>MU968382.1:19146410-19633891 GCA_034641835.2 Pinus albicaulis | reverse complement strand
CCCCCCCTCTCAGTATTTTTCCCAACAGTGATGTACCAATTGTATCAGCTCCAAGAGACCGAAACCATTTCTTTACTTCTCCAGAAAAAATTTGAGAAATAATACACATCTTAGAATCATCATTGTCTATTTCTTCAAGATCTATAAAATAAGTTACTTTTGCCACATGCTGATAGGCTGTAATTTCTGATGTTCCATCAAATAGAGGCACCCACTAACCATAATTTTGCGGTAGAGCGGTAATCCGACCTAGTAGAATCAGTGGAGAAAATTTGGCCATGATTAATGGAGGAGGTGGTGGAGGTGTGAATTGTGGTGTAGATTGAATAAAATTTTGCAAAGGTAAAGATGGAATGAAAGGAGGAACGGATGATGTAGCTGTATGAGATGATGAGGTAAAGGAAGTGCCAAAAGGCTATTGTTGAGATTGAAAATAGGCCTTTTCAGAGGTTTCTTGAAATTTATCTACTAAGCCTTTAATTTTATGGAAATTAGACTAAACTTTAGTATCAGTTTCAGACTCAAAGCTTTCAAAAAATGGTGAAAAAGACTCAAAATCAAAAGGGTCAAAAGTAGCTTATGAGAGAAATTTTTTAGACTTAGTCTAATTAAATATTTTTCAGATGATGGAGAAAAATCCAAATCTTGTGAGACAAACATTGTAGGCATGGAATTTGATTTAATTAGTGGAGGAAAAAATCTTCCTGACTGTTGAGACTTAGTCTTTTGTTTTCTCAAAATAATTTCAGGATTGTATACCAGGGGTCATGTATTAGGGTCAGGGTTTTAATTGGTATATCTTTTAGGAGCTAGTTTAAGATCTAAATTATATGTTTTGGCTCAGGTTTTGACTTCAGCTTGTTCATAAAATATTTTCCAAGGAATATTTAACAATCATTCCTCGGAAATGGTGCCAAAAATTTTATCACTCTCCCCAAATTCCTAGGCTGAAAGTAGGAGTGAATAAAGGTAACCACAAAACAAATTTTAGTTAGGTAGCTATCCCTACCTAAACAGAGAGGGCTCTCTCTGTGTCACTTTTCAAATATTCAATTTTGGGTTGAGTACCAGATTTTAGGATAGATATGAATTAATATTTTTTTTTAATTATTTAATAATTTGTTTGTTGGACAAAAATTATAATCAGTGAAGCTAAAATAGATTTCAAAGGTTGAAGTGCAGAGAATAGACTAAGTAATATAGGAAAACTATTTAAGCACAGTTAATTTTTCATTGGTGTATAATGGTAGAAAAAGGCAAGGATCTGAATGAACATTTTACTGAATTCATTCATCAGAAGAAAAGACACATTGTAAAAATCTTAGTAAACAAAACATATGAATGATCTCTACTTATAAACTGATAATATTTTTACATAGAAAGTGAAATGTGTTATCACCCTAGTAATTCTTAGGTCGTGGGATTTTGGTTTATAGTTAAAGAAAACCAAGTGTAACCAAGAACCTCTTTTGAAATCTAGGATGTAGCCTTCCTAAATTCCGGAGAGGGATCTCTCCTCAAGATTTAGCTTGATTTTTGTTATTAGATTTTAGGCTAGGTGTGATTGGACAATTGGTTTGTTTTTAAAGTTTGGTGGGAATAAAAGGCACTTCAAGGTAAACCACGAAGGGATCTACCAGACCATTGGGATATGGAGTCAACTTCTTGGCAAGCAGAGCTAGGAAATAAGGTCAAAAGAGAAAATGTACTAAGGGTAGGGTATATGACCTTCAAAGGATTTTGATATAGGCTTTTTGATGAAATGGGGGAAGTATGAACAAAAGGGAAATTAAGAATCCTTAAGTTACAGAAATGAAGATGAAAGAAAGGGTTCAAACAGGGACTAAGATCATTTAATAATTCTCAAGTTCGGTTATCAGCAGAAAACATATCAATGAATAACTAGTAAAAAACAGGGAGCTTTTTAACACTAATCATGTTTAAGCTTTCCTAGTTAATCATTAAAGACAGAAAACATTAAAATGTATGTATGGAAATTTGAAAGATAAACAATGAAAACAGGAAAATACTTGACTTATCTGATCAGCACAAGAATCCTGAGTTATGATGTCTGTTTGACTTAGTTACATTCTGCTGCTTTACAAATCGACTCACACAAACTCCAATGTATTCGGCAAAAATTTCTATAGTAGTCTTGACAAATTTTATTCCACCCTTAATACTTCAAAAAGAGAAGTATTTATACAAAAATTATTACAAAATATCTAAGAGACATGTAGGAATATCTCTAAGCAAAAATAAAGTTTATTACATAGAAAGAGGGACAACTACAAAGCAAACTAGCAAACTATCCTCTTATCAATAAAAGTAGGACTAATTATCATAACTTGTTGCTGGGTTGTAGCTGCTGGAAATGCTTGTTGGCATTTTTGGAAAAAGATCTTTTGAAGATAACTTGAAACACACTCTTTCCATTTCACATCCTTTAACCTGTGCTTTATCACTGATACTCTTTACGTTGTTTCTTTACTGCTTCACTGTTGTAAAATAAATAATAATCTGTAGTAAAAAGGCATTTTGACTGATACTCTTTGACTCTTCTTTTTACCCTGATACACTTTGACTTCAAACCTTTATATCAAGTCAGTGAATTCTTGCCATTGTTCTGCACTGGGAATTCTCATACTCTTTAATTTCCTGTAACTTTCATATACCTCTGTATACTTAGAAAAATTGGGCTTAACAATGAAAATATGTTTGATCTCATTTTGTAGAAAGAACAAGTTCTCAAAATATTCCAAAATAACTTTACCAGTTGGAGACCCTTGTGGTAAAGGTTTGCTGACTTGCTCTTTGGCATAAGTCCTGATTTTGTTGTCATAATCCTTCTATGCCATTAACTTTTCTTTCAAAGCATGAATGTCTAGAAGGCCTGCTTGTATTAGTACTGTGTATTTGGCCCAAAATCTTGTGATTGCCAAGTTCATGTCTTTACATTTGTCCTCCAAATTATTCAGCATATTTCTCTTATTCGGGACTTTCTTGATTTGTAGTATGATTTTAGTTCTATCCTGAATTTTTAGCTCTTCAAGCTCTTCTCTCTCTTTGTTATTTAGAAATGTAATAAGCTCCAAGGGTTGAGCAGGTTTGTCAGCCAATTCTTCTTTTGTCTTATAAATTTATATTTGTGCTGCTTTGAGTAAATCCTTTTGTTCATAAATAATTTGGATTAAGGGCCATTGTAAATGTATGCCTTGAATGATGTTGTTCCAAGGATAATTCTTGATATAAGATACATGTTCAGTGAGATTAACCTGTTGTTGTAGAATCTTTACCTGTTCCTACAATCTATTGGCTCTCTGTTCATGTCATTTGGATGTAATTAATGCATCTCTATTAGATGTTTCAAGATTTCGGATGGTGCCTTTCAAGTTGATTATCTCTTTATCTTTTAAGGACATGTCTTCCATAGCCTTGACTATGGCAGTTGTTTCACCTGTTTGATTTACCTGTGATGTAGATGATGAAGTGGCAGATATATCTTTAGAATTAATTGACACTGCAGTTGCCAATACTCCTTTTGATGCCAAATGTTCTACCAATGTACAGGGAACAACTGTACTTATAGTTGGAATAACTGTGGGAATGGAGACTTCATGAGCTTTCTTCAATGTTTCATTTTCTTTCATTAGAGATTCTATTTGATTTTCCATCTCTTTAATCTGAGCTATCATCTTCAAAACCAGTTGCATAGTTTCATCCTTTTCTGTCTTTTCCTGAAGAATTTCTTTTGCCTAAGGGTGCTCACTCTGTGGAAATTTGAGTTGCTTTCTCAAGGCAACAATATCCTCATTCTTCTGCCTTATCAATTTCTTAGCAACTTTAGTATTGGACGGATCTACTCCAGTTTCTATCACCAAATCTTCTAAGGACTTTATCCTCAAATCCTTAGCATGTGGAGATGCTTTATCTAATTTCATTTGAGTTTGCAAATTAGATATAGTATTTTGAAGCATGGTAGCACTCATGGTTTTGCTTACTACCTTTTAATACAACATCTCTGAAGAACTTCTATGGAACTCTATCTGATCTAGTTCATGCATAGTATCAACATTCACTTCAAACTTTGTTTTCCTATAGTCTCTGGCTGACTTTGGATCTGTTACTACTGGTTGGAGAAAAGACATGATCATTTTATTTGTTGAGTAATCAAAGGCTGTCACAAGTCTGTCCTTATCTCCTAGTTTTTCCTTCAGAAGTTTAGAATAAACTTCATTCTTGATTTCCTCATTCTTTTCTCAGATTTTCTTGAAATTTTTCTGGATATCAGAATCAGTTTCTTCTACTGCTTTAGAGGAGGAGGGAGCTTCTGTATTAATTTTTTCTTCAACCATTTCTTTTCCTTTTCCCTGTGCTTGTACCTGTTCATTCTGAATTTCCCTGAGTGTTTCATTAACAATAATTGTGGCCTCATCATCTATTTTCTTATCATTATTATCATCTACATCTATGACTCCATTTTCTAGAGTATTAATTCTGGCCTTCTTGCTGTAGACTATTTTAAATTTATTTTCAATAATTGTCTCTGCCAAATAGCCTTCTTTTTTTCTAGGCCTTTTATTAGATACCTCTTCTTGTTGGTTAACTGTAACCACCTGTGTACTGTCCATCGGATTTTCCTGCAGGCTATCTATTTGCATCTCCTGAATATCATCAATTAAAGTGTTTGCAACCCATTCCATTTGATTAGCATACTTTTCAATTAGTGGCTTTGACTCATGGAGGAATGGAGTTAACTTACACTTGACCCTGAGGTTACTTAAAATACCTTGAGGGTCATAGTTCTAGTAAAAGATTTCTTGGAACTTGAATGCTGATAATTTGTTGCTTACCTCTTTCAAAGCATCTCTGCTGTTGACTATGAAAGAACCAATTTGACTTTTTAACTTGAATTGTGCTTTATTTTTGGAGGCTATGATGTTCACTGCATCTGCATTCAAAATCTGTCTCAAGTATTCCAAAGAAAAAATCCTGGTAGTTAGAAACTTTGGTAATTTGTAAGGAGCCAGGATTGCACCATACACTCTGATTTCTGTGTGATTTTTATACAAATACGAATCTCCAACTTTACAGTTTTCAAACAACTGTAAAATTCTTTTGATTTCTTCATTGATCCTTGGTGGCTCTGCTTTGTTCAACAAACTCATGGCAGGTCTTATAAACAAATCATTGAAATCCTTGTAGCTATACTCACTGCTATTTTTCTTGAGAAGAGAAGTCTAGAATATCACTGAAAGAGGTTTACCCTCCATATCCATCTTCTGTAATGCAATTGCAAAATTATCTCCCTGAGAAAATAGGAAGAGATGTAACAGATATGATGTATATCTGAAAAATCCTTCATCAGGTAATTTTATTAATTGATAATGCATATTATCAGCAATGAATTTGGAAAAGTTGAAGACCAATTCTGCCTGTTGTCCTGGAGACAAGGTAGAAAGGAAACCTAGGATGAAGGTATCTGTAAACTCATCATTAGCATAGCCTAGAATGAATGACAACATGGAAATGATTTTCTTGGAGCCCTTAGGGAAGTCAAAAGTATCATAAGGTGGATTTACCTTAGGAAGGTTGACATGATTAGGCATGAAGTTTTGAAGGATCTCAAACTTCCTAGGGAAATCCAGATCCAAATACATTTGAGTCAAATCTTCAATTGACAATGATACTGCTCATGGATCATGGCTTAGTTGGAGCATATCATTGATGGATTCAGCAGTTATGTAAAACAGGACCTCACTGTCTTTGTTTACCATGCATCTCTGGTCAAGAATATAGTGCAAGTGACACAACCTAATGAAATCTTGAGCTTGATGAGTGATGGAAACCACATATTTAGGCAAGTTGGAATCCCATACAAGTATATCATTTTCCACTTTTTTCTCAAATTTTTCCTGACACTAGATATTTACTTCAAGTAGATAAAATTCTAAGGTAACATCAGAAATTCTATAGTCTAAGTCAATCAAGGGATTGTTTTCTTCAGAGGTGACAGGTGGCTACAATGGTCTGACTACTTCAGTAGAATATGAAGTTAGGACAGGAGTAGGCTTATCAATTTTGGATGGTTTGGGGTTTAGAAGCTTGCTGGAGGTAGGCTTCTATGGTTTGGGACCTCCAGTCTTAGGGGTGATCTGATTTTTATTCATTTTAAATGAAACTAAGAAATATTAGACTATTTGCTCAGCTCTTTCTGGAAACATAAGGTTAATTAACTTGCTTTTGGGAAAAATTCAGAATCTGGGCGAGGGTTTTATGATGAAAACACGGATTTTGAATATACATAGGACTAGAAAGGGATTTCATTGGTTTATTCAGTAATTCAAATGGATTTTCACCATAGGAATAGATTTTGGATGGTCAAAATTTTTCAGGCGGAAGTGGCAAATTCTGGGAAAATTTTGATAGGGTTTCCCTTGGTGCTTCAAGGTTTGAGTACTCTCAGATGAGTACTTTTGGATTTTAAAATTTTAATTTTTTCTTGAAAATTAAGAATTTGCAGGTTTGGATTACTGAAAAATACCTTTGAACAAGTATGGTTGCGGTCGAAGAGGGTTGCAGGTGGTACCAGTCTTCAAACTGGTTGCAGCGGTTTGGTAGAAGGCACTGGGAGTCTTCGAAGGCGAAATTAAGAGGGGAAATGGCTTTTAGAATTATGAACTAGTTTGAAAACAACTCTAGAAATGGTGTCTGTGAGTGATTTCTGAAAGGGCGAGAGCGTAAATGCATGCAAAAAATAAAAACTAAGGTTGAAACCTTAATTTTTATCAATACACATGACATTAATTACAGGTCGGAATCAATGGCGGGAGTGTTTTTTGCGTTTGAAGGCGAAACCATTAGTGGTTATCGCATTGCTCATGGGCGGTAAATGGTTTTTCTCTTTTGCAGTGCGATCCAATAAAAATAAGACACGTAGCGGATGGTGGTTTGGAGAAACAACTTTTATCGAAAATTTTTTTGCCCACTTCGCTCGATCACTTTTATAATGCGATATTGAATACTCACCGTCAGATTTGATCTCCTGGTGCGAACGATCGAGATTTCTCGGGAAGCTGCAGGGATATGGAAAGGTGGGACTCGAGTTAAATATTAGTCGTCGATCTAATAGGGATAATCAATAGTTACAGGCTAATGTGATGGAAATGGTGGGGGGCGGTTATCGGGTTTAGTTTAGACCGTAGGATTAAAAGGATTAGGATGATTGAAGGGTAGGGAATGAATTTGAGGATGCTTCATTTTTTTTTAATGAAATTTATGTATAAAATGGGTTTCTACATAAAATGGGCGGGTTATTAAAGGTCTATCAAACCAGGGATTAAACTGTGATAAAATGATATGTATCGGGAAAATGGGATAAGGTTAAAGCTTTAACCATGGCTAAAGCTTATGAGGGGAAAGGCGAATAAACTCTTTTTCTTCGTTGTTTTATATACACAATGTGTAAATAAATTGTGCATTTTCATTATTATTTATATTATATAGTTTTAGATTTATCAAAGGTCTAAAACTATAGGGGAGAGGGGATATTTTATTATGGATAAGTTTCATGTCAAAGGGGTAATTTCAGGATGTTTTTCAACATGTGTTTAATATCTTTGAAATAAAAAGTATATAATAAGAGGGTTTTGGGGATATTAAATAAAATGGAGCTATATTAATAGGACTAGGATAATTGATAGGGAGTTAATAAAATATGTTAAGTGTTAATATGAAAAGGGACAATGAATACTCAAAATTAATAAATAAAACAAAGGAAAGTGAAAATTAAAGCAAAGCTTCATTATCATAACTTAATCACTTTTACTTAGCATATCATGTTTTGAGGGTGTTTATGTCTTGTAAAATGGAGGAAGTTAATCAAATGGGTATTTATGTAACATTTAAGTAAGAAAAGAGTTCCCACTTATGAAGGTAAATGGTGATGAGTGCATGAAGGGGTAAATGATGAAAATTTCAGGGATTAATATAGAAACTTAATATTTTCAACTAATCAGTTTTCGAGCATTGGGTTCGGTCCCAAAAAAAGACAAGGAAATGCCTTGAGCCTCTTTGACTGACAATCTAGAATATCAAATTGCTATGGGGAAGGGAAATTAGTTATTTATAGCCCGATGAAATATATTTACATTGGTGTCTCCCACCTTCTTCTACCTACCCAGTCATTATCTTCTAACATTTTTTCCTTCTATTTTAATCAGGTGCATATGAACTAGCAACCCTTTACCATCTTTATTCTTTTTTGAAAGCAGTAAACTATCTAATTCTACACTTATTGCATCCAAGAATCCAGATTAAACTGTTGGATTATTTTATTCTCTACCTAACTAATGAATTGTCATGATTAAACTGTATGACAATTGTTTATTCTCTATCTACAACATTTGAAATTGAAAAATGACGAGTCAAGATTAAATTGTTTAACTCATCACAGATTATGGCATTTATTGACACTCTTCCATAATCAACTGCAAAAAGTAAAAGTAGTGGCATTTAGACTTGCACACTTTCATGTTTTATTCATCTTTTTCCTTTCGGGGTATATTATTTTTTCTAAGTCCTTTGATTTTTCTTTTGGGACTTTTTACCCTTTGTTTGATTTTTTTTTTTTTTCTTTTTACAAAATATGGGAAATAATTTGTAGAAATCAAATTTTGTACATATTTACAAGACTACCATTAGTCAAGTCAAAATTATGAATCCTATATTTATAGGTCACTAACATCGGCTTCACTTGGGGATGGCATTTCCTGGTGGAATGTCAAGAACTCTGAGATCAGTATCCTTCATCTTTGACCTTGGTGATCCTGTAATTGTCTTCTGGTTTCTGCAACAATTCATACTTTTGGCATTTTATACTGCAAATCTTAGGGCCTTCTCTTTGGGCTTCAACTTTGTAGATAAAATCTCCAATCCAATCTACACACTTGCAATGAATATTTACAATGATAAAGTAAATCAATCTAACTATTGAGTTACTCTGAAGAATAGTAGTGTTTCAGCATCCTACCATTCACTGGTCCTTCTTGTAGTTCAGTTCCATCCAAATTCCTGACGAAAAAAGAATTGTTACCTCTGTATCCATATATCACATAAGGTCCTTTCCATAGAATTTCAAACTTTCCATGTTTTCTTTTATCCTCTCTTCGTGAATCCCATCTCAAAACTTGATCTCCTATGAAAAAGTCATCTTCTTTAACCCTTTTATCAAAACTATTTTTGATTTTATCATGTAAAACTTGTGATTTTTCATAAACTTCTTCCCTATTTTGTTGGAGATGTATGGTTTCATTGATTCTTCGTTGAATATCATTTGTTTCCACCTGTGATTCTTGGATAATATTCATGATTGGAATACCCAAGGAAGAAGGGAACACTGCATCCATTCCATAGACAATCTGATAAGGTGAAGTTCCAACAGACTTGTTTGTGGTAAGTCTATCATCCCATAGGGCATAGACTAGCTTTTTGTTCCAGGTCTTTTTGTTTTCTTGAAGTAATTTTTTGATGATATTGATTAAGCTTTTGTTTGATGATTCGGCTAAACCATTACCCTGGGGATAATATGCAGTGGAATGACATAAGGTAATATGGTATTCATGATATAAAGAAATCATTTTCTTGGATTTGAATGCAGTTGCATCGTCAGTAATAATTTTATGTGGAAATCCAAATCTTGACAAAATATTACTTTCTAGAAATGAGATTATAATTGAATCGGTGGCTTGCCTAGTAGGAATGGCTTCTATCCACTTGGTAAAGTAATATGTAGAAGTTAAAATCCATTTATGTTGGCCTGAGGATGGAGGATGGATTTCACCAATGAATTATAACCCCCATTGTTGAAATGGTTTTTCATTTGATATAAGCTTAAGAGGTAAGGGAAATAGTTTCTTTTTCCCTTCAAAAATTTGGCATTTGTGATAGGAGGTAACAAATTTTTTAACATCAGAAAATAAAGTTGGCCAGTAAAAACCACCTCTCTGTATTTTGTGTGCTGTACTCTTCAAGTATAGGTGGCCTCCACAGTCACCTGCATGAAATTCCTCAAGCATTTTTTCAGCCTCAGATTTTAATACACAATTTAGTAAAATCCAACTATTTTCTTTCCAGTAAAGTGCATTGTTTAAGATACAAAACCTCATTGCTTCCTGTTTGATAAATATTGCTTTGGTTTTAGTTAACCCAGGAGGAGCTTGTAAATGTGTTAGTACAAAGATAATATCAGAGTACCATGGTGAGTCTAGATAGGCCTCACTAATAAATGGAATCGCCATCTCCTCTTGGTCATCTATTTATGAAATGAAATTAATATCTAAAGCATTAAAATTTGATTCAACCATCAATCTGGCTAAACCCTATCCTTTAATAAGCTTTGTTGGTTTTATTTCCAAATCGTATTCAAGGATAGTCGAAATCCACTTTCCTCTCCTACTATCAGGTCCATCTTGTGTTAAAGTATCTTTGTCTACTGCATTGGGGACATATGCAATGATATGGGAATGAAGTATGTAAACTCTGAAATATTTTATGGCTTTAACTAGGGCTCTGTTTCTCTATTATATTGTACTTCAGAGGTGCATCTCTAAGGGCTTTAAAAAATAATGCAATTGGCTGTTCAAAACCTTGATTATTTTTCTGTAGAAGAACTACAACTATGGTGTGTTCAGATGCAAAGGAAAAGATTATGAAATATTTTGTATAATCTGGGCTGATGAGGACTGGTGCTTTTGTCAAGGCCTATTTTATGGATTAGAAAGATTGTTTGGCCTTTATTTTCCACTTTATTGCAGAGTCCTTTTTTAGCATATTGTTGATTTCTTTTATGATTTCAGCCAGATTAGAGATAAATCTTCTTAAAAATTTGATTTTACCAAAGAATGCTTGAAGTTATTTTATGTTTCTTGGTGGTTGAATGTTCAAAATAACTTCAATTCTTGCAAGGTCTATTCTAATGCCTTCCTTGGAGATTATGTGACCTAACAGTTTTCCTTCTTCTAGTGCAAAAAGAGTCTTTTTAGGATTTAGGGATATACCATATTTTCTACACTTGATAAAGACTTCTCTCAGGTGATCTAAGTGTTCATCATTTTTTTTTTAAAGACAGTAATATCATTAAGATAGATAACTAAAAATTCATGGGTCTCCTTAGCAAAGGCAATATCCATGGCCCTCTGAAAAGTAGCTCCTGCATTTTTCAATCCAAAAGGCATTTTCACGTACATGAAAGTGCCGCAAGGGGTGGTAAATGAAGTTTTAGTTTGATCATCTTTATGAACTAGAATTTGATTATAACCAGAGAAACCATATAGTAAAGAAATTCTTGAAGAACCTGCCACCGTCTGCAAAATATGATCCATTTTAGGCAAGGGGTAATTGTCTTTCAAGGAAGCTTTATTGATATTTCTAAAGTCTATACACAGTTGAATTTCTCTTGTTTTCTTTCTGGTGGGCACTAAATTAGATACACAATTAGAATACCTGACTGGTGCAATTATTTGTGCATCAAACATTCTTTTAACTTCTTTTTCGATTAAAGGTAACAAGATTTGATTAATCCTTCTTAGCTTTTGTTGAAAAGGTTTTTCATTTTATTTTAAAGGAATCTTTTGTTGAATTATGTCTTTGTTGTAAGTTTTCAGATATTCATAACCCCATGCAAAAACATCCTGATATTCTTTCAAAAGTTCTATGTATTTATCCTTTTCTTTTGATGATAAGGACTTTGATAGTTTGATCATTTTTTGTTTTTCATTTGTTCCTAAGTTACACTCTTCTATATCAAACCTTACTGGTTCCATTTTTTTCCTTTTGGGCACATCATTGGAATCAAACAAGTCTTCTAGGGGAGTTAAACCTCTGGGTAAAATGTTATGTTTTAAATCAATCAAATCTGGTTCATCTTCCATCATTTCCTATATATCTACTTTTTCCAAGTCATCTATGTCACACTGAGTAAATATAGTAGGTCTATCAAAATTATGTACATCTAAATCATCTATTTGAAAAAAATTTGAATCTATATTACAAGGTGAATCTATATTACAATCATTATCAATTTGGCAATTTTGAAACTCTCGCTCATTGTTCAAAAAGTGATATATTTGTTCATCTTCTGAGAAAATTTTCTAGTATTTTACATTATCTGGGACAATAGGTTTGTGTTTGATTTCAGCAGTGTATTTTTGTATTGGTGAAAATGGAAATTTGCAAGTGCTGGCAAAGGTTGCTAAACAATGAGCTTGCAGATTCTATTTTCTAGGGATGATAGCAAACTTTCTTTCTAACAAATCCTCAACCAAATCATGTGCTATGTCTCTGTATCTGGCCAATCTGGGATTGTGAACAGAGTATTCTGCGTTTATTTTCTTGATAATTTTCTTGATAACTAAATCTGAATCTCCCATGACTAATATTCTTTTCCCTCCCAATCTTCTGATGATTTGAAGACCTAAGATTAAAGCCTCATATTCAGCCATGTTATTAGTACATTTGAAATTCAATCTAAAGGCTTGTCCTTGGGAATGGCTAGTTTCAATGTTGGTAATCCATACACCAGCTCCAGCTCCTGATCTGTTCACTGATCCATAAAAATCTAAATGCCATAAAGCTTCATGACCAATGTAATCATCCATTATTTTAGGCTTCTTATCAGTGAGTTCAGTTTGGATTTTATTATGATCAGAGTTACAGAGAATAAAGGAATCAAGATCAGTGGGAGTTGAATAGATTGGGCAATTGGTAGGTCTTTCAGCACTACTGATCATAAACTTCATTAAGGTTTCTCTGTAAAGCTTTTTGGTCTACCCAAATACCGAGATAGTGGCCTAACTCATGTCAAGTTGTAGAGATCCCTGCAACTTTTCTCCCCATGAGCGAGAAATAAGCATGCCATACTTTGGTGGGATATCAACTACCACAACATCCATGATCATGCTTTTACCAGGATATTGGACCAAGTTTACACACAAATATTTAATCAATCCTATGCATTGGACTTTAGATGAATCAAATGAGAACAATTTTTTATATGGTCGGGTTATGTCTAGATTTAAGGTTTCCATTATTGCTGTGGGCATTAGGTTATGGGAAGCTCCAGTATCTAGCATAGCATTGTGTAATATCTGATCATGTACAGTAAGACTTAAATAGAATGGAGGTACTGACCCATTTGAATGCTTACCATCTACATTTGGACCAAAGATTAATTTAGGTCTATCATCACTCATATTAATTGTATTCTCATTTTCATTTACATTCAATGTTTCAGTAATAATAGATCTATACAAGTCATTTTTATCCAATTCAACTAAAGGAACAACTATCTTTAACTTAGATATTTCAGATTGAATGTTAAATTTTGACTAAGATTTGATAGCTTGAATTATTTCATCTTTTGGAACTGTTGTTTGGGATGCTTTTTCTTGTGTTTCAACAATTTTAACTTTAGCTTGAGATTTCCTTTTATCTTCAGTTTGAGTTTTGTGATTTCTGTTATCTTTGATTATTTTTTCAGGAATAGTTTGAGTGTTAGCAGATGCTTTGTCAGATTTGGAATTCTCAATAGAATATTTAGGATTTGATGATTTTGAGTCACCTGGATTATTTTTTGGATCAGTAGCTGTTGTTGAATTGGTGGCCTTTGTGGTATTAGCCTTTTGGCCATCTTTGGAGGATTGAGCCACCTCATCAGTGATATCTACAATCTTTAGAATAGGTTGTTTTTTAAGACTGGGTGGGTTCGAATTTTGTTTATTCTCTCTGGGAAGAATCTGCAAAAGTTTCGTTTTGGGAGCCTCAACATTCTTTTTGTTTTGACTTTGTTGAGTTGGAGCATTGTTGTTTGTAGTAGGCTCATTTGTTTTCTTGCTCCTAAGGTTATATTGGCTGTGAATTTCATTGATTGCGAAGTCATAACCTTGCTTATAGTCAAAGGATTCACCAGATTCCACTTTGAACTATTGTAGTTCAAAGAGTTCCTAGTCCTCCTGAGTGAGGAAAATTGTATTGCTTTCATCTATCCCCATAACTATGTTGATGTCTTCCTCATCCTCAACATTGTTTTGAGAACTCTCAACAAATTTCTCTTGGAATGTGGGTCTAATGTTCTGATCTAGGGAGGGTTCTTTACCTTTCCCAGGATTTTTTTTTCCCTCTAGTTGGGATTTTTGATTTGGGATTGATTATCCCATTGCGGTTTCCTTTCAATATGGTCTAATCTCTCAAATACTTTTTCTAATGTTTTGTTAATAAAATAAAATTTTCCATCTAAGTTTGAAGCTTCTTCTTTGATGGTGACCCTCCTCTCATTTCTAATTATGGATTTTCTGGCAAGGATATTGATTTCTACACCAACATCATTTAGTTGCATTTGTTCTAGGGTGTCTGCATCCCTTTCTCTAAGTTTATAGGCCATGTCTACATCAAAACAATCAGGGAATTTGAGCAGCACGGAATGTGGAGTGGGTTTAAGGTCTGCAGGGATAGAATTGTAAAAGTTGTTGTATCTGGTGCAAAAATCTTGGACAGACTCATTGGGAGCTCTCTTAACAGCATCAAACTCAGATAATATTTGTAGGGGATTTTTCTTCTTTTCCCATTTATTTAGGAAAGCTCTATGGAAAGCATCTAAGTCTACTATAGTACCAGCACCTAAATTTCTAACCCATTTTTTTACATCTCTAGTTAAGCTTTGTGAAAACAACCTCATTCGGACATCAGACTCATCTATCTCGTAAATTTTCCAAAAATCATTCATTATAGTGATATGTTGTTGTGTAGTAATTTGTGAAAAATGATCAAATAATGGGATATCCTTTTGGTAATTTTGGGGCATGTCATGGAGGTTTTGAGGTAAGACTAGGGGAGCATATTTGGCTACCATGGCTTGGATTTTTGCTAAACTAGGAGGTACAGTAGTAGTGGCAGGGATAGTGCTGGTTACAATAGTAGATGTGCTGAAGGCTATACTTGAAGAGCTTGGAAAAGAAGATGAAAAATAAGTGGTATGGCTAGGGAATATTGTGGTAGTGGTTGTAGTGGATTTAGTGAATGATGGAAATACTACTTTAGGCTGCAAGGGCGGCTCAGGGATGAATGGTCCTATGGATGAACTGGTGGTGGATTGAGGATATGATGAATATATGATCCTAGGCTGCAAAGGAAACTCAGGACTAATAGTCTCTGGGGGTGAACTGATAGTGGAATCTATAAATGAAGTGGCAGCATACAGAGTAGAATCTGCTGCTGGAAAGATGGTGGTGGATAATTGAGAAACTGGATGTTTAAATTGAGACAAAAAAATAGCTAATTTAATAGCTTCATCAATGTGTTTAATTCGTGTAACACTTACCCTCTCTACTGGACTTTAAATTTCAGTTTTATCTGATTTTATAGGTTCTGAAATAATTTTCTGTTTCTCATTCACAAAATAAGTAAAGACAGGATCTATAACAGTTTCCTTTAAATTAGTTTCAAACTTGGTTCTAAATAATGATTTTTCAAACTTCAAATCAAATTCAATATCTGATAAGCTTACTAATTCTTTGGGTAAAGAATCATCCCTTCTCAGGGGTACTTCAATTTCTGAACTAACAGTTTGTTTTTTCTTTTTTCCTATCTGGTCAGGACTGTCTACTATATCTGCAGGGTTGGGATCAAGGTTGGATCTAGTATAATAGACTTTCTTTGGAGCCAGAATGATTATTGTATAAATAACCACAACCTTTAAACATAACCTTAAAGTAGCAAAGATATGTTTAAAAATCTTCCTCAAAGATTAAACTTAAAATTGGAGAGTGGTTAGTTCCCCAGTATGGTCGCCAGTATGTCATCACCCTAATAATTCTTAGGTCGTGGGATTTTGGTTTATAGTTAAAGAAAACCAGGGGTAACCAAGAACCTCTTTTGAAATCTAGGATCTAGCCTTCCTAAATTCTAGAGAGGGATCTCTCCTCAATATTTAGCTTGGTTTTTGTTATTATATTTTAGGCTAGGTATGATTGGACAATTGGTTTGTTTTGAAAGTTTGGTGGGAATAAAAGGCACTTCAAGGTAAACCACATATGGATCTACCAGACCATTGGGCTATGGAGTCAACCTCTTGGCAAGCAGAGCTAGGAAATAAGGTCAAAAGAGAAAATGTACTAAGGGTAGGGTAGATGACCTTCAAAGGGTTTTGATATAGGATTTTTGATGAAATGGGTGAAATCTGAACAAAAGGGCAATTAAGATTCCTAAAGTTACATAAATGAAGATGAAAGAAAGGGGTCAAATAGGGACTAAGAGCATTTAAGAATTCTTAAGTCCGGTTATCAGTAGAAAACATATCAATGAATAACTAGTAAAAAGCAGGGAGCTTTTTAACACTAATCATGTTTAATCTTTCCTATTTAATCATCAAAGACAGAAAACATTAAAATGTATGTATGGAACTTTGAAAGATAAACAATGAAAACAGGAAAATACTTGACTTATCTGATCAGCACAAGAATCCTGAGTTATGATGTCTGTTTGACTTAGTTCCAATCTGTTGCTTTACAAATCAGCTCACACAAACTCCAATGTATTCATCAAAAATGTCTATAGTAGTCTTGAAAAATTTTATTCCACCCTTAATACTTCAAAAAGAGAAGTATTTATAAAAAAAATATTAAAAAAATATCTGAGAGACATGTAGGAATATCTCTAGGAAAAAATAAATTTTATTACATAGAAAGAGGGACAGCTGCAAAACAAACTGGCAAGCTATCCCCTTATCAATAAAAATAGGACTAATTATCATAACTTGTTGCGGGGTTGTAGCTGTTGGAAATGCTTGCTGGCATTTTTGAAAAAATATCTTTTGAAGATAACTTGAAAGACACTCTTTCCATATCACATCCTTTAACCTGTGCTTTATCACTGATACTCTTTACGTTGTTTCTTTACTACTTCACTGTTGTAAAATAAATAATAATTTGCAGTAAAAAGGCGTTTTGACTGATACTCTTTCACTTTGCTTTTTACCCTGATACACTTTGACTTCAAACCTTTATATCAAGTCAGTGAATTCCTGCCATTGTTCAACATTGGTAATTCTCATACTCTTTAATTTCTTGTAACTTTCATCTTCCTCTATATACTTATCAAAATTGGGCTTAACAATGAAAATAGGTTTGATGTCATTTTTTAGAAAGAACAGGTTCTCAAAATATTCCAAAATAACTTTACCAATTGGAGACCACTATGGTAAAGGTTTTCTGACCTTCTCTTTGGCATAAGTCTTGATTTTGTTGTCATAATCCTTCTATGCCATCAACTTTTCATTCAAAGCATGAATGTCTGGAAGGCCTGCTTGTGTTAGTACTATGTATTTGGCCCAAAATCTTGTGATTGCCAAGTTCATGACTTTACATTTGTCCTCCAAATTATTCATGATATTTCTCTTATTCAGGACTTTCTTGATTTGTAGTATGCTTTCAGTTCTATCCTGAATTTTTAGCTCTTCAAGCTCTTCTTTGTGTTTGCTATTTAGAAATGTAATAAGCTTCAAGGCTTGAGCAGGTTTTTCAGCTAGTTCTTCTTTTATCTTCTGAATTTCTATTTGTGCTTCTTTGAGTAACTCCTTTTGTTCATAAATAATTTGGATTGAGGGCCATTGTAAATGTATGCCTTGAATGATGTTGTTCCAAAGATAATTCTTGATATAAGAAACATGTTCAGTGAGATTAACCTGTTGTTGTAAAATCTTTACCTGTTCATGCAATTTGTTGGCTCTCTGTTCATGCCCTTTGGATGTAATTAATGCATCTCTATTAGATGTTTCAAGATTTCGGATGGTGCCTTTCAAGTTGATTATCTCTTTATCTTTTAAGGACATGTCTTCCATAGCCTTGACTATGGCAGCTGTTTCACCTGTTTGATTTACCTGTGATGTAGATGATGAAGTGGCAGAGATATCTTTAGAATTAATTGACACCGCAGTTGCCAATAATCCTTTCGGTGCCAAATGTTCTGCCAATGTAGAGGGAACAACTGTACTTTCAGTTGGAATAACTGTGGGAATGGAGACTTCGTGAGATTTCTTCAATGTTTCATTTTCTTTCATTAGAGATTCTATTTGATTTTCCATCTCTTTAATCTGAGCTGTCATCTTCAAAACCAGTTGCATAGTTTCATCCTTTTCTATATTTTCCTGAGGAATTTCTTTTACCTAAGGGTGCTCACTCTGTGAAAATTTGAGTTTCTTTCCCAAGGAAGCAATATCCTCATTCTTTTGCCTTATCAATTTCTTAGCAACTTCAGTATTGGAGGGATCTACTCTAGTTTCTATCATCAAATATTCTAAGCACTTGATCCTCAATTCCTTAGCATGTAGAGATGCTTTATCTAATTTAATTTGAGTTTTCAAATTAGATACAGTCTTTTGAAGCATGGTAGCACTCATGGTTTTGCTTACTACCTTTGAATGCAGCATCTCTGAAGCACTTATATGGAACTCTTTCTGATCTAGTTCATGTATAGTATCAGCATTCACTTCAAACTCTATTTTCCTGTAGTCTGTGGCTGACTTTGGATCTGTTACTACTAGTTGGAGAAAAGACATGATCATTTTATTTGTTGAGTAATCAAAGGCTGTCACAAGTCTGTCTTTATCTCCTCATTTTTCCTTCATAATTCTAGAATAAACTTCATTCTTGATTTCCTCATTCTTTTCTCTGATTTGCTTGAACTTTTTCTGGATATCAGAATCATTTTCTTCTGCTGCTTTAGAGGAGGAGGGAGCTTCTGTATTAATTTCTGCTTCAACCATTTCTTTTCCATTTCCCTGTGCTTGTACATATTCATTCTAAATTTTCCTGAGTGTTTCATTAACAATAATTGTGGCCTCATCATCTATTTTCTTATCATTATTATCATCTACATCTATGACTCCTTCTTTTTCTAGAGTAGTCATTCTGGGCTTCTTGCTGTAGACTGTTTTAAATTTATTTTCAATAATTGTCTCTACCAAATAGCCTTCTTCTTTTCTAGGCCTTTTATTAGATACCTCTGCTTGTTGGTTAACTATAACCACATGGGTACTATCCATCTGATTTTCTTGCAGGCTATCTATTTGCATCTCTTGAATATCATCAATTAAAGTGTTTGCAACCCATTCCATTTTATTAGCATACTTTTCAATTAGTGGCTTTGACTCATGGAGGAATGGAGTTAACTTACAGTTGACCCTAAGGTTACTTAAGATACCTTGAGGGTCATAGTTCCAGTAAAAGCTTTCTTGGAACTTGAATGTTGATAATTTGCTGCTTACCTCTTTCAAAGCATCTCTATTGTTGACCATGAAGGAGCCAATTTGACTTTTTAACTTGAATTGTGCTTTCTTTTTTTAGGCTATGAAGATCATAGCATCTGCATTCAAAATTTGTCTCAATTATTCCAAAGCAAAAATCCTGGTAGTTAGAAACTTTGGTAATTTGTAAGGAGTCAGGATTGCACCATACACTCTGATTTCTATGTGTTTTTTATAAAAATACCAATCTCCAACTTTACAGTTTTCATACAACTGTAAAATTCTTTTGATTTCTTCATTCATCCTTGGTGGCTCTGCGTTGTTCCACAAACTCATGGCAGGTTTGATAAACAAATCATTGAAATCCCTATAGTTGTACTCACTGTTGTTTTTCCTAAGAAGAGAAGTCCAAAATATCACTGAAAGAGGTTTACCCTCCATATCCATCTTCTGTAATGCAATTGGAAAATTATTTCCCTGAGAAAATAGGAAGAGATGTAATAGATATGATGTATATCTAAACACTCCTTCATCAGGTAATTTTATTTATTGATAATGAATATTATCAGCAATGAATTTTGCAAAGTTGAAGACAAATTCTGGCTGTTGTCCTGGACATAAGGTAGAAAGGAAACCTAGGATGGAGGCATCTGTAAACTCATCATTAGCATAGCCTAGAGTGAATGACAGCATGGAAATGATTTTCCTGGAGACCTCAGGGAAGTCAAAAGTATCATAAGGTGGATTTACCTTAGGAAGGTTGACATGATTAGGCATGAAGTTTTGAAGGATCTCAAACTTCCTAGGGAAATCCAGATCCAAATACATCTGAGTCAAATCTTCAATTGACAATGATACTGCTCGTGGATCATGGCTTAGTTGGAGCATATCATTGATGGCTTCAATAGTTATGTAAAATAGGACCTCACTATCTTTGTTTACCATGCATCTGTGGTAAGGAATATAGTGCAACTGACACAACCTAATGAAATCTTGAGCTTGATGAGTGATGGGAACCACATATTTAGGAAAGTTGGAGTCCCATACAAGTATATCATTTGCCACTTTTTTCTCAAATTTTTCCTAACACCAGCTATGTACTTCAAGTAGATCAAATTCTAAGGTAGCATCAGCAATTCTATAGTCTAAGTCAATCAAGGTATTTTTTTCTTCAGAGGTGACAGGTGGCTGCAATGGTCTGTCTACTTCAGTAAAATCTGAAGTTAGGACAGGAGTAGGTTTATCAATTTTGGATGGTTTGGGGTTTGGAAGCTTGTTGGAGGCAGGATTCTATGGTTTGGGACCTCCAGTCCTAGGGGTGATCTGATTTTTAGTCATTTTTAATGAAATTAAACAAGATTAGAATGTTTGCTCAGCTCTTTCTGGAAACAGAAGGTCAATTAAGCTGCTTTTGGGAAAAATTCGGAATCTAGGTGAGGGTTTTATGATGAAAACGTATATTTTGAATATACAGAGGACTGGAAAGGGATTTAAATGGTTTCTTCGATAATTCAAATGGATTTTCACCGTAGGAATAGCTTTTGGATGGTAAAAATTCTTCAGGCGGAAGTGGAAAATTCTAGGAAAATTTTGACACAGTTTCCCCTGTTTCTTCAAGGTTTGAGTTCTCTCAGATGAGTACTTTTGGCTTTTAAAATTTTAATTTTTTCTTGAAACTTAAGAATTTGCAGGTTTGGGTTACTGAAAAATACCTTTGAACAGGTATGGTTGCAGTCGAAGAGGGTTACAGGTGGTACCGGTCTTCAAACTGGTTGCAGTTGTTTGGTAGAAGGCACAGGGAGTCTTCGGAGGCGAAATTAAGAGTGGAAATGGCTTTTAGAATTATGAACTTGTTCAAAAACAGCTCTGGAAATGGTGTCTGTGAGTGATTTCTGAAAGGGCGAAAGTGTAAATGCATGAAAAAAATAAAAACTAAGGTTGAAACCTTAATTTTTATCAATACACATGACATTAATTACATGTCAGAATTAATGGCGGGAGTGTTTTTTGCATTTGAAGGCGAAACCATTAGTGGTTATCGCATTGCTCCTGGGCAGTAAATGGTTTCACTTTTGCAATGCGATCCAATAAAAATAATACACGTAGCAGATGGTGGTTTGGACAAATAACTTTTATTGCAAAATTTTTGCCAACTTTGTCCAATCACTTTTATAATGCGATATGGAATACGCGCCGTCGGATTTGATCTCCCGGTGCGAACGAACGATATTTCTCGGGAAGCTGTAGGGATATGGAAAGGTGGGACTCGAGTTAAATATTATTCGTCGATCTAATAGGGATAATCAACGGTTACAGGCTAATGCGATGGAAATGGTGGGGGCGAGGGAATGATTTATCGGGTTTAGTTTAGAGCGTAGGATTAAAGGGATTAGGATGATCGGAGGGTAGGGAAGGAATGCGAGGATGCTTCATTTTTTTTTATGATATTTATGTATAAAATGGATTTATACATAGAATGGGCGGGTTATTAACGGTCTATCAAACCATGCTTTAGACTATGATAAAATGATATGTATCGGGAAAATGGGATAAGGTTAAAGCTTTAACCATGGCTAAAGCTTATGAGGGGAAAGGCGAATAAACTCTTTTTCTTTGTTGTTTTATATACACAATGTGTAAATAAATTGCACATTTTCAATATTATTTATATTATATAGTTTCATATTTATCAAAGGTATAAAACTATAGGGGAGAGGGGATATTTTATTATAGATAAGTTTCATGTCAAAGGGGTAATTTCGGGATGTTTTTCAACACGTGTTTAATATCTTTGGCATAAAAAGTATATTATAAGAGGGTTTTGGGGATATTAAATAAAAGGGAGCTATATTAATAGGACTAGGATAATTGATAGGGAGTTAGTAAAATATGTTAAGTGTTAATATGAAAAGGGGCAATGAATACTCAAAATTCATAAATAAAATTAAGGAAAGTGAAAATTAAAGCAAAGCTTCATTATCATAACTTAATCACTTTTACTTAGAATATCATGTTTTTGAGGGTTTTCATGTCTTGTAAAATGGAGGAAGTTAATCAAAAGGGTATTTATGTAACATTTAAGTAAGAAAAAAGTTCCCACTTATGAAGTTAAATGGTGATGAGTGCATGAAGGGGTAAATGATGAAAATTTCAGGGATTAATATAGAAACTTAATATTTTCAACTAATCAGTTTTTGAGCCTTGGGTTCGGTCCCAACAGAAGTCAAGGAAATGGCTTGAGCCTCTTTGACTGACAGTCTAGAATATTAAATTGCTATGGGGAGGGGAAATTAGTTATTTATAGCCTGATGAAATATATCTACATTGGTGTCTCTCACCTTCTTCTACCTACCCAGTCATTATCTTCTAACATTTTTTCCTTCTATTTTAATCAGGTGCATTTGAACTAGAAACCCTTTACAATATTTATTCTTTTTTGAAAGCAGTAAACTATCTAATTCTACACTTATTGCATCCAAGAATCCAGATTAAACTATTGGATTCTTTTATTCTCTACCTAACTAATGAATTGTCATGATTAAACTGTATGACAATTGTTTATTCTCTATCTACAACATTTGAAATTGAAAAATGACGAGTCAAGATTAAATTGTTTAACTCATCACAGATTATGGCATTTATTGACACCCTGCCATAATCAACTGCAAAATGTAAAAGTAGTGGCATTTAGACTTGAACACTTTCATGTTTTATTCATCTTTTTCCTTTTGGGGTTTATTATTTTTTCTAAGTCCTTTGATTTTTCTTTTAGGAAAGTTTACCCTCTTTTTGATTTTTTTATTTTTTTTATTTTTTACAAAATGTGGGAAATAATTTGCAGAAGGAAAAGTTTGTACATATTTACAAGACTACCATTAGTCAAGTCAAAATTATGAATCCTATATTTATAGGTCACTAACAAAATGGAAACAAAATAACAGAGAGAAAATACAGTTCTTAAAAGCAATACTACATGAATCTCGCAAAATTTCTACAACTCCTTTGATTTCATTAAAATTGGTCCATAATAATACATAGAGTCTTAAAAACTCGATTGTCCAACATTAATACTTCATACAACGAAGTCGTTATAGAAAAAGAATTTACAATAGTTACATTAAAGGCTATCATAATAGATAGAGCTTTATTTGATAACTAAATTCTAACTCAATCATGGAAATAAATTCAATTTTGATGTGTTGGCGTTGGCTCTAACTGAAAACTATTGCTGAAGGAGATAATTACGAGATGCACTCACTGTCAGTTGACTAAAGATATGACAAAATTTGAATTTTTTTCTTTTACTAATTACTCTTGAAATTTACACAGCTTTTCCCAGCACTCTTCATCAGGGATGACCAATTTCATTACCTTACAGTAAACTTCATCAGCTTCAGTGTATTTAGCAAAGGTGGGCCTCACCAAAAAGACTTGTTTGATCTCATACTAAATGTAAATGTCATTACTCAAGGTTCCCAACAGTGCCCTTCCTGTTAATATGCCTTTAATGTTTGAAAAATTTGCAGTATCTTTGGAAATTTCCTTCAGTCTTCTCCAATAATATTCCTTGGTCATCAACTTATCATTAATAACAGGTGTAAAAGGAAACCCTTTCTGTGTCAGAGGCTCTATTCTGCTGAAACATCTCTGAACTGTGGTCTCCAAAGTGTGAAATTTCTCCTCAAGATGAAGAATAAAATTCTTCTTTGTGAGCACCTTTTTCACTTCTAGGATGGTTTCTGTTCTGTCATCAATACCCAAATCATCCAGCTCATACATGTTCTTTGCATTCAAAATTTAATGATATTGTTTGCTATTGCAGGCTTGTCTCCTAGTTATGCTTTGATTGTTGTGATAGCCTCATTTTCCTTCTGTGTCAACTCTTTTTTTCTCAAATATGATATGTATACTTAGCGAAATATCATTTATATATTCCATGATGTCTGCCCAAATTATTTCTTTCACCCAACTTAAAGTATTTCCAATGGCTAGCTCCTTTTTCTCTTTCAGTAACCTCTCAATTAGCTTTTTGGCTCTATGTGATTTAGCTGCATGTGACTATCAACATTAGATTTCTGAAATTGCAATAATTTTATTGATCCTGCAATTTATTTATCTCCTCTTCCTGAATGGACATATTTTGAACTGCTTTGGTGATTTTCTCAGCTCCATCTACAGTAATTGTTGTAGAACTTTGAGCTATAAGATTGGCTGCTAGAGGAACTGCCTCTAAAGGAACCTTTGATGTTTTTGTTGTTGCTTCCTTTCCTTTATCATTTTTTCTAACTATGATTCCATTTGCTTTATTTGAGAATTCTGCTCCATAATCAATTTCATCATTTATGTCTTTTGAGATTCAGTTTCTTCAATATCCTTTGCCAAAGGATCTTCTATAGCAGGAATCTTCAATTGTTTCCTCAATGCCTCTATGTCAACATTTTTCTTCTTGATGATTTCTTCAATTGCATTAGCATTGGATCGATCATATCCAATTTTTACCACCAGATTTTCTAGAGTTTTAATTCTTGTATCCTGTGCAATTGAATACACTTTCTCCATTTTCATTTGTGATTGTACATTTTCCAATGAAACCTACAGTTTTGATAAACTCATAGCAGTGTTACTGAGAGTGGATGAAATCATCTCACCAATTTTCTTGTGTAGCTCCATTTGATCTTTTGGATGAATTTCATTTGTATCAAACTCAAATGTAGCCCTTTTATAATCTGCTTCTGACTTTGGATGTGGAATTTGTGCTTGAATAAAAGCAAAGTGCATTTTTCCCTTTTCTAAATCAAAGGTTGAAAGTAACCTACTTTGAGAACTGGGAGTTTGTTTCCAAAACTAGTTGTATGTGATGATATTTAACATTTCATTCTTCATATTTATCTCTTTTAAAGTGTCAAAGACAGTCTTCTTCTTTTCTCCTATAGCATTTGTACTATTCTGAATGGATTTATGTTGATATTGAGAATTTGTTGTTTGCTGATCTTTCAAAACTGTAGAAGTAGTAAGAGTAGTAGAAGTGATTTTATCACCTGCCTTTGTGGAACAAGGTGTCTCTTCAATAATGATAATTACTTCTTTTTCTGACTCCTTGGTGGGATTGACCTTAGGATTAAGCTTTGTCTTCTTCCTATAATAAAATTTAAACTCTTTTCTAGATGAATCAGTCATTGGAGATGACTGATATTCTCTAACTATTTTCCCTACTCTTTCCTGTGGAATATGAGTCTACAATGCTGATGTAGACAGTGTTTTTTCTTTTGCCTCCAGTAAAGTGCCTTCAATCCATTCAAGTTGATTCATTTATTTTTCAATCTCTGGTCTAGGTGTATGAAAATATGGTGTAGATTTATTTTCTACCCTCAATTTAGAAATGACACCAACTGGATCATAATACCATTTAAAACTTGGGCTAAACTGCATTTCTTTCAACAACTTATCTACTTCCTCCCCTGTTGTCCTAATATTACAGATAAAAGTATCTATCTGTGTTTTGATTTTAAATTGAGATTTATTTTTAGCAGAGACAAAATTCACTTCATCTGCATTAATCATTTTTCTAATATACTCCAATGAAAAAATCCTCACGGGGAGGAATTTTGTTAATTTATAAAGGTGAAGCTCACAACCATAAACTTTGAATTTTGTATAATTCTGATAAAGGTACCAATCCCATGTTCTAGCTTGATCTGATAGCCACAATACCTTTCTAATTTCTTCACTAATCCAGGGCTCTAGCATGCTATTGAGTAAACTGAGTGCTGGCTTAAGAAACAATTCCAAAAATTGTTTATATGAATATTTTTTTGTTCCTTCATGACTAATGAAGTCTAGAAAATTATTGATTGTTTATTTCCTTCCTAATCCAATTTTTGTAAGGAAAACTTAAATTTGCCTCCCTGAGAGTACAAGAATAAGTAAACTAACACAGAGGCATAACTGAAAACCTCTTCAGTTGTGAATTTAACAAACTGATCATGGGTAGAATCTGTAATAAACTAACTGAAGTTGAAAATCATGGAGGGTCTGGAATCTGTGGAAAATATGGACGTTAAGTCTCAGACGATGAGGGGGGGTTGAAGTCACATGTGAGCCATCGGATTATATTGTGATGTGATGGATTATTGATGAGATGGAGGAGGGTTATCATACAGTGGAGTTTAAATAAATGGTGGGGTGAGGGTATGATGAAAGTGATGTGACACAGATAGATGACAAATAGAGTTATGCGACGTGTCGAATGGATAGTGGGAGATAATGGTAGTGGAGAATAATGCATAGGATTTAATTCTATGGTTTTGAGGATGAAAATTTTGAAATATTAAATATAAAACTTTAATAAAGATACAATTTCGAAAATGAATTTCTTCTCAGTAGAGATTTTCATTTCTTCTCAAATATAGCAAAAAGGTATGGAATTTTTATAATATGAAAAGTTTATTTCAGACTATTAAAATGGATTTACTCCTTCAACTTGACCTTTATGGATGGAATGGAGGTTTCACTGCCCTTTTTAATAATAAAAAACTGAAGATTTTTCATATGCAGTTTAGACCCTAGACTTGACCTATATGTGATAGAGTGACATGATTTTAGGCCTCTTAAATGGAGATGAAATAATGTGAAGGAGCAGCATATCATGGTAGGACTCATTTAGTGACCAAAATTATTACTGAAGATTAACTAAAAAAGAAAAATTTTTTTTACTAATGACCTCATGGAAAACTCTCAAAAGAGCTATCTTTTATCACTGAAAAAATGACTCTAACAATATCTGCAAATGTACCATTGTGAGTGGTTTAATATTTCATATACCATGTCAACACTCTATATTGCAACATCGTAATTAGTTGCACCTTATTTATATCTTCATCATTGATCTAATTTTTTTTCCATACAACTTCGTCTATAAACCAAAACCTCACGGGTCCCTTTGATCCAGTTCCTATGAAAATAGGTAGCTTAATATCATCATCCATGCCTCTTTTTGGGGTATAAGGGGGAGGGGGAGGGGGGTAGGTGGGGTAGGGGGAGCTAGGAGACCACCAACACCCTGATTAATATTGGATTCTGGCTTTAACGAATTCTTAGGTTGGAAAGGAGTATACTGTGAAGTTTCCTAGGAGTTCTCGGGGTAATTTTCTTCTTTTTCACCTTCAGATTCACTCAGCAGAGTACTATAATCAGTCTCTATGAAGGTGTTTGGATCTTCTTTGTGATATCTATTTATGGTATCTACTCTATACCTTTTTCCACTTCGCATTGTACCTAATTCTTGCTTATATATACTTCGTCCTCCAAACATAAGTAAACTAGCAATCTGATTGCATCCACAAAACTCTCTTTTCACACAAAAGCATCTTAATCCAAAGTTTCAAAGAATTCATATACTTACCTCACAATTCTTTGAAGAATCTTCAATCTGCTTTGTTTTAGGGCACATTCAAGTCTATCGAGAACTTGTAATGAATCCTCCAAAGATGTTATCAATGCAAAAATAAACAACCATTGAAATCTTATTGTTAGTGCTCTTGAGTCGCTATATCATCTCAGGATTCTATGTTGTAGGTTTTTCGTTCTTAAATAAATCCTTCCTTTCATTCAACCTTGACACCCACTCATATAATTCATGAGGGAATCATCCAAATAAAGTTTCATACTACTCTGTGAAAATATACCTTTGTAATCAAGCTTTATATGTCAAGCGGAGATTTCTATTCTCTTGATCTGCAAATTCTCGTTCCTTTTCTATTGTCCAATCTTGAATTTCATTCTTCAACAAGTGCCACATCCACATATCCCTCAAACAGATCCTGATATCGACAATGGAACCATTTGTTGGCTCATTTGGGCTTGATCCAGATTTGATCTATGTTGCGCACCAAAAAAAATCTTGATCATCGGCCCTTTCGGCCATGAACTGCAAGCAGATCACAGTATCACCAGAGGTGACTTATGGATGGTTGTAGAACCAGGTTTCTGCAACCTTGAGGGACTACGAGATGTGGCCAATATACTATACTAATATTATATTTTATCATATATAAAATGACTGAGCTATATTAAACCCTTCACTTACTTCATCACATTCAATAGAACACATTATGCAACATCATAAACTGCATTGTTATAACAACTACTTCACAACGACTGATATTAAGAAAATAGACAATAAACACATAAGAACACAAGATATCTTCACAAAACTTCTTCTTCTTTATTATGATGGATCTTTCAAGTACAATTAGCTCTCTGACCTACACACACAGCTACAGGTGGTCTACGCACTAAGCTACGAACTCTTCCAAGGTCTCTTCGCACTCAACTGCAGAGCCTTTCCGTTGCCACAAAAGACAGATACAAAAATATCTTGTAACCATAGAACTTACAATCGGTATGATCTTTCAATATAGCCATACATCCCTTTTTATAGTATTAGATCATTACAAAACCATGTTCCAAATACCATGGGCTTCTCAATCAAGAAAAATACAACCCTAACCCATTACAAAAAGGACGGGCTTTGACCCACCCCAAAGCCCCTAAGATACTACATGGTGTACATCGCACTCTGCTCCTAAAAGTGTGGAGATTTAGCCAAAATCAAGGCCATGTTGGGCTGCACCCAACACCTGGTATGGATACATCCTTATTTATCTCCAAACCCAACTTTTTCAGCCTGAGTTGTCTTGTGATGACCATCAAAGAATATGCCAATAGTCTCGACACTATCTCATTATCCATGATACTCTTTATCGTTGTGGTGTCGATGTCGTTTTACGTCGATGTCTTACTCATGTAGAAGGAGAACATGTTTTGAATGATTTACACCTTGGGGTATGTGGTGGTCATCTGTCTGGGCATGCCACTACTTATAAAATATTATGTGTCAACTACTTTTGGCCTTCACTCTTTAAAGATTGTATCATAGTAGTCTAGAAGTGGCATTCCTATCAAATATTTTCTCATGAGATGCATGCTCATCTCACCCTGTTACATCCAATTATTGTCATTGGACCTTTTTCCTAGCGTGGAATTGAATTTATGCAATGAAACACACCCTTTTCCCAATAAAATCACTATATCATCATCACTGTAGACTATTTTACCATGCCTACACGTATTAATGACAGTGATACTAATGCTCTAATATTTTTCAACCATGTCATCACCATATTTGGTGTGCCTAAACGCATCATGACTGATCATGGAAAACAATTTCAAAATCATATGATGCAAGAGCTATTTATAAATTTGGGTTTTTATCTTGATCATTCCTCACTGTATTATCCTCAAGCTAATGGCTATGTAGAAGTTGTCAACTATACTTTGAAAACCATGTTGCAACCGATGGTAGGAAAACATAAATCTAACTAGCATATCATGTTATTTTTTTCTTTATGGGCATACCGAACCTCCATGAAATCTTCCATTGGCTTCACTCCATTCCAATTGGTTTATGGGGTAGAGCCAATCTTTCCTATCCAGTGCAAAATATCCTCTTAAACTAGCTGTCGAGTTACTCCCTTGCACCTCATCCGAGGAAGAATGTTTGCTACAACTTAACCATATTGATGAACAACGCCTTCTCTACCTGGTTAATAATGAAATTCATAAAAAACACATTAAGTCCCCATATGATAAATCTATCTGACCTCGTGTATTTTCTGAGGGTGATCTCGTTTTGGTTTACGACCGAGACCATGATAATTTAGGGGTTGGTACACTCGAACCCAACGGTGGCATGGGCATTATATTGTCAAACGAGTTCTCAAGAAAGGGGCCTATGAGTTGGTTGATTATGAAGGGAATCCATTGTCGTAGACCCGTAATGGGATCTATCTGAAACACTACTATGATTAATTTATTTGCATGGTCACTTGTATATTATGTATATAGGTGTGTTTGTGTTCAACTTATTTTTCCTTTTCATTTGGATATACCCGGTTTTTGTGTCTACTTCATGTGTCTGGTATTTGTTGTACAAATTTCAACACCCTCACTCCCTTATAGAGGCTTTGTAGATGGTGCAAATTGTTACACTTGGAATGTTGCTTCGCCACTTGGGTCCTCTTTTCACCCATTGATGAGCTTGAGAGTTCTGGGGGTATTTTTCTTTGCCCTGTCACAACAACATGGCCGAGTATAGTGTTGTCATTGAGATCTTGACCAAGGCTAGTCGTCTTGGCATACATCACCTTGTTGTTCAACTTGACTCTCTACTCATGGTGTCTCAGCTCAAACGTCTCTACTCTATAAGGAAAACGACTCTGCTTCATTACTTTTTTAGGGTACGTCTCTTAGAACGCTCATTTGATTACATCGATTATGTACATATTCCTCGAGACCAAAACTGATTGGCTGATTCATTAGCTAATTATGTGTCATATTATAATTTTTCACGATTATAACATTTTAAACCATTCACATGAAAAATTAAACATCTATTGTACATACATAGTAGAAAAAACACATAGAATTTGGTATTTTATTATATCAAAAGTATGATTACATAGTTCAAAATTAGTTAATTGAGGCCTTGGCTACTATTCCATACATATACTAACACATCAAAAGCTACACAATCATGTGCTACTTCCCCCACTCATTGGTGCTCATGATAACATAAAATTGCATTCAGAATGTGACAGAGTATACCATGACAACGAGATGAGGCCACCCCTAGGGTGTGCCTTTGTATGTGTCGAGGAGTATCATCCAGCATCCTCGAAGGAACTCCCAATGTCAATCCATCGACATTTCACATAAACTCATGTAGCTCCTAATCTTCATACTCTATCTCCTCTGCCAATGTTGTTGGGGTCGGGTCCTGTGGTACATGCATCCTTAGTGGAGAATATCCTTTCGGGTGTGTAGGTGCCATGTCTACATATCACAAACATAATCTTTTGTGACTATGTACTCGTGTCAAAAACAAAAAAAATTAAATATTCCAAAAAAAAAAAAAAAAAAAAAATCAATTTTTTTTACCTCTACCATCAAAGCCTTCACTAGGGGGAAAGACTATGGTATGATCTCACGTGAATTATGTTGGGTTGGTTTACTAGGTAAAATAACACAAGTATTTAATTATCAATCCAGGTTTGTAAAACTTGGAAGCATGTCCAAAATATATGGATTTCAATTACAGTTAATTCTAGAAGACAAATTATAGAACTTGAAATAAATGCATATTACAAATATAAAATTTAACTAAGTAACTTCTAATTCAATATGTAATAAGTAAAAGAAAAGGCTCCTAACTTAGGAGAATCAGGTTGACCTTCTCTACAATACTACTTCATGAAAAAAAATCAAAGTCACTCTGAACAACAACTTATGATGCATAAAAGAATAAGAGAAGAGGCTCCTAACTAAGGAGGTCCATATTTTCCTTCTTTATAAGTTTATTCATCATTAATACCATTTTATGAAAACTGGAAATTTAGAAAATAACTTAAACAAAAGAAAGGAAGATGAATTCTAGTTACTATTATTGGATCAAATAGAAAGAAAGTTTAAATTAAACATTGGTTTGACCCTTCATATGCAGATTATAATTTAAACTAAGATCCATCAGCAATCTTAAGATGTAATATTCCCAATTAGCCCAAGCTAATGGGAATATACAATTTTGTTTAATTTTCCTGTTGCATGAATAAATGTGTAAAGGAGGACAATAAAAACTCCTAAAACAGTGAATAAATCAATGCCCCATGTGAAAAAAGATAAATCTGGGCCATCTTAATAAAACACCCTTATGTGTGAAATAGATTGAGATATTTGACTGGGTCAACCATGATCAGATCAACATCGTTGTCTAGAGGGGATGAACCTCATTAATGCATATTGTAGTCTTAGTTAGAGGTGGCACATGTGAAAGAAGCTAAATCATTAAGATGTTTTAGTGTTTTGCAATATTTCTATCTTATACAAGGAAGAGGAGGATAGTAGGAGAAGGTTGTTGATTGGATTATATTTCTGAATATATTGTCTATTTAGACATATATCATTCTCTTTTTGTTTAGCTGAGAATAGTGTTGTTTAGCACTGGGTGTTCCTGATCGGAAATCCCACCTCTTTCCTTGAGAGGCCTCTTGGAAGATTCTTGTTGATCTTGTCCACTATCAGGCATTTGGCCAAGCTTCATCTTCCAACTACAACACAAATCTTATTGAGGGTTTGGTTTTCCTTGTAAGCTGCAACAAGTGGAGGCTATATCTACTAATATTTAGGCCATTCTAGTGCCTCTTTTTAGTGGGGAAGCCTTCTATCCCATTGGCAAGAGTGTATTGGATCATTGGAGCTTCATATCCACATCTTGGCATCAAGCCAAACAAATCTTGAACCCTACAGTGCAGTCCATCTTCCAGATCTGTGTTTTTCTGTAGATGTTGTTGTGAGGGCTTTGGAATAACTTTGGAGGAGATATCTCTAGTTTTGGGAATCTACCCTTCACTGCGGTGATCCATGGATTTCAGATCTAATCCATGTTATATTCGGATATGATCTAGATTCTCTATATTTACTGCAGAATTTCTAAAGTTTTCTGCAGATCTGCAACATTAGATCTCAGATCTACTCCATGTGCTTCATGTATTGGTGAAAACCCCAAGGATTATGTAAAGTAGAGACTCTATAGTGTATGGATCTGTCATAGATCTGACTGGTCATGAATTATTGTGCTCTAGATCTAAGATGTAATCAACAGTTGTTGCAGCATAATGAAAATAACGTTTTCAAGCCTTTTGCAGTGAATATATCTGATTGTAGCACCTCCTTTTGAGGGATTTCTTCTATTTAAGTCTTCTATTTCCTATTATACATTGTATGGGCCTCATTCTAAATCTGATTTGCTATTGTATATGTAAATTTTGAGCCCCCATATTGCTTTCCTGCTCTTACTTTGCTTAACTGCGTTATTTCTGAAGCAATATTGTTGAATATTGTTGTTGTTACCATTTTGGGATATTACTTAAGAGATTTCCATACATCTAAATAACTGAGTAAACATGAAGCAAAAGTAGTTTATGAAATTTCAGCTACATTAACCAGAAAGTGTACTTTGCTCGGTGTGGGGTCCCTCCACCATTGCCTTGCACACTGAAAGTACTTCTCAGCTACTGCAACCTAATCAATCATTCACCACATTGAACAATAGAAAGAATATATAACTGGTTTCTCCAATTAATTCACAATATTCATAAGTCTAAAAATGAAATCATACAAATTCTACATGCTCATGCCTTCAATGTTCTTGGCTTAAATAGAAAAAATATTAACCAAAATTGAATAAAATGTCTCTAACAATAATATATATCCTAATCCTATCTATATTGGTCAAAATCATCCATCCAATCACACAAAATCTAGAAAATACCACAAAATATTAATTTTGGCCTATTTCCCAGGGATTTCATGAATGACAGATCATGTTTAACCACCTTTAACTGGGCCTGTTTTAGCTCAATTTCACCGAACCACTACGTATACGTCCATCCTTGGTTCCTAAGCTTTCTAAATATGTGCTAGCTCATGCCCATGTGTCCTGCAAGTATGAATTCAATGGATCCATTACGGGAATTTTTAGTTATGTCCAAAAATGCACTTAAAATCCAATTTTTGTAAAAACATCTAAAAATTAAAAAACATAATTTATATACCTGAATATGCATAAATTTGTCAAAATAAGGTATGTATGGATTTTATACGGTTGGATATAATGTAAATTAGGTGTATTTAATAAGCAAAATTTTATCAACAATGAGGGACAACATCTCCCCCTTGCTGATTTGCAAGCATGTCCTCATGCTTTCTTTCTCCTCTTTGACCTTCTGAGATCTGATGTACCCACTGTACCTGATCCTGATGCCTCTTGTTGTGCTTCTTGTAGAATACAATCAATTACTTTATATTGTTCTCCCTTTTAAATTGTAGCAATGAACTTCTTTCTCTCATACTTCTGTGGTTGTGTTCCTTTGTCTTGTACATTGTCCTTCTTCCATGGTGTTTATACACATCTTGTAACCACATCCCCACGCTCTTTGTAATTTCATTTTTCATTCATAGCCTCCCTCATTATGTTGCATGCCCACAACTTAGTTTGTATGCACCATAATTTCATGTATTTTCAACCTTCATTCCATTGCATTTTGTTTGCATTTTCACACATAGGCTGATGCAGGTTTAAGCCTGCAATACCCAGAATCTTCACTTTTCACACATGAGTTAGAATGCATCTTAAAAAAAAAAACTGCCCAAATAAAAATCTCAAGTCTGGCAATTACATGCACATCATTTCGAAAACTCCGTCTTAACATATGGTTCAAAACCCATAAACCCAATAATCATTCTCCATGCATTTAAACCCACACTTCAAAATAGCATTAGAAACCCAATAATATTCTTCTTATATGATTATTGAATAAATATTCGAAACTCAAACTTCTAATTTTCCAAACCCAAATGTTTTAACAAATCGCTCTTGCTTCATTATTATATGTGCCTTTTCTTGATTCCATTATTCCGGCAACATTATCACCCAAAATAACATTTTGATCCGCATAAAATTTCATTCCTTCAATCTTTGAATTGCTCAGATCATGATAGATCTGACTACAGTAATTACAAATGTGCATACCATGAATACCTACGAACCTCAAGTGCGCCATTCTCCTTATTCAATTTTGACCAATGCTCTCTCTCCCAACTTTCGCTTCTGCAGTCAATATAACAGTGTTCATATTTCATTGATGTTCATTGATACTTTGGATCCACTGCTGTAACGTGTCATTGTCCTTGTATTCAAAATCAACTTTGACTTAACTGTAGTCGATGTTCCACCCGTGCAAGAGTGTTTTAATTCCCAATTCGAATTCCAGGCTTACAACAAATGCTACGCTCACAATTAGCGTCCAACCATAATTTATTCGATTAAAAGAAATGAAAGTCCAACAATTTGCTCATACCTTCCATCCGACTGAAAAAAATGCAAACTTCAGCATTACATCAATTTCGTGATTCTGTTCACAATATTACCTCTCAATCCGGTGAATTGATTGCTTGTCAACTTACCACTCCGTCAATTTCAACGGACCCATTCTGTCTACCATTCTTGCTCTGCGTCCTTCAGATTTATCTCAGCGTTTTTTTTGTAACTCCATCTGTGATCCAGCCCTTTGACCAATCCTCCACGCTACCAATATCTAACGCCTTCTGCACCTGTGCTAAGATCACAATCTCATCTAGTTCTAGTTCCTTAACTCTGGTTGCTAATTCCATTCCAGATGAATTTAAATCATAGTTGAAATAAAATTAAAAAAAGTCTCTACATATTTTCTGCACCATCGAACATGTGGTTTAACTCAGAATAATTCCTTACAGTATTTTAGACATTCCATCCCATGCGATGATTTACAGAACCAGATAGGCTTTTAAAATACGGCCCCTCTATTTCCCGCTCAGTTCTTCTACTATGGACATTACATAAACTCAGATCTTATTCAAAAGTCAATAATGACATTCATCCACACGATTTCAAAAGGCCTCCATATTATGATCTTCAACTTGCCAATTCGATTCTTGGTAATTACAAAACATGATATTAATTCAAATCGATTCTGTCCTCAATAATAAATCAACTGTATTCAATTTAATTATTCCAGCAGTAGAGATTAACCTCTATTCAGATCGATTTCCCATTACATTGCAAAATTTGACTCATTTAATGGCATTAACTTATAAACAACAATTTCACCACCGGATTATATAAAATGTGCTTTTTCTATTTAAAACCCAATTACAGAAAATATACTCCACTCCACAAATTGAACCACACAATTCTGAAAACATTTTTTACATTAACAATGAAAACACTTACAGACTTTGTCTTTGCCGGATATTCAACAGTAATGGCCTTACAATTTCCGGAGTCTTATAAAATTTGACTGTCCAAGCCTCACCTTCTCCTCTCTATTCTATTCTACCTGTCTTATTTGCCTTTGAGGCCTTCTAATTTATACAAATTAAAAATGCACTAAATTGAGTTCTATCCCTTTAAAATCTCAACAAATCCCTAAATCTCTCAACATCCCTAAAAGATAGATTTTTATCCCTAAAACTTTGAAACTAATTCCAACTTAGGCTCCATCATTAATTCTAAATTATCTTGAAACTAATTTCTCTCATGTTTCGAGTTGTTTGGAAACATTTACAAATTCTCACAAATAATTAATTAAAATATAATTAATCACTCAAAATAATATTAATATTTACATGAAATTTAATATTTCTTCAAAACATGAAACCCCCTAGCTTAAATAAAATACAAGGTGTTTTTCAGAGCTAATGCTCCTGCATCAGACTCCCCATGTAAGAGAATTCATGACCACCTGGTCATAAGTCTGGATAATTATTTCCTCCTGGATCCCAAATTCTATTTTGTAATCTTTCCTTGCTTGTCAATTTCTTTACTGCTGTTGTTATCTGCTGTTGTCCTCCAGGTTTCCATATTTTGTGCTGTAATGCTCCACTTGCTCTGCCTTCAAGATCTGCTACCGTCTTCCTCTTGTTGTCACTCCTTTTCTTTCTTGCTACTGTCTTTCTCTGAGACATTTTCATCATTAACCTCCTTATCAACTCAATTTCTCTGTCCAGTATATCCTCTGTCTGCTGATTGTTTCCATCTCTTGATTGCTGAACTCTCATTCTTGCTTGTTCTTCACTTGTTTTGATCGCTTCCTTTTCACCCTTACTGCTGTTTTGCACCTTTTCTGCTGCTGCTACATCATCTTTTAGAACAATTTCTTGCCTCTGTTTTCTGCATCTGTCAACTTCTTCTTGATTATTATTTATGACAACTATTTTGTCATCCTTCTTCAGCAGTCTCTCCTTAACATCCTTCAGTAGATGTTCTTCCTCTCCTTCTTCCATTTGGCTATCCACCTGTGCCAAATATGTTCCAGCGTCTGCAACATCATCTTCAATTATAAGACAATCATCACAATAAAAAATATAAGGCCTCTGTACCTCTTGTCCCTTTAGCAACACTTCAGTATGTTGCGTTGATTTCTCTTCTTCTGTCAGCATATCAGTATGTTGATCCAAACTCAAAGACCTCTTGAGACTATCATCTAGTCTCCCTTTCTCCTCATCTATTTCAATGATGTCTTCCAGCATTTGTCCATTGTAATGAACTGATTCATTCCCAGCCTCTTTATCATATTCTGCTTCAAAACTTTCATCTTCTGGAAGGTACTCTTTCATATCTTTGACAGCTTTAAAAAACTGTCTATCTTCTTTCAAACCTGCAATCATACACAAATCATTAGTTTTAAAATCACAAGACCCTACGGTCTTATTTAATGCTTCAGTCATCAAGTCTTCTGGCTGCTTCGAATCATTCATATGATTCAACTCCTCTAGCTCTTCATCACTTTCAAAAAGTAATGGTCCACTTTTTGGTTCACATATCGAAACTTCAACATCTTCTTCAGCATCTTCCTTTTGCTGTAGCTCAATTCTTTCGAGCTTCTCTATCCTCTGTTTGGCGTCAATAACCTGTTCAAGTTCCCTTAGTTCCTTTATCAACTGCATATTCACCTGATGATTCATCTTCTCTTGTAGCCTCTGCCACTTCAGCTTCTTTCTCATGACATAACGATGCTTCTGGTCTACCTCATTTCTTTGCAACATCTCCATTAACACCTCAAGCTGAACTACTATCTCAGCCTTCTCCCTCTCATATTCCTCTTTGCTTAACTATCTCTGTATGCCAATTGCCTTGGCATCCTTCTCCTTTTGTCCTCTGCTGTGGTTTATTTCAGAACCTCTGTTACGACTGTCACTAGTCATCATCCTTTCCATCTCTATGAGTTCCTCACTCACTTTACTATGAGTTGCACTAAAGCCTCTTTAGCAGCAAGTCCTGTCCTGCCGCCACTTACCTCACCAAGCTCTCCTTACTCAGTATTTTGGCAAGAAATTGGTTCTCTATCTATGGAACCTCCTTTGAGCACTTCTATTTGCTCTTCCTGGGCTTCAACTCATCTGCATGTTCTAAGAACACAACTGTCCTCCTTTTCCAATCTCTATTGGAATTCCCCAAGGTTCTGCTACATCTCTGTTTTCACTTAGAGCTTTCACTAGCTTCCTTTATCTCCAAGATCTCGTCTGATCTTGTCCTTCCATTCACCTGCACTTCAATTACCTTCAGAATCTCATCATTCCTGCAAATCTGTTTCAGCAAATCTTTATGCTTCCTCTGCACAATTTCTCGATATTCAACTACTGTCAATCAGATTTTAAAATCTGATCCTCTCTTCCAATCTTCTGGCTTTATCTGGAAAACTTCAGCTGTCAGCATTAATTCCTTATTTGCTTAGTTTCTTCCACTCAAAAATCATTAACAACTTCTTTCATTACTATCCCTTGATCTCCTTTGCTGAGATACTTCATTGCTGCAACCATCAATCCTCAATCTATTTCTTGTCAGTGAAACTCAATTCAAAATTAAACAAACACAATACCTGCACGATTCTTCATTCATTCAGTTGTACTTTGGTTGCTTGACTGTCAGATTAAAATCTGATTTCTCGGTTTTGAATTCCTTCAAGAAAATTTCATACAGAGCTATTCTAGCTCTGATACCAAAAATGATGCAGGTTTAAGCCTGCAATACCCAGAATCTTCACTTTTCACACATGAGTTAGAATGCATCTTTAAAAAAAAAACTGCCCAAATAAAAATCTCAAGTCTGGAAATTACATGCACATCATTTTGAAAACTCCTTCTTAACATATGGTCCAAAACCCATAAACCCAATAATCATTCTCCATGCATTTAAACCCACACTTCAAAATAGCATTAGAAACCCAATAATATTCTTCTTATATGATTATTGAATAAATATTCGAAACTCAAACTTCTAATTTTCCAAACCCAAATGTTGTAACAAATCACTCTTGCTTCATTATTATATGTGCCTTTTCTTGATTCCATTATTCCGGCAACATTATCACCAAAAATAACATTTTGATCCGCATAAAATTTCATTCCTTCAATCTTTGAATTGCTCAGATCATGATAGATCTGACTACAGTAATTACAAATGTGCATACCATGAATACCTGCGCAACCTCAAGTGCGCCATTCTCCTTATTCAATTTTTACCAATGCTCTCTCTCCCAACTTTCGCTTCTGCAGTCAATATAACAGTGTTCATATTTCATTGATGTTCATTGATACTTTGGATCCACTGCTGTAACGTGTCATTGTCCTTCTATTCAAAGTCAAATTTGACTTAACTGTAGTCGATGTTCCACCCGTTCAAGAGTGTTTTAATTCCCAATTCTAATTCCAGGCTTACAACAAATGCTGTGCTCACAATTAGCGTCCAACCATAATTTATTCGATTAAAAGAAATGAAAGTCCAACAATCTGCTCATACCTTCCATCCGACTGAAAAAAATGCAAACTTCAGCATTACATCAATTTCGTGATTCTGTTCACAGTATTACCTCTCAATCCGGTGAATTGATTGCTTGTCAACTTATCACTCTGTCAATTTCAACAGACCCATTCTGTCTACCATTCTTGCTCTGCATCCTTCATATTTACCTCAGCGTTTTTTTTGTAACTCCATCTGTGATCCAGCCCTTTGACCAATCCTCCACACTGCCAATCTCTAACGCCTTCTGCACCTACACTAAGATCACAATCTCATCTAGTTCTAGTTCCTTAACTCTGGTTTCTAATTCCATTCCACATGAATTTAAATCATAGTTGAAATAAAATTAAAAAAAAGTCTCTACATATTTGCTGCACCATCGAACATGTGGTTTAACTTAGAATAATTCCTTACAGTATTTCAGACAATCCATCCCATGCGATGATTTACAGAACCAGACAGGCTTTTAAAATACGGTCCCTCTATTTCCCGCTCAGTTCTTCTACTATGGCCATTACATAAACTCAGATCTTATTCAAAAGTCAATAATGACATTCATCCACACGATTTCAAAAGGCCTCCAGATTATGATCTTCGACTTGCCAATTCGATTCTTGGTAATTACAAAACATGATATTAATTCAAATCGATTCTATCCTCAATAATAAACCAACTGTATTCAATTTAATTATTCCAGTAGTAGAGATTAACCTCTATTCAGATCGATTTCCCATTACATTGCAAAATTTGACTCATTTAATGGCATTAAATTATAAACAACGATTTCACCACCAGATTATATAAAATGTGCATTTTCCATTTAAAACCCAATTACAGAAAATATACTCCACTCCATAAATCGAACCACACAATTCTGAAAACATTTTTTACATTAACAATGAAAACACTTACAGACTTTGTCTTTGCCAGATATTCAACAGTAATGGCCTTACAATTGCCGGAGTCTTATAAACTTTGACTGTCCAAGCCTCACCTTCTCCTCTCTATTCTATTCTACCTGTCTTATTTGCCTTTGAGGCCTTCTAATTTATACAAATTAAAAATGCACTAAATTGAGTTCTATCCCTTTAAAATCTCAACAAATCCCTAAATCTCTCAACATCCCTAAAAGATATATTTTTATCCCTAAAACTTTGAAACTAATTCCAACTTAGGCTCCATCATTAATTCTAAATTATCTTGAAACTAATTTCTCTCATGATGAAACCCCCTAGCTTAAATAAAATACAAGGTGTTTTTCGGAGCTAATGCTCCTGCATCATAGGCTTTGTCGTATTATATGTTTTCATATTGCGCTCATTCCATACCTTAGGTTTTTTCATATCACATGTTTTCATATTGCACTCATACCTTAGCTTTTTTCATTTTATTCTTATTTCTTAATTAATTTTAAAATGACCATAGGATAGGTCATTTTTAAAATTATTTTTTTCCATTATGACACTAACCTTTGTGGTTTTTGTAGGTCGACAAAAATTCCTTAAGGGAAGAATATCGATTCCTTTATTTTTGATCAAAATTCTTATAAAATTTTCGGGATTAATGTAAAGGTATATGGAATGATGAAGAGGTATGAGGTTAATGTAGGAAAGGATAATGAATAGGAAATTTGTAGGAAATAATAGGATTATAATGAAATATGATTATGATGGGTAGGATAATGAAGATAATGTTTTTTTTATGTGGAATGTAGGCAAGATATAGGTAAGAAAAGTGGTAAGTGTAATGGAATGCATATCAAGTTAAATTAGTTTTAACAATTTTAAGAAATTTTTTAAAAAATCGAGAGATTTTAGGAGAATTTTTTTTTACACTTAATGTACTTGTACTCCTGAAAAATATCTTGATGTCAATACTAGTTGATTATGTCCTTTGATCAAAATACTGGTTGATGGTTGACAATGTCCTCATGATCATAATGATCATTCTTCAAAGATAAATTCTGATGGAATGTAGAGACTTATTTTTGCTTTCATGTTTTTGCATCTGATATTGATTCAGGTTCCTTGAATGTTGATGTTTGCTCAAGTCCCTTTTGAAATTTATAAATTATGTTTCAGTTCCCTTCTGCAGTGATATTGTAAATAATGTTTCAGGTCCCTTCTGCATGATAGTTTAAAAAATGTTTCAGGTTTCTTTTGTCATGTAATTCAGGTCCCTTCTGCATGATATTTTCAATTATGTTATAAGTCCCTTTCTGACATGTAATTCAGATCCCTTCTGCAATATATCTGCTCAAACTATTGCATAGTTTTATTAAAAACTTCCCCCTTGCTTATGTTAATACTTGTCCTCAAGTATTGCATTTCTTGGAGGATTATTTCTGCAAAATCAAACTGAAGTAAAAGTAAAACAAAATAGAGAATTCATATTGCCCAAACTAGTTGGTTTTCCGACATGAATTCGAGTTTTTATTGTGCCAGTCTCCTAGATTTTCACAACCAAACTCTTTTATTATTTTTTTCACTTTTTTTAGTTTTAATTTTTTTTAATTTTTTATTCTAGAAGTAAGGAAGGCATATCACTATGTTGTTCCATTATTTCCATATCATTTTCTGTTGAAATTCTTTTTAGAAAATCCTCTTTATTGATAGGCTTATTGTAGACTTTAAGCCTATGTCCATTAAATAAAAATGAAGTTGATGCTTCATCAATTGTTTTTATTTTGACTTCTCCATTGTCAAAGATATCTTCTATCTCATATGGCCCAATCCAATGAGTTGTAAACTTTTCTTTGAAATCCTTAAACTTGGAGTCAAATAGTGGTGCCTAGTATCCTTTATGAAAAATTATTTTTAATGAATCTGTCATGCCATTTTATTCTTATTCGTTACACTAGAGATGTATTCTCTATTTCTTTTTGTATTCTTTCATGCAGCTTATTTAATTTCATCACTCGTTGTTGTTGTGCTTCAGATAATTCCATTCCCAATTCTGCTGCAATTTTATATGTATGAATTTGAAATTCAATGGGTAACAGGACTTCTTTACCATATACCAACTGATATGGACTGAATCTAGTTGTGTTATTCCATGTAATATTGTATGCCCATAGTGAATCTCTTACTTTTCTGACCAGTCCTTTCTATTCATCTATACAGTTTTTGTCATGATATTCTCCAAAAATTTGTTAATGGACTCCACTTGTCCATTTTCTTGGGGATGAGACGAAGTGGATTTTATGTGTTTGATTTTATAATTTTCCATAAGATCCCTTACAATTTTGGAGGTGAATTGTACTCCCTGTTTTGTAACATTTTTTCTTGGAACTCCAAACCTTTCAAATATTTCCTCAAATAGAAAAGAAACCATTGTTTCTTCTGTTTCTCTTGCCACTGAATTTGCCTTCACCAACTTAGTAACATAATATGGACATACTAGGATGTACTTCTTTCCATTTGAAGGTGTGTTTATTGGTCCCACAAAGTCTAGAGCCCATTGTTCAAATATTTCTATGAGTACTTGTGGCTTTAATGGAATTTCATCTGATATCACAGGTCTTCCAGTTCTTTGGCAGTTGTCACATATCTTAACATAGGCTTTGGAATCCTTCAAGATTTTTGGCTAGTATTAGCCAAGTTTAAGCACCTTATATGATGTTTGATTTTCTACAAAATTACCACCACATGGCTCATCATGACATTCTTTCAAAATATCTAGAATCTCCTCTTCTCTAATACATTTTCTTATTAATAGATCAGAACTAGTATAAAAGAGGTCACCATTGACCCAACTATATGATATATCTATCACTTTCTCTAATTATATTTATTTATGTTTATTTGTGTAATGGGATGGTAGTATTCCAGATAATAAATAGTTTGCTACATCTGCAAACCATGGAGTTTTTACAGTTATAGCAAATAAATGTTCATTTCAAAAATTATCTGAAACAAGATTTGGATCACCAAGTGAATGAAGCCTTGATATAAAGTCTGCTACTTGATTATCCTTACCTGGTCGATCTTGTACAATGATGTTAAATTCTTCCATCAATAACAACTGTCTAATAATTCTGCATTTTTTATTGCTTTGTTCATTAAGTATCTTATGGCTGAATGATCTGTGTGAATGAATACTTGATAACATGTTATGTAATGCCTAAACTTATTAACTGCATGCAATACAACTAACATTTATTTTTACGTGACTGTATAGTTCAATTCTGTCAGTGTTAAGTTTTTACTTATGAAGTATATGGCATAATTGAACTGATTTTATTTCTGTCCAAGTGATGCTCCTATAGTTGTGTCAAATGCATCAGTAGATATATGAAATGGAAATGAACAATTTGGTCCTCGAATAATAGGTGCAACTAACAATTTTTCTTTTAATATTTGACAATAATTTTTCCATTGGAATTCAACATATTTTGCAAGTAACTTGAATAGAGGTAGATCTATTGTACTGAAATTTTCAATGAATCTCCTATAATAGCCTACATATCCCAAGAAAATTATTACTTCCTTTTGTGTTGTTGGTGGAATTAAATTCACAATGAATTGTATTTTTGTTGGGTCCACCTTGATTCCCGAAGAAGAAATATGGTGTCCCAATACTATCCCTTCAGCTAACATCATAAAGCACCTTTCATTACTGAGGGATAGATTTTTCTTTATGAATATTTTCAAAACTTTTTCAATATTTTTTAAACAATCATTAAATTTTCCTCCATATACAGTGAAATCATCCATGTAGACCTCTACAAATTCATGGATTAGATCAGAAAATATTGCAAGGACTTCTCTCTAAAAAGTAGTAGGTGCATTACATAACCCAAAAGGAAAAACATTATATGCATATGTTCCCCATGGAAAAGTAAATGCGGTTTTACCTATTATTACAATGCTATCTTAATATTATTGTGTCCACTAAATCCATCAAGAAAATAAAAGAATTTCTTCTCAGCTAATTAATCTAGTACTTGGTCAATAAATGGTAATGGGAAATGATCTTTCAATATGGCTTTATTCAACTCCCTATAGTCTACACATATCCTCCACTTTCCATTTTTCTTTGGCACCACAATTAAGGGATAAACCCATTGACTATCAGAAATAGGATAGATGAATCCAACTTGTAACAATTTCTGCAATTCCTCTTTTGCTATTTCTTTCATCATAGGATTCATTCTTCTTTGTGGTTGTCTCACTAGTTTGATATGATCATCAGTGTAGATGTGGTGAATACATGTTTTTGGATGAATCTCCTGCATGTCTATGTAATCCTAGGTAAAATATTTTAAATATTTTTGTAACAATGCTATTATATTTTGTTCTTGTGATGATTATAAATTATTACCAATATTCAAATTCCTTCTAGGACTGATTTCAATGATTTTACTCTGTGAATTGGCAATTGGGTTAATAGGAAAATACTTTCAAATGAATGTTTCAATGATTGAATAGTAAAATATTCCTAGAAACATTGATTTAAAAGATGACTTGCAGCTTCATATTGTGTTATTCTAAGCTGCTCCAAAATATCGGGTTCTGAGATGAAAAGGTCTAATATATTCTAATTTTCTTCCTCTTCTCTAAAATTGTGGACTTGATTAATACTGATAACAGATTGAGGTTCTTGTTTTTGTTTTTCATCAAGACATGATAATAAATAAGGAGATTTTATTGGAGGATAGAGTTTAACATTCTTCCTTTCATCCCCATGTGCTATAATCATACTTCCTGATCTGCATCCAATGAAGGCATCTACTATGGCTAACCATGGTCTTCCTAGAATTAAAGGATGGCCTCCTAAATTTGGTTTTGGCTCCAAGATTAGAAAGTATACACGATACTCCCATAAATCCAAAGAAATAATGATATCTTCTAATATTCCCTCTGGTACAACTTTAGATCTATCTGCAAGCTGAAAATTGTAGTAGTAGGTCTAATATTATGCAATTTCAAGTGTTTCATAGTTTCTGTAGCCATAAAATTTATAGTTGCTCCCAAATCTATTAAAATGTTTGGTACTAAAAAATTATTGTTCGAGATGGTAACCATAGGGATCCTAGGGTCAATATATTTTTCAATTTTTGTTTTTGTATACATGACACTAGCTAATTTTCCAATGACCTGGATTGTGGGTGGATCTCTTTTCCTTCTACTAGTTTTCTTGATGCATAATTCCTTTATTATTTTTTCTTAAATTGGAAAATCTGTTATCGCTTGTAACAAAGGAATTTTGACATAAGAATTCTTTAATTCATTCAAAAGATCAAATTCAGTAAGAGACATAGGAATTTTATGCTCTACTAACCTCTCTGGATAGGGTGGTGTTTGAGTCATAATATCTTTTCCTTTCTGAATTTGATTTCCTAGATGAGATTTTTTAGCTTGTTCTCCTTGTTCAATTTTTTCTTCTATGATTTTTGGAGAATCTTTGTGTAACACTTTACCAGACCTTATGCGAACATCTTGTATGGGAATAATAGAGTATGTAGGAAAATGTGTTACTTCTTCCACATTGTATGCTGGTTTATCCACTTTTTTACTTCGATTTGCTACTAGATGAGCTGGAAATTGAGTTGGTCTAGGAGGTGGTTGGTTCTAAGGCAGCTGAAGCTTCTGAGGTTGAGTTAGCAATAGTGCAGGATTTTGTGGTGGAAATGGCATTGGTTGGGGATGTTGCTGGAATTGTTGGTATTGGAATGGTTTTTGAGGGTATGATTGTTGGTATGGCTATTGATATGACTATTCATATTGTTGAGGATACATTTGTTGAGGTGGCTGGTTTCCATAACTATATCCTTTCCAACCTTGTTTAGGTTGGTTTTGGTATTGTTGTGGAGGCCAAGCATGCCATGGCATTAGAGTATTCCATGAATTTTGAGGAGGATACTGATAATTCTGGGGGTTTTGTTGAGGGATTTTTTGAGGCATCCTTGGTTTCCAAGGTCTCCTTGGTGCCATATAATAAAGAGAATCTATCCCTTGTACTTCTTCCATTTGCAATTCTTTCAGTTTTGGACAGTTTTCAGTTGCATGATTCTTTGTACAAAGTCCACACACTTGTATATTATCCAAAGAACATTCTTTAAGTGGATGTTTCTTCCTACACTTTCGACAAAATATTTATAAGATTTGATCTTGTTCTTCTTTCTTCTTCTTTTCTTTTAAAAAAACAACTTGTGTTCCTAAAGTGCTTAAAATATCGATTTTAAAATTTTCTAGCAAACTTCCTATTTATGCTCTTGTTACTCCTCCTGTTGCAGATTTGGAAGCTCTTGATGTAACATCCCTCTATCCACTTTTTTCTCTTCCCCTAGAATATTTTTGACATAGTTTAGAAATCTCATCAAATGGTGGGTTTGAGATATCTCCTTTTCCCATCACATTGATAATATCTAAGTATTAATTGTTAGGATATTCTGACACATAGGAAATAGTTAAGAATAACTTAATCTAGTGTAGAGTTAGGTAAAGTGTGTTTCTTTACTATGTACATTTGTAACTTATAATCTGACGGTCATGATTTATAGTGATCTGATGGTTCACTCTCTCCTCGGTATTAACGACACTTGATCTGTGGCTTAACACCCAGTTGGTCCATGATCTCTATTTAAAGAGAATGGATGGGCATTTTTCCCGTAACCATTTATGAGAGAAACATATGTAACTTTTCTTTTTATATTAATAAATTCCCTGAAGTGGCTGCGTTGGCTCAGGCCGTGGACTGTTTCCCTCTTCGAGGGTTTTAACAACATGATAATATTGGTGTACTGATTTGTGATCTATTTTTGAGTGGTGACCTCTAGTTTTTTATCTATGGAACTTACCCTGTAAATTCCTACATGTTATCGAAGCTATTTTGAGGGCCACATCCGTTGTTGATCAAAATCCGAAGCCAGTTTGACTGCATGCGACTGTCATTTTCTATATCTACTATTTATGAACATTTTCAGGCCTGGAGAACTACTTTGTTGTGTCTGGAGCATCTGTTACAATGATGCACACCTTTCGTTTCATGAAAAAAGGTTTCTGATTGCCCAATTTATGTCAGTTTAGATTTGGAGGAAAAAGCACACACACCAAAGACTAAAAAAAAAAAACCCTTCCTCCTTTCAAACAATTACAAAATCCTTTTACTATCTCACTTGTGAGAAGTTAGTTTATGAGAATATAGGTCTTGGGTTCAAGTCTCTTTCTCAAGCTTCTTTTTGTAAAAAAGAATTGTTAAAGGGGCGAGATTTTTTAAAAGTTGAACTTCATCATCAAATTTCAAACCGTTCCTATAACTATTCGGCATCTTCAACTCAGTTTTTTTCAAAAGGCATAACTTCCTCATCCGAAAGCCATTTTTCGAGCCGCTTTTTTTGAATCGGCCTATTTTTTCTAGATCTTTCCATTGCATCAATTAGTTTCAGCATTATTCTTAACAACACCAATTATTTCCAATGGCTACCTCACATGGTAGATATACTTAGAAGTAAAGGGCTTTATAGAATAGCCACAGGACAAGAAACTAAACCTTCTGATGATGATAAAGTTGTAAATGGGAAAATAAACAAGATCAAGCATGAGGGTTGATAGGAATGTCCATTTCTCAAGATCTTCGATTTCATATCCTTGACATCGACACCCCTTGTGAATCCCTGGAAAAGATAAATACTGTATTTCGCATTCAAAATCAAATCAGGGCCCACCAACTTGAAAATGAGTTGCTTACTTTGGACCCCAAAAATTTCTCCTCTATTGAAGATTTTTTGTCCAAATTCAAGACCCTTAGACTTCTTTTTTAAGGTTGTAAAGTCAAAAAGGAAGATGGTAGCCTCATCTATTGCATTCTTGCTAAGCTTGGACCTGCATACTCTGTATTTTTTTCCACCTTCCAATCCACTATAGAAGCCATCATTTCTTCAGGAGCCACCTACAAGAACCCCTCTTTTGATGCCTTTTGTGATTCTTTGATAAGAGAAAAAGAAAAACTCTTACACCTTGGTCTTATCACTTCTAGAAATGCTTCTAATAAAGCCTTAGCAGCCCAACAACAATCATATCAAAAGAATCCCAAGAAGCAGTATCCTAAAAAGTATGGTCCAAAACCAAACAAGTGTCCTAAGAAATTTCAACCGCAAACTGAAAAAGAAACTCACCAAAATGATAAGGAAAATAAAAACAAAGGGAAGAAGACATATATACTTTCCAAATTTTGTAATTATGATGGCCATATAGAGTCCAAATATTTTAATAAGATGGAAGCTTCAGAAGCAGCAATGAAGAAGCACAACATCAATTTGGAGCACTCTTCACCTTCATCTTCAGGAATGGCACTTTATGCTTATGGTTGTCAAGCATCAAGATCTGGTTATTCATTAAATGTATCTTCTTATTATCCTTCTCATGAGTGGCTCATTGATTCTGGAGCTTCTTACCACATGGCAAAAAATAAATCCATGTTTTCTTCTTTAAATGATTGTAACACCAAAAACATATTTATGTTGGTGATGATAGATCTCTTAGTGTTGTAGGATCTGGAACCATTCATCTAGATAATGGTCAGTTTAATGATGTACTATGTGTTCCTACCTTGTCATGCAACCTTCTATCTGTTTATCAGATAAATCATTTAGGTGAAGGGAAAATAGTATAATTGTCACCTCATGATGTTGAAATCAAAGACCTCAAAGATCTTAGACATATTTTAGCTACTGGCATTGCTGATGATTCCATAAGGTTGTATAAGTTTGAAAACTTTGGGTCATCATGTCTTCCCTCTGTTTTTGTTTCTCATAATGATGAAGTGAGAAAACTTTGGCATGAGCGATTTGGTCACTTAAACTATCGCTCTCTTCAAACACTATGTAAGGAAAATATGGTGACGGGTATTCCTATGGTATCTTTCTGAGATGGTGTTTTCTGCGGATGTGCACTTGAAAAACATCATTGGGATAGTTTTGACAAACGTGCCTCTTGGCATGCTTCAGCCCCTTTGCAGCTTGTGCACAGTGATTTATGTGGTCCACATCCTATTGTTTCTTTCTCTCGTTGCAAGTAATTCTTAACTTTCATTGATGATTTTTCCAGAACCACTTGGGTATACTTCCTAAAACTCAAGAGTGAATCTTTTAACATGTTCTTGGACTTTAAGGCCTTTGTTGAGAAACAATATGGACATCCAATTGTTAAGTTAAGATTAGACAATGGAGGAGAACATGTTATCAAAAAAATTATCAACTTCGGCACTGAGCATGGCATTCAATTGCAATATACCATTTCATATAATCCACAACAAAATGGTGTAGCTGAAAAGAAGAATCACACCTTAAAAGAAATGGCTAATTGTATGCTTCAATCTAAAGGACTTAGTCTCAATTTTTGGGCAGAAGCAATTAGCTGTGAAAATTACATAGTAAATCACACTCCTACTAAGGTTTTAAAGAATATAACTCCAGAAGAAGCTTGGAGCTCAATCAAACCAGATGTAAGTCACTTTCGTGTTTTTGTAAGTGATGCTTGGGCCCATATTCCAGATGCGAAACATAAAGCCTTAGAACCTAAGAGTGAAAAATTCATTTTTGTTGGATATTCTGAAGATGTCAAAGGATATAGACTTCTTCAACCAAAATCCAAAAATATAATCATTAGAAGAGATTTAAAATTTTATTAAAAAATATCGGCCTGCGAGCCTAGCTCGGCGGGTGTGCCACCTTTGGCCTACGAGCCTGATTCGGCCCATGTGCCACCTATCTCTCTCTCTCTTCTATTTTCAATAGCATTCCTTCTAGTTTATATGATGAAAGTGAGGATGAAAATCCTCCTCTACCTCTTGAAATTATTCCTTTTACTCCATGACTTCCAAGATGGGTCCGCTCTACTCAAGATGCAGCAGGCTCTCTTGTAGGTGACCTTGTCGATCGACGACGTACACGTTCTCAGTTCAAAAGAGCCTCTTCCTTATTAGCTCAAGTTCCAGAAAATCATGATCCAAAAACCTTTGAAGAAGCCTCTGGTCATCCAGATTGGGATGAAGCTATGAATGAAGAATATCGTTCCTTATTGGCAAATGATACTTGGGATCTTGCTCCTCCTCTAGAAGGAAGAAAACTTGTCAGATGCAGATGGGATTACAAAACAAAGTTTGGACCAGATGGAAAATTGGATAGACATAAAGCTCGTCTTGTCGCTAAAGGATTTCCACAAGTTGAAGGCATTGACTATACTGAAACCTTCTCCCTTGTTGCCAAAATGAATTCTATCCGCCTTTTTCTTTCCCTTGCTGCCTCCTTTAAATGGGAAGTCCATCAAATGGATGTTAAATCCACCTTCTTACATGGAGATTTTCATGAAGAAATCTACATGGAACAACCCCCTGGCTTTATCCAAAATGACTCCAGCCTTGTTTGTAACCTTAGGAAGTCTCTCTATGGTATCAAACAAGCTCCTTGGGCTTGGTATGCCATAATGGATAGATTTCTTTTAGATAATGGATTTTCTAGCTTTCATTATGATAACACTGTCTACTCCAAGAAAGTGGGTAAGTCCTTCCCCATCCTTTTTCTTTATGTTGATGATATTATCCTCACTGGTAGTGATCCCAACCATATAAACCATGTGAAGCCTAGCCTCAAAAAGAAGTTTGAAATGACAGACTTAGGACACTTGCATTATTTCCTTGGTCTTCAAGTCTTGCAATCCAAAGAAGGTATTACCCTCTCTTAGTCCAAGTATGTTTGTGATCTTCTACACCACTTTCACATGAAATACTGTAAGCCAAACCCTTCTCCCTTTCAGTCTAAATTCAATCTTTCAGACACTTGTACTACCCCTGAAGTTGATGCTACCTTATACCGTCAAATTGTTGGTTAACTTCTATATCTAACCCATACCCGTCCTGACCTTTCCTTTGCCATTGGTATTTTCGCTTGGTTTATGAACCAACCTCATGAAAGTCACTAGAAAGTAGCTAAAATAATACTTCAATATATTCAAGGTACGGTTCAGTTCAAGATTCATTACAGTGCAGGAGCCTCTCCATTATTGATTGTTTTCTCTGATTCTGATTGGGTTGGTGACCCTGATGATTGAAAGTCTACTACAGGATATGTATTCACTCTTGGTTCAGGACCTATTACTTGGTCTTGTAAGAAACAAAGTTCCATCTCTCTTTCTTCAGCAGGAGCAGAGTATCATGGTGTAGTGGAAGCCAACAAGGAAGCCATGTGGCTTCGTCAAATCCTATCTGAATTTGATCTTCATCAGTAGGATCCAACTACACTTTGGTGCGATAATCAAAGTGTCATTCAGATATGTAAAGATCCAATTCAGCATCAGCGTATGAAACACATTGAAATACACATACACTTCATCAAAAATCTCATTCATGATCGTGTTTTTGACGTGCAGTACTGTCCAGCCAATGATCAAGTAGCCGATATCTTTACAAAAGCTCTCACAGAAGCAAATTTTGATAAACTTTGATCCATGCTTGGAGTTCAAGAACATTATCATTAAGGGGGGATAGGCTCTAATGCCTCCTTCCTTATCATATTGTGTCACCTTTGTAAGTCCTTCAATCCTATCCCAATTTGTTCTTAAGGGGGGATGTTAGGATATTTTGACACATAGGAAATAGGCTCCTTTTGTGTCACCTTTGTAAATCCTTCAATCCTATCCCAAGTTGTTCTTAAGGGGGGATGTTAGGATATTTCGACACATAAGAAATAGTTAAGAATAACTTAGTCTAGTGTAGAGTTAGGTAAAGTGTGTTTCTTTACTATGTACATTTGTAACTTATGATCCGACAGTCATGATTTGTAGTGATCTGACGATTCACTATCTCCTTGGTATTGATGACACTTGATATGTGGCTTAACACCAGATTGGTCCATGATCTCTATTTAAAGAGCATGGAGGGTCATTTTTCCCGTAACTGTTTATGAGAGAAACATATGTAGCTTTTATTTTTATATTAATAAATTGCCTGAAGTGGCCGCATTGGCTCAGACTGTGGATTGTTTCCCTCTTCAAGGTTTTTAACCATGTGATAATACTAGTGTACTGATTTGTGATCTGTTTGTGAGCGGTGACCTCTGGTTTTTTATCTATGAAACTTACCCTGTAAATTCCTACATTCATCTCTAATTACTTTAAGAAACATTGTGCAGATGGTATCGAGATTCAGAGAATGTTGTTTTGATTTTTGTAGATTGTAGAGAAATCTTTCTAAGTACTCTTCCAAACTTTCATCTTCTTGTTGTGTCATTTTGAAAATATATTCTTTTGAGTGTCTAGCCCTACAATAGGCTTGATACGTTTTAGGAAAATTTCTCTTCATGTCATCCCAAGAGGCAATGGTATGTTCTCCTAAACCCATAAACCATTTTAGTGTTGCTGCTTTCAAAGTAGAAGGAAAGAGACGAAGCTTGTGTGTGTAATCTGTGTATCCATAAGTTCTACATAAGATATCAAATTGGAACAAAAATGAGTCAAGATATTCTGTTGACATTCCATAAAAATTGGGCAAAACAGAAGGTGTAATTTTTTTCATTTTCACTTCTTCTCCTAGTATTTATCTTTTGTCTAATATTGGAAAGCCAAAGGTAGCTTCCTGATCATTTTCTTGTTCGATATCATGCAGTATGTTTTTATCATACTCTATTTTTGTTTCTTCTTCTCTTCTTCTTTACTCTTCTATTCTTTTGTATTCTTCTCTTTTTCTCTCTACTTCTATTCTCCTTTCTTCCTCTCTTTTTCTCTACCATTATTTCTATTGTCTCTCATATTGAAGTCTTTATTCTGGATTCATAAGTGGCATATTAGATCATTCTCCTTCTTTAGTCATTTCCTATTCAAAAAATTTTAATGTTTCAATATGAGGTTGATTTGGTGTTTCCTCAACTATCTTAATTTCTTCAAGAACTGGTTTCTCTAATCATTTAACAACTGGTCTCCTTGTTTCCTTTTGTATTTCTATGAAAGGGGTTTCTTTTGGTGATTGCTTCCTTTTTACTTCCCAGGTTAACAAGGTAGGTCTTTCAATTAGAATCAATCTTTGCTATGATCTTTTTTTTTCTTCTAATTCCTCTAGTGTTGGTCTCCCAGCAACTGGTGTTGTTAGTCCTGATGGTCCTACCCCTATGGATGATTGAATTGTTGGGGTTTTTTTTTTTAATGAATCTACCTTTCTAATATCTATCTCTAGGCATAAAGAAACATAACTAAAATAAAAACTATGGTTTTGTTGTTTTGGATGTGTTCTTTTTTTTTGTTTGTTATTTTTGTTATTTTTTTTAATAATTTGACTATTTTGAAATATGCTTCCTCGGAAATGACCCCAAAAATGTTGGGTTGGTTTACTAGGTAAACTAACACAAGTATTTAATTATCAATCCGAGTTTGTAAAACTTGGAAGAATATCCAAAATATATGGATTTCAATTACAATCAATTTTAAAAGATAAATTATAGAACTTGAAAGAAATGCATATTAAAAATATAAAATTTAACTAAGTAATTTCTAATTAAATATGTAATAAGTAGAAGAAGAAGCTTCTAACTTAGGAGAACCAGGTTGACCTTCTCTACAATACTAGTTCATGAACAGAAATCAAAATCACTGATGCACAAACGTGTATGATGCATAAAAGAATAAAAGAAGAGGCTCCTAACTAAGGAGTTCCATGTTGTCATTATTTATAGTTTTATTCATCATTAATACCATTGTATGAAAACTGAAAATTCAGAAAATAACTTAAACAAAATAAAGGAAGATGAATTCTAGTTACTATTATTTGATCAGATAAAAGGATACTTTAAATTAAACACTGGTTTGACCCTTCATATGAATATTATAATTTAAACTAATATTCATTAGAAATCATAATATATTTCCATACATCTAAATAACTGAGTAAACATGAAGCAAAACTAGTTTATGAAATTTCAGTTAAATTAACCAAAAAGTGTACTTAGCTCGGTGTGAGGGCCCTCCACCCTTTCCTTGCACACTGAAAGTACTTCTCAACTACTGCAACTTAATCAAGAATTCACCACATTGAACAGTAGAAATAAGATAGAACTGGTTTCTCCAATTAACTCACAATATTCAGAAATCTCAAAATGAAATCATACAAATTCTACATGTTCATGCCTTCAATGTTCTTGGCTTAAATAGAAAATATTAAAAAAACTTGAATAAAATATCTCTAACAGTCATATCTATCCTAATACCATCTATCTTGGTCGAACTCATCCATCCAATCACACAAAATCTGGAAAATTACACAAAATAATAAATTTGGCCTATTTCGTAGGGATTTCCTGAATGACATGTCATGTTTGACCAACTTTGATCGGGCCTGTTTTAGCTCGGTTTGACTGAACCAATAGGTACACGTCCATCCTTGGTTCCAAATATTTCTAAATATGTGCTCATCTCTTGCAAAATTTTCTTGCAAGTATGACATCAATGGAGCCATTACAAGAATTTTTAGTTCTGTCCAAAAATGCACTTAAAATCCACTTTTTGTAAAAACATCTAAAAATTGAAAAACATCATTTATATACATTAATATTCATAAATTGTTAAAATAAGGTATGTATGGATGGTATATGGTTGTATATTATGGAAATTAGGTGTTTTTAATAAGCAAAATTTGGTAAAAAAATGAGGGTCAACAAAGTCCACCCCCATCATATGGGTAGTCATCTACTGGAAATGTGGCTTCTCTCATCCATTTCCAATAAGTGTCTGGGTACTAGCTACTAGTGTGCTCTCCATAATCCCATGGTAAAATAGAACACCATCTAGCCATATAGAATTCTCTTTCTGGTGGAAAGAATACATAATCCAATGTCTGGGGTCTCATCACTACAATCCTTTCAAAGAATAAACTTACAAGTAAGCTCCAATAAACACAAGTGTCACTTCTTCTCCTCTTCATATTTGTGAGTTGTGCCTTCTCACTGGCCACTATCCAGTCACACCGGTTAAATAAGGTGGGTTCTAAACATCGAATACATAACTCCATGTGTGGTATTGTCACTGCATGGTGTGATACAGACCCTTCCACTCGGGTCACAGTATAAGCTAGTGTTTGTAGGGTCAATTATTATATGTCCTCTATGACGATATTATTTTTATCTACCCCTTGAACTTGCCTGCAATGGGAAACCCTCATACTTCTAACGGTTTCCCCAATATTTCTATGAACCCATGATAACACAACCAGAGCCTCCTGCCTTGACAAACCAGTGAGAAAGTATATGTCTGAGGCCTCTATAGTAAATCTCTCTGGGCCAAAAATGAATTGTTGGTTGTCTACATCCCACCATCATATAATGTATGTCAAGAGATATTCTTGGATGTTCATGCTTGGTATTCTGAAAAAATTAAGCAAGCCACAATCCCTTAGAGCAATGATGGTTGGCCCATGGCCCATAGTTTGGATTTCATTCTTAGAATGTTATCTCTCTCTCTCCATTCCACCACCATGTTTGCTCCTAAAATAAATAAAAAAACACTACTATTCATGGTCATTCACGTAAAATTCATTCGACACAAAACAAAATTAGTATTGGAAGAAAATATTTAAAAAAAAATTCATTTTTCCTCCAATCACACCCTTGACATAGGCGAAATTCGGTCGTAGCCGTATGCACCTCATAGCAGGGACTCTCTGGCCAAAAATCACCAGTTACATGCCTGCGAGTGGGACTTTTTTCTCAATAAATTCCTAAGTCACCTTTAAAATTGACTTGGATCAAGCATCATGTACAGAAAATTTTGAGAATGAGGCGATTTTTACTTACTTGGTTGAAGATGGCCACTTGCTTCTCCTTGCTCTTGATCTCAAACCCTTGGAAGCTCTCTCATCCTTTCTTCACAAATTCAAAATGACCAATTAGAGAGGTATGAGTTCCTTTTATAACCTATTTTGGAATCTTGAGTAATATTCCTTTTTTAATTTTTGAGTTAAAAGGGGTTTTTTGAGCTTTCTAATATTTTTTTTTAGTACACCTTTTGTAGGAGGACTTGGGAGTGAAATTTTATTTCTATCTTGGAAGGTCACCGGGCCTAAGGTATGATGCTCTACTGGTATATGGGTAGGTCATTTTCACCGATTTTTCATTTTTGACAGCCAACACTATTTATGCCTTAGTTCTAACCCAGTCATGTTGCGAATTTCTCCATTTCCTTTATGCATGTCGTAGCCTGGAAGTAGAGAATACCTGCTCATGGATACCTTAGTTAGCACCCTCTTGCCGAATTGGTGTCCATGTACTCATTTTTTATTATCTCTTGGTATCCCTCCTTCTAACCCGCCATGAACTCGAAATTGAGCCTCATGTCCTCTTCTTCATCTCTTTTCTGGCCACACCCGAGAAAGATTCCACACTTTATCCCTTTGCGATTGTCACTTTTATTAACCTACAATTGCAGTTCGAGCCTTGGATTCTCTATTCCATCATCATCATCTGCTTGGGCTACCATTCACTTTCACTTGGTATTTTAGATTTTCTTGTAGAAACCTCTATGATGATTGGTCCTATTATCCAGCCTCTTGTCCATGTTATGTCATGAGCAGTTCCACCATTATCGGAACCAGTTGCTATCCTTTATACCACTCATTCCTGCAGGAGGAGTTTTATTTAAGCTCTTTTTGGACTCAAATTAGAAAATACTGTTGAGTGAACTTGTCTATTTCACCATCAGTAAAGTACTTGAAGTGTCAGCTACCTAGTATAATTTTAACCATTTTACAGACTGGGATAGACTAGCTACAAAAAAGAAATACCATAGTCTACTGTGGTGAGGAGGTTCTCCCTTGTATACTTTTATCTCCTTTTCGGTATTAGGGGGGGAATTTGTGAAAAAGAAACTTATAAAAATATAAGGGAGGGAACACCTATTTTCATTTATTGTCTACTGGCATCGTCAGTTGCATCACCCTTGAACATGAAACCTGTCTGCTTCATTATCCTACAGTTGGGTTTTAGCTTTCCTAGGAGTCGTACCATCCATATGAGTCTCTTTACTCCTCCAGATGGTTACTCTTCTAGTCATATGGAGCATGTATGAATGCCTCTTGCATCATTTCATGATATCACATGTTTCTCATTAGTCATGTTTCCAAGTCACTCTTGGGTCATGTCACTATGTGTTCAAGATAAGTCTCAGCCTGTGTTAGCCATATGCATTAGCCTGTTGAAATTTTTGAGTCAGTCATCCCTGTGTTAATTGTACTTCATTGCTTCCTAAATTCATCCATACATCACATCATCTTGTTCTGTTCTATTTCGATTTATGGGGGATACATTAAGGCCCTCCTTCGACGGATCTTCTCCTGTTGACTTTAGCTCATTATTAGGGAGCTTGATCTAGGAACTAGTAGTACATTGTGTTAGATCCCTATATTACTAGTGTATTCCCCTATTGTTTTTTGTTTAAGCTCCTTATTTTTATTTTTGTACCCCTGTAGTCCCTATATTTTTATTATTCTGCCCCATGAAAGCCTAGTATTGTTATTTTTGTGCCCTTACATTATTATTGTTAGGTCGGCTAGGATTATATTTTGATCCCATGGACTCCTATATATAGAAAGGAGGTTTTTCCATTTGTATTATCCAATAATTGTTCATTTATGTAATGTAAAGGAGGTTTCCCACTTGAAGAGGCTAATTTATAAGTCGTTGATCTATCTTTTCTTCTATTTTGTGAGCTAGTTTCATAACATTTGGTATCACAACTTTGGATTCTAGGGTTTTTCTACTTCAAACAGGTCATTGTGGAATTTTCACTATAAAATTTTTGATAGGAAGGTTCAGAAGCTAAAAAAACACCCATTTATGAAGAAATCCTGAGGAAATTTGTGTAAAAATTTAAGATAATGATTCACAATATTTTCAGAGATATGATCTGTGGAAGTTAAGGTTTTCACAGGATCCCTAATTTCATCTCAAAGAGGTGAACTTGGGAAAATTGTCATAAATATCTCTCTAAGAATCAAATTGGAATTCTATAAAAAGTGTCTGAAATCACATGTGCTACAGTTTCCTGTGTATCGATTTTAGAGCTGAAGGAGGAAAAATTGACATGTGGCATGCCGTAAAAGTTCATTCTACTGAACTAGTCCATAATTAGGCCATTATGGGAGATTGGTCATAACTTTGTCTTCAAGAATCCAAATCCGTTTGGACCTATCGCATTGGAAAGAATATTCAAAGGGCTACTAAAGGAATGAAGATAAAATCTAGGGGATCATAAATTACAGAGATACATTAGTTTCAATATCGAGCTCCTCAAAAGCAAGAAAAAAGTGTGTATTGTTTTTTAAAAATTGCATAAGTCTTGCTTTAAAAATCAGTTTGAAGTGATTACAAGGGCATATTGAAGTATAGATATCAGTATTGGGTTCTAAAATGTCCCCTAAAAATAATTCAACACCCATTAATCCCTCAAAAGGCTCTACTATGACTCATGAAGATGAAGAAATGCAACTTGATATATCAAAATTACAAGACCAAGTGCAACAAATTTCAATCTCGCAAAGAGTAACAAAAAATGAAATGGAAGCTAAGATGGATGGTTTGAAGAAAGGCATGGAAGCTAATATGGATGTTTTGAAAAAAATCATGGAAGCTAAGATGGATGACAAGGAAACTAAGATCGGTGAAAAAATGAAAGGCAACATGGAAGACATGAAGAATGATCTAAAAGAATACATGGAAGTTTTGTAGGAAGGTTTGACAAAGCTGATACAAGAAATTATTCCTAATGGCGAAAAGGTAGTAGAGGAAACTCATGATGAGAAAAAAATAAATGTTAATCATGATTTCATAAACTCTAATGTTGGATTGAAGGCCCACCATATTCCAAAGATCGGTATGAGGAAGTTTGATGGCAAGGATTCTGTCACATAGATACTATAGATGGGGAAATATTTTTATCTCCATAATGTGCAAAACAAACAAAAGTTACGTATTACAACTTTATATTTAGAACAAAATAAATTTGTATGGTATCAATGGCTTTGCTCTCCTAAAACAATTTTCACTTGGTCATTTTTAATGAAGGAAATGATAGCACATTATGAGGATAAAAAGAGAAACACTTTCTTTATCCAATTGATCAATATCAAACAAAAGGGTTCAATGGTGGAGCACATTGAGGCCTTCCAAAACTTAAATATAAGGGTAACTAATATTCCAAAGGAACACGAGATTGATGTCTTCATAGGGAATTTAAAGGATAACATCCAACATGAGGTTTGTCTTTGGGAACATGATTCATTTAAGAAGGCATTCAGATTGGAAAGAAAAATTGAAATTAAAATTATGGTGACAAGGAAGCCTACCACTCACATCTATAAAGATGGAAGTGTTGCTAAAACTAGACTTCCACAATCTACAAGGTTGAAACCACAACAATTGGAAGGAAAAAGAGAAAAAGGGCTTTGCTACAGTTGTGATAGCAATTAAACTAAAGGTCATAAGTGTGATGAGAAGACATGATTTTACATAGATTTTGAATAGGAGGAACAAAATGAACAAGAAACTTCAAAAGAAGAGGATATACACCAAGAAACAACCCTAGATAAATAAGAAATGAGTTCGACCATATCCTGTAATGCATTGGCAGGAATTACCACTCCTAAATCTCTCAATATATAAGGACATGTCAATAAGAAAAAATTAATAGTTTTGTTTTATTTGGCTAGTACCCATAATTTTATCCATTGTAAGGCAGCCAAGGAATTGAATTGCTTCCTATACCCAGCACCAGAGTGTCAAGTTATGGTTGCAAATGGAGGAACTATAAATTTCTTTGGAAAGTGCCATAATATCAAGATAACCATGGGGGAATATGTATTGAATAGTCCAATGCTTTAAATTACAATGGGAGGTGATGATTTTGCATTAGGAGTACAATGGTTACAATATTTGGGGATGGCATCTTTTAATTTTCAAGAAATTTTCTTTATTTTTTTTTGGAAGGAAAGGATGTTGAATTACAGGGTATTGCAGGTAATCCAAGAAAGATAATAAGCTCTAATGTCATGAAAAATCTTCTGAAGAAATAAAAATGAGGTGTAATTGCACAATTATGCTCACTAGAAGTTCCAACATCAAAATAATCTATTTCTCCAGATCTCCAAAAAGTCTTGGATAATCATTCCAAGGTGTTTGAAACTCCAAAAGGAATCCCACATATTCGTGATCATGATCATACTATTCATTTGATTCCAGTAAGTGTTCCTCCAAACATCAGGCCTTACAGATATCCTTATGCCCAAAAGAGCTAAATTGAATGTATGATTGCAGAAATGTTAGAGGGTGGTATAATTCAACCTAGTCAAATTTCTTTCCATGCCCCAATGGTATTGGTGCACATGAAGGATGGATCATGGCGCATGTTTCTAGATTATAGGAAGCTCAATAAGATCCCTATTAAAGATAAATTTCCCATTCCTGTGATAGATGAATTATTGGATGAATTACATGGAGCAATTTATTTTACCAAGTTGGATCTTCATTCAGGATATCATCAAATTAGAATGAAGACTGAATATATTCTGAAAACAACATTTCGAACGCATGCGGGTCATTATGAATTTTTGGTCATGCCTTTTGGCCTTACCAATGCACCTTCTACATTTCAAGGGTCGATGAATTCCATTTTCAAACCCTTCCTTAGAAAATTTGTGTTAGCATTTTTTGATGATATAATAATCTACAACAGGTCTTAGAAGGATCATGTTCAACATGTTGACAGGGTGCTCAAACTATTGGAGGAGAAACAATTATATTAAAAAACCTCCAAATATTTATTTGGAGTACAAGAGGTGGAATATTTGGGTCATATTGTATCTCAGGAGGGTGTTAAGGTAAACCCTAACAAAATTAAAGCCATTAAGGAATGGAAAGTCCCCACAACCATAAATTAGCTACGAGGATTTCTTGGGTTAACAATGTATTATCGCAAGATTGTTAAGAATTATGGGAGAATAACAACACCTCTAACAACATTATTGAAGAAATATGCATTTTCATGGACTCCTGAAGCAAGTAAGGCCTTTGAACATCTTTAAGAGGAAATGTGCCAAGCACCAGTCTTAGCTACGCTGAACTTGACAAAAACCTTTATTGTGGAATGTGATGCCTCAAGAAATGTAATTGGTGTTGTTTTAATGCAAGAAAAAAGACCCTTTCTTTTGAAAGTTGTCCAATCAAAGGAAAGTATTTATAGAAAGCTATTTATGAGAAGGAAATGTTGGAAAAACTACATGCACTAAAGAAATGACGAACTTACATAATGGGAAGACACTTCAAGGTAAAAACTAATCATGATAGTCTTAAATAATTTTTGGAACAAAGACTATCTTCAAAAGAGCAACAAAAAATGGGTCACAAAGATGTTGGGTTATGACTTTGAAATAATATAGAAAAAATGGAAGCTAAATGTTGTTGCAGATGCACTCTCAAGAAAGGATGAGGAGGTGGAAGCATTGCTTTGTGCCATTTCTATTATCCAACTAGTTTGGATAACCGAAGTAAGGGAGGAATGGAAGAATGATGAAGAAGTGTGGACACTCATTCAAAAGTTGCAGCAAGATCCCAGTACATATGATACATTTATTTGGAAAAATGATTCCTTATGGTAAAAATATCGCTTACATATTTGTAAGAATTCCCAACTAAAACAAAAGATTCTTTTGGAATTTCACACCTCACACTTAGGAGGACACTCAGGATTTTTAAAAACTTACCAGAGAGTGAAGATTTTTTTTTGGGGATGTTCTTAAAACTGATATTCAAAATTTTGTGGCGGAATGTTTTTTTTTCCAACAAAATAAAGTTGATACAATTAATACCTCGAGTCTACTACAAAATTTATCCATTCCAAGTCAACGTTGGGAGGAGGTTTCAATGGATTTTATCACATGTTTACCTAATTCTGAAGGAAATAGTTTCATCATGGTGGTATTTGATAGACTTACCAAGTATGCACACTTTTGTGCGTTATCTCATCCATTTAAAGCAAGTACAATTGCTATTGAATTTATGGAAACAATTCAAAATATACATGGAAACCAATATATTATTGTAAGTGACAGAGATCCCATTTCGCTGGAAATTTTTGGACGAAATTATTTTCTTGTTTGGGTACTCAAATAACTCATAGCTCATCTTATCATCCGCAATCCGATGGGAAAACTGAGATAGTGAAAAAAAAAAATTGGAAGGATATATCGTTGTTTTTTATCTGATAAACAAACACAATGGGTCAAGTGGTTACCTCTGTCTGAATGGTGATATAAAAATTCCTTCCATACTGCAGCAAAAATGACCCCATTTATGGAACTTTATGGATATCATCCACCGTCCATCACATAATATTTAAGAGAAAAATCAAAGGTTCAAGAAGTGGAATATCACATTGAGCATGAACAATAAGTTCTCCAACTCTTAAATGATAACCTAAATTTGGCACAAAATCAAATGAAACAGCAGGCAGATCAACATCGTAGTAAGAGAAGTTTTGATGTAGGAGGCTGGGTATTTTTACGTCTACAACCATACAAAAAAAATTCCCTCAAGCAAGCTAAGAAGGATAATAAATTATCTCCAAAGTAATATGATCCTTACAAGGTGTTGAAAAAGATTGGTTCCATGGCATACAAATTGGAGCTTCCTGCTTCTTCCCAAGTCCACCCAGTTTTCCATGTTTCATGCTTAAAGAAGGTTATAGGTGAAAAACTTCTAGTTCAGAAAATATTTCCATAACTTGACAAGGAAGGAAAAATCATATTGGAACCTAAAGCAGTCACAGAAACAAAAACTCGATAGCTACGAAATCGATCAATTTTAGAGTATCTCATAAAGTGGAAGAACTTACCCATTCAAGATTCCACATGGGAGGATGATAATTTTATACAGAAGAATCCATAACTACTCAAGAATTGAGGACAACACTTTTTTAAGGAGAGGGTCATGTTAAGTCCCTATATTACTAGTGTAGTCCCTTATTGTTGTTAGTGTAGCCCCCTTATTGTTATTGTTGTACCCCTATAGTCCCCATATTCTTATTATGCCCCATAAAATCCACTATTGTTATTGTTGTGCCCTTAAATTATTATTGTTAGGTTGACTAGGATTATATTGTGACCCCATGGACTCCTATATATACAAAGGCGGTTTTGTCATTTGTATCATCCAAGAATTTTTCATTTATATAATGTAAAGGAGGTTGCCCCCTCAAAGAGGCTGATTTCTATGTCATTGATCTATCTTTTCTTCTATTTTGTAAGCTGGTTTCATAGCACCTTGGAGCTTGCAGAACTTAATGAAAGGCTTCCTCGTGATCGATAGTGGGTTCACATCATTGGCTCCTGAATTTTTGAGTTCACTGGTGTTTGAAATCAGCTCATCTATTCACAAGTAGTGGATTGTACAAGGTAACTTGGGATCCATTTTCGTCATTGGTGGATTCCCTGATTTTTGTTACTACCTTACCTCATTGACTAGTAATCAAGTGGTTTCTACCTTTCTAGAATTCATCTCATTTATTCGCATGTGTAGATTCGTACCATTGGGGTTATGTCGAAGTCCCTAGGTTAGGGAGATCTCACCCTTATGTGTCATCCTTCCCAGGAGGCATTATGTTAGTGTCAGTATTTTCATCCTATCACCAGTGATAAAATGGAATATTATCATGTTTTTTAGGGTCCCATAGTCAAATTTTTGTCATTTCATTAGGTCTTCAAGAAACAATTTGGTCACTAGGTATTAGGTTTAGGACTATTTTCCACTCCTTCCAAATTTTTTTAAATTGCTGGCCGATGTCATCACTCAGCTGAGTGTATCATCATTCAGATATTTTCATCATCATTTTAGTCATCATCAGCATGTTTTCATTCAGTTATGTGTCTCCATTAGGTCATTAGGGTTTCAAGGTCACCAATACTCTTATTTCATGCATAAAATCCAGTAATTGGAGGAGTGGTAATAGCCAATTTTGTTCAATAAATTTTGATTTCAAAAATGTAATTTTATGTTTCTAAATGTAATAAGTACTTCATGTTCTTAAAAACTTCAGTTCAAGGCTTCAAAAATATTCAATGTTCCAAAGAAATGGCCAAAATATAGTTGCTACAGGAGAGTTGTTATACTTCTGGAGTACTCTTGGAAAAAATGCATTTTATCTATCATAGAGTGTCAAAATGACCTTTTTGATGAGTCACATGATAAGGAGACAGAAATAGATTTCCAATGAGCTATCATGAGCTCAATTTGGAGTTCAATAAGGCCTCCAAAAATGGTCTGCAATCTCATGCTATGCTTTTCCTTAGCCATGTTGCGTGTTCTTTACCAGTCTTGGGAAAATTGATTTTTGAGGGGCTATAATTGATCATTTTCAGTGTACGAGGGTTCCATTATGTAGCAGACAGAGATATATTTCCAATGAGCTATCACGAGCTCAATTTGGAGTTCAGGAAGGCCTCCAAAAGTGGTTTTCAATCTCATGTTGTGCTTTTCTGAGGGACACATTGTGCTTTTCCTTCACATGCTGCGCTTTTCCTTCTCGCGTTGTGGTTTTAGAGGAAAAATACACTTGGTCTAGAAAAGTTTCAATAGGGTATTAAAGCATCTCCAAACTCAATCACAAGTTTTCTTAATGACAAAACAATAAATTTGAGCCACTTCACACCCTTTTCACTCAGTATTTTCATTCCTATGGTGGCAAATTTGTCAATTTCTTCCTATGCTATGCTTTTCTTGAAGAGTATGTTTTTCTAATCTGGAAACCATAGAATCCATCTCTTTCCATACCATAACCTCCTACACACCAAAATACATCCCTAAAACCCTAATCCCCTCTCACTTTCATTCCCTAAGACCTATCCCCAAACCCTATCCCTACTTGTTGCGTTTTTTAGGTAGCCAAGAGTATAGACCTGTGTAAAAATTCTCTAGCCCTATTCCATCATCCTTTTAATCTCCCTCCACTTCCCTAAGGTCCTAACATCCCTTCCCATCTCCCTAAACTTTCCTACTCCCATCCCCCTTCCCTAAGTATCTCATTTTATCCATTTACTCCCTTCCCTATATTTCCCTCCTATCATCTAGGGTGTCAACATGGAAGTTGATTCATCACCATTAGAGAAAAGAAAAGAAAAAAAAAGGGAGAAAAATATTGAGGTCTGAGCCCTCAAAATGTAATGAAATCAGCTCCTCACCATTCATCAGAAAGTTCTTTGAAGATGTCAATTGTTTAGGGTTTTGTCAAAGAGTGGAGGAGGTAGGTTTTCATGAGCAGCTCACAGATATGTTTGCCACCACTTTGAAAGGATAAAAGGTAATCATTGTAGGTTTTTATTCCATATTCTCAATATATACCATATATCATGCTACAGGGATACCAAACCATGGTGAGTATTGGTTCAAAGGCATGAACCTAGACCTTGAGAAGTACAAACCCTACTTGAAATCACAATACAAAGGAAACCATAATTTGTCAAAAGGAGAAGGGTAAGTTGGACCTACTTTTTGATACATACATGATAGCATAAAACACCTTATTTGGCATTGATAGAGAAATTTTGAGGAAATTTGGAGAAAAGTTGGGAAATGTGAAGAAGTGTGGACACTCATTCAAAAGTTGCAGCAAGATCCCAGTACATATGATACATTTATTTGGAAAATTGATTCCTTATGGTAAAAATATCGCTTACATATTTGTAAGAATTCCCAACTAAAACAAAAGATTCTCTTGGAATTTCACACCTCACACTTATGAGGACACTCAGGATTTTTAAAAACTTACCAGAGAGTGAAGATTTTTTTTTTGGGATGTTCTTAAAACTGATATTCAAAAGTTTGTGGCAGAATTTTTTTTTTTTCAACAAAATAAAGTTGATACAATTAATACCTCGGGTCTACTACAACCTTTATCCATTCCAAGTCAACGTTGGGAGGAGGTTTCAATGGATTTTATCACATGTTTACCTAATTCTGAAGGAAATAGTTTCATCATGGTGGTATTTGATAGACTTACCAAGTATGCACACTTTTGTGCATTATCTTATCCATTTAAAGCAAGTACAATTGCTATTGAATTTATGGAAACAATTCAAAAGCTACATGGAAACCCATATATTATTGTAAGTGACAAAGATCCCATTTCGCTAGAATTTTTTGGAAGAAATTATTTTCTTGTTTGGGTACTCAAATAACTCATAGCTCATATTATCATCCGCAATCTGATGGGAAAACTGAGATAGTGAAAAAAAATTGGAAGGATATATCGTTGTTTTTTATCTGATAAACAAACACAATGGGTCAAGTGGTTACCCTTGGAGGAAATTTTGAGAAAAGTTGGGAAATGAGAAAAATTTTCATTGAAACTTAGATTTTCATTTTCAATAATGGAAGAAGTTTCATTAACACATTCTTGAATGTGTAAACACTGCAAACCTGTATTAGCTTGGGCTATAACATGACTTTTCAGGAGCTAATCTATTTCATCTTTAGAAAGAGGAGAAACTTGAGCTTTATAGCATTTAAAATTGCCTTTATGATTTTAATTTCAAAATTGGGAATAGGAATTTCTCTTTTTTGGTCCTAGTCTATTTCATCCAAGGAGGAAGCTACTGATTCTTATTGGGAGGAAAAATCATAAAGGGATTATATGATCTCATCATCTAAACAATCTTCATCCCCATAAAAATTTTCAAGAAACTCAATGAAATTTTCAAAGATCTCACAACAACTATCAATCATTGACAACGAAGAATTAGAGCTTTGATAATGTTGAAAGAAAACTTAATTAAAATCCTTTAGAGAATATAAAATAGAATATGGTAGACCTTCATATGATGATCTTGATTTTTCCTCCAAGATAGCCATGAACATATTCATCATAAAATATTCAGGAAACTCAATCTTTCGTCTATGAATATGAAAATGAAATTTGACCAAATGAAAACTAGCATCTTCTCCATCCCGACCTTTAAAATTTGGCAACCTTGTTTTCCAATCTATACAAGGAATATGATTCGAAAAACTAGGAAGTTGAGATCGATTCATAGGAGCATACCTTTGAGAAGTTGAATAAATTTTGACAACAATGAAGTTACCAAGAAGGTATTCAGACTACCACTTCTGGAAAAGTGGAGTCGCCATGAGAATTTTGAACCTTTGGATTCTTTGACACTGGAGTCGCCAGGTGAAATATAGACAACCTTGTTGTGCCTGATCACTTTTCACCATCAGCAATCAGATCTGATCCTTCTCGTTCTTTCCCGAGGAGGATCTATCACTGCGTTCCCTTACAATGACGCCAAGATGTTAGCACTCCACCAGTTCTCTGAAGGCTGAAAAGGAGACCAGCAAAGGTAACCACATACCACTTTGACTTAGTAGCTAACCCTACTAGGCTGAGAGGGATTTCTCAATGAGATCGAAACCAATTTACTAGAGTATAAAAGATATTAGGCTAGGCATGTTTAGATCAGGGTTTGGTTTTATTTTTGTGCTGGATGGTTGTTAGGTCCAGGAAGACTAGGTTAAGGCTCTGAAAATCAGATTTGCATAGATGTAATGGGGCAAGGTAGGCACATAATTTATCACTTAAGAGGTATATTTGTATATAGGTTAGATTTATAGGTTTTCAAAACAAGCATGAATCTCATGAATTTGTTTATATCAGAAGAATATGAACATGAATGTGAAAACTTCTCCAAAACAGAGCATTGAATCAATGAATTATGTTTATCATCTTAGAAATCAAACACATAAGGCATTGAAATGGAAATGGAAACTACAATACATTAAAACATAATATCACAGAAGAATAAACATTGCTAAATCACATACCACATGAATCCCACCACAATAGATGCAAATTTTGTCTATTAGTTCCTTCCAAATTCACAAATGCACTAGTGTCCAAGGCTCAATTCCACAACATCCAACCTTTGAAACCGATTACAAAGTACCTCATATAGCCACTGAGTTCGAAATCCTCCCTTGGAGGTTGAATTTCCAACAAGAAAATCCAAATACATGCATCTATCCAAAGTCTTCTACACACTAGGGAGGTTACTCAACCAATTCCTGCTTTTTTGTAACCATCATGAGACATTTCCTCAAATCATTAAATGGAGGATAAGGCACCTAAGTAACCCTATTTTACCCATTTAAAATTTAATTTAACCATTTATATTCATCTATTGTTACCCCTTGACATTTACAAAAGTCAAACTGGAAATTTTCAAACTTTACACAGTGAAAATTTCTTGAAAATTGTAGAAAATTGCAGAAGTGCGGCGAGCTATTTGAGGCCCTTTTTGAGTGCCTTTCTGAAGTCCAATTCCAAATATGCGACCTGTTTGGGAAACCTGGGAGAGTGCATATGTATTTTTACTAATTTTTCATGAAAAATGACCCATTTTTTATTGAGTTATAGCCCATTTCCCAAAGTTTCTCTAGAAGTGCGGCGAAATTGAAAAAGAGGGGTAGAATGTTGATTTTTGACCCCTTTTTCTCATTTTTCTCAAAATTGAAGGCATGTATAGAAAATATGAGGAAATGGGTTTTGAGAGGAGGCCAAGAGCTTTCTATAAATTTCAATTTTATTCTATTTTAAGGCTTGAGGAAAAATCGCAACGTGAGCACGTTGCGCTTCTGGACCTAGTGTAATTTTTTGAATTTTGCAAAATTGCACCAAAATACAAAAAATGCTCAAAATCTTCCCAAAATTGGTTTATAAGTGCCAAATGAGGTGTGTCATGCAATCGTGGAGGAATATACAAGTAAATCTAACTTACCTTTCTCCTCATGGCTGATTAAGGTTTCCTTTAGCTTAGCTTGTAGTTGTTTGACCATGACATTACAAATTTGATTTAGGGCATAATAGTGGTCATCCATGTTCTTATGAATATTTTTATCCATGTTGGCCTTTTCAAGGAGCTTCTCCAAGTGGTTTTTGACCTTCTCAAGCCAAAACTCCATGTTCTCATTGATCTCATTTGCAATCCCATATTCAAAACTGAGCTCTTCATCTGTAGGGTTCTGCTCTTTTTACTTTTGTAATGCATTTTTGAGACCCATGGTTCTTGGCCTCTTCCTTATCAGCTTCTATTCATGCTCATCATTTTCATCATGCTCATCATGATTGGCCACTTCTTTACCTTTATTATTATGATTTCTTGCCTCAAATTGACTTTTTTTCAAGGCCAACTATTTTTCCTTCAGTTGCTGGTTTTCTTGCTCTAGAAATGAAATGAAATTTTTTTCCCTTGCCAAGTTATCTTGGAAATATTTGATTTTTGCATCCTTTTCCTCGATAACCCTCTTTAGGTTTTCAATCTCATCACTAGCCTCCAAGTCTACTAGGTCAAACTCACGCTCCTCTTCATCATGCATTGATGTCTCATGCTGTCCCGATGTTCCCTACTTTGCTAGTGTAGGCTTGGCCCCTTCCTCATTTCAAGGAGCAAACACAAGCCTTGTGCCTCTTTGATATGCATGAGTGACCTCAAGCCTAGGTCTCTTTGTCACTACTTCTTCCTTTCTTGATGAACCAAGCTCCTGCATGGTAGGTGGCATGTTTTGCTGCTGGTTAGGTGAATTAGTTTGTAGGGCTACCTCAATGAAGGAATCCCATGTTATGTTATTTTAAGCCAACCGATGGAGAACTATGACCTTCACCAAAGTATGATGGAAGAGAATAGTATAGTGCTCTTTTTTTTTGACCTGCACCTTTTCAGACATCTTTATCACACTCCTATACAAGAAATTGCACAAATTGAGGGACTTCATGGTTGTGAAGTGCATGAGTAGTCTAGTGTGATATTGATACAATCTTGAAAACTTACCCTCACATGTGAAAAAATTCATGACAACCTTCATCGATGGTGCATATCTCTCCAGCAAATATCTGAATGGGAAAATGTGTGTATGATCTCCTTTATACTGTGATTTCAAGTAGGGTTTGCACTGCTCTAGGTCTAGGTTCATGCCTTTGAACTAGTACTCACCATGGTTTGGTATCCCTGTAGCATGAGATATGGAATCTACTGAGAATATGAAATCAAATCCTGCTATGGTGACCTTCTCTCCTTTCAAATTGGTGGCAAACATATCTGTGAGCTGCTCATAAAAACCCACCTCCTCCACCCTTTGACAAAACTCTGAACCACTGACATCTTCAAAGAATTTTATAATGAATGGTGAGGAGGTGATTTCATTATATTTGGAGGGCATAAAACTTATTATATTTCCCCCTTTTTAATATTTTCTCTTCTCTAATGGTGATGAATTAGTTTCCATGATGAAACCCTAGATGATAGGAGGAAAAATCAGGGAAGGGAGTAAAGTGATGAAATGAGGGAATTAGGGAGGGGGGATGGGAGTAGGAAAATTTATGGATATGGTCAGGGGTCTTAGGGATATTAGGGAGTGAGATGGAGGGAAATGAGTGGGGGAAATGGTCTACGAAATTCAAACAAAATCCTAGCTAGGAAAAGCTTCCAAAATTGCTAGAATTGGGCTACAATTTGTAGGGAAAGTGATGAAAATGAAGGGAGATATCTATATAGTTGATAGAAGTGATGTATAAAGTGAAAAAAGAGGTGTAGGAGCAAGAGAAATAGGGTTTTATGCAGAAAATTAATACTTGGGAATCATACAACAATTTCCAAGCAAACCCTAGGAGGATATTTGTTTCGTTATTTTTTCTTGAGAAACAATGCTAATGAAGGTATGAAAGGCATGAGCTTACCTTTGAAAAGGTTTGGAGGATGAAACAACTGATGTGAAGCCCTGAAACATCAATTTGATTGTCAAAATATGAGTATTGGACAACTCTTTCATGTGTGTAGCGAAGGCCACTAGTGCACAATGTTTCTCCTCTAGAAGTGCAGTGAAGGCTTTGTAAGCGCAACATGCTCCTCAAGAAGTGCATCACAGTCTCTGTAAGTGCAATGAAAGGAAATTTTCTCCACTGTTAGGTAAAAACTCGGGTTTTCTTGCCAAAATGATGGATGAGCTCGATGGTAGGATAACATAAGAGTGCAAATGAATCTTCCTCGTGTCTTTTTGGCTCTTTTATAAACTTGAAATGACTTCCTTTTGAGGGATGATGGCCCCACATGTATTTTCTAACATGTATTTCATGTTTTTAACTTTGTAACCTTGGACACTGTAACATTTTGGAACATTGTAAATTCTTTGGAAACTTGAATCTCTATGAAACCTTGAACTATGGCTTTAAGAACATGGAGTACATATTACATATAGAAACATAAAATTGCATTCTTGAAATCAAACTTTTTTGAAGAAAATTTCTTATTACCATTCCTCCAGTCGTCGGATTTTATAAATGAAATGAAAATTTTGGTGACCTTGAAACCCTAATGACTTAATGGAGAGACTGAGCTGAATGAAGTCATGATGGTGATGACTGTAATGATGATGATGATCTATTAATGATGATACACTCAACTGAGTGATGACAAGGACCAGCATGTGAAAATTTTGGAAGGAGTGGAATAGTCCCAAACCTAATACCCAGTGACCAAATTTTTTCTTGAAGACCTAATAAAATGACAAAAATTTGACTATGAAACCCTAAAAAGACATGATAAGAGCCCATTTGATCACTGGTGACAGGCTGTATAGACTGACACTAACAAGCTCAACCTGCATTCCATATATCTCTGCTTTATCCAACATTATATCAAAAGTACAACAATTATTCTCATCATGCCCTAATGATGAGAACTTGCAAAATAATTGCTTCAAGTCAGGCTGATATTTTCCAATCCTTGGGAAAGAATATTTGCCATGTAGTCCAACAATTTGACACATATTACACCATACATGATTCTTTAATGGACTAGGACCTCTAGCATTCCAATAATTGTTGAAGATAAGACATTGGTCATTATGGTGCCCAAATGCTTTTCATTTTATACACAACACCTCTGCATAGACCTCCATGCCTTTGTTTTTACGTAGACTTTGAATTTCAAGATGCATGGCCTCCAAATGATTCTGAATATATTGAGTTCCTAATGAAATAGGTGTTGGGGTAGCCTCCAATTTCATTGCAAATTTGACAGCTTCGGCTTGTGTGGTTATCTTTTGCCAACCTAATGGCTGGCGTAGATGTGGGAGCAACATAGCAATGAACCATTTCTTATGCTGAGTATGATCAATAACAAATCCACCATCTCTGATGGTGCGCTTAAATATTTTATCGGCCTCCCATACATATTCATTAGGCTCTTGACAAATATCCTTCATTTCTCTCACCAGCTACACATATGAATTATGTTTCTTAAACTGCTCTTTTAGGGCTACTTTAATTTCTTCCAAGGTAGCATTAGGGTTTTCTTGTGCATACCTAATGTACCAGTCTAATGCGCGATATTTAAATGCAATAGCAAGCTGTGCTTTTCTGATATCAATATTTTTAACCTGCTGAGCCTACTATACAACCTTAGTTACAAACTAGAAGTGATCAGTGTCCTCATTTCCAATTCATCTGAAATTAGGTAACTTCATGGATGCAACCATATCTACTTCAGGGGGAGGTGGAGGTGGAGGTGGAGATTGACTGTGCGGTGGAGTAGGTGATCTATGATGTGAGTTCAGAAAATATATTCAAGGTTTTTTGACATCATGAGCTTTCTTCTTCAGAGTCACTTGAGCTAGCAGTTTCAGGTTCAGGTTCACAGCTATCATATCTAGGCTTCAAAGGGCTATAAATGAACTTTTTTGAGTCTTTGTGGTAAATTATTCCACTACGCGTACTTGAACCATTTTTATGCTTTCAAACAATATGTTCACACAGACAACCTCATTCACAAAATGAGATTTTAGTAAGAATTTCAATGAGCGTAGAAACTTACCTATAAGGCATTTGAAAAAACTTCTTTCAGCTTTAGAATATGATAAAAATTGGTCAATAGAAAATTCAGTCACAAATCCTCCCAGAAGGCGATCGATCCAATGATCTACTGCACGAGTGATCTTATTATCAAACTTCTCTACTTGCTGGATCAATTCAGGAGTCCACTTAGTGACTACATCATCTTGTATGTAGTGATGGAATTCAGCTAAGCATGAAAATCACTACTGTATTTCGCGCGCAAAGGAGAAAAATAAAATTTCATGCACTTCTGTATAAATATTTTTCTGTACCCATTGTTATTAAGATAATTTAGTACTTCTATTTTCTTGGAGTGCAAATTCGAGGATCTTTCTATCCATCCAATCTTGTAATTCGTTGCGTTACGGATTCCACAACATCAAATCTCCCTCAAAATGATTATCCGATCCCACCAACGAAACCATTTTTGGCTTGAGGGGTCATGACCCAAGTTCAGATTTTATGGATAAACCAACAAACACTCCAACTACTGGCCCTTTTGGCAATGATATTCTTTCGTAGACCAAATTATCACCCAAAGCAGTATGGGGGGTGTTGGAACCAGGTTTTTGCACCATGAGGGAGAAATTAATGAAGTGGTCCTCAGAAAAACCCAAAGTGAACTTATACAGATGCGTGCAAAAATTTGTAACAGAATCACAAAGAATGCACAATTATCAACAGAATAGCACATAATCATTGTTCACCTTAGCGTAGATAAACATAACATAATAGAATAGAAGTCGGTCCAGATCTTAACCAATGTGAATACTTAACAATCAATAACCATGCATAATCATATCAGATATCCTTGCGCAATCATTAATAAGTAAAAATACCATGCAATCTTAATATAGCATAAACAATAAACAATACAGATGCATAACATAATATTTTTTGCCAAAACAGTGCTTCTATTATATTTCAGGTCGATCAATTAATACATCAACTGCTCCTTTAAAAAACCCTTACAAAACCCTTACAAACACTTCCGTGCACACAACCAGCGGAGTCCACACACAGCCAGGAATAGGTCTCAGCGCACACAGCCAACAAGAGCCTTTTCACCCAACCCAACAACCCTTACAAATGCATAAGCTTATCAAAACATCAATATCATGAACTTAGACCTACTACTTAGATTAGACACGATCTATCTATTTATATATGCATAACTCACAAATACTATGGTCTCAAACCATGGTTTAAGGCCCATGGTTTACATTTAAGCCCATTTACATCAAAATTGGGTGCTTTGACCCACCTAAAAGCCCCTTGACTTCATTTGTGCAGCGCACACATTCAAAATTATTCAAAAATGTCTTCATAACTTGTGCCTCATGGGACCCTGCTCCAACCTAGGGCAACTCAAACTTGGCACGAGAAAGTTTGACTCATATTGACTTGCAACTACTCACAAATAAAACTCTAACCTGAAAACATTTGGAAATATTTTTATGGGTCAACAAGTTAGACTCATGGAACCATAAAAAACTTGTTGTCCCTCATTATATAATCGACAATTTAGGCTTTGTATTGACTAAATTTTTGTGGAGTCCAATTCAAACTCTTAGCTTTTGCCTCAATAATTTTTTTCGCCAAACCAAGTTTTGTAACACTACTTCAGAGGTTAATTTTTTTTTTGTCCCTCATTATATAGAAAAATAGATGAGTTTTCCTAGAGTTCAAGTCAAACTCTTATTTTTTGCCTCACTGAGTTTTTAACCGAGACAAGTTTGTAACATTGTTTTAGAAGCTACTTAAATTCTCTTATTTCATTCTGATTCTAGTTGTGGTTTGTGTTTTTGCCCTGAAATAATTGGTTCCAAATGTTTTCTTAATTATATTGTTAATAGTGTTGCATTCCTCCAAAGAGATATATTGATAAAAACTTAATATGTTGGAACTTTGAATCCTGTGAGGCTGAAAAAGTTAAAACACACTTTAGTTCTTGAAATTTGATACCTTCTTTGGATTTCAGGTAACGATGTATTACTTGATATTTATGATCATTATGGTGGTCATGTTGGTTCTCAACCAATAGGTGGTGGCCAATTAATGGGTGGTCATGCTGGTTCTCAACGATCTCAGGGTAGGCATGATGTTTCCCAGCCATCTCGAGGTGGGCATCAATCTGAATTTTATTTTCATTCAATTATTAATCTATTTTAAATTATTTAAATAATTTTTTTTATGGTTAAAAATAAAATTTGTACAAATTTGTTCACATATTTTTTTATTTATACATGTAATTTTATATATTGATGCAAATGGTGAAAATATCACTCGAAAAATATGTAGTCTAGATCGTGTTATTCAAGAAGAAGGTTGTACACCAACTAAGACTTATCCTTCTGACATTTATGATTTACTTTGGGAAACAAACATCCAACAATGCACATTACAAAGGTGTGAACATATTTATTCAAAAATTGCGGAAAGATCTTTTGTCTTTGAAACTCACTGCTGAGAGTCGAGAAAACTTAGAAATAGTTACACAATATTTAAGCACACTTGTAGATGTCTACAAAAATCTTGGGCTAGCCACTGATAATTTTGTAGCAGTGATGAGGAAAAGAAATGAAACAATGATGGGTCTCGATACATGGGAGGATGTTAAAAACAAAGTTACAAAAGAAATGGGAAAATCTATGTTTAATTTCAAAGAAGGAATGGAAAAAAAGATGCTAAAGGTGCAATATTTCAAGCACCCTGATATAGCTTTCCATTTGTATGATAGACACCTTGTTGCCTATGGAAGGCTACCATGGAACGACGAGGTTCCTCTTTATCTTACAAAATTATTTTATGTAGAACTCGTTTTTAGAATGAAACCCAATTATAATGATATTCCCTCTGAACCTTTTGGTCCTTAGAAAGGTCGATTATGTGATCATAGGGGCTCTAAGCGTGATGCTGAGTTGCCTCAGCCTGAGCCACCATTGGTAAGTCAGCCTCTTCATGTGGAAATTTTTTTATCAGAGATGAATGCCACTTCTCAAATTAATCGAGAAGTAAGAGATGCCATCATAGACAATGTTCGAAGTTGACCTAGTGAAATTGATGTTTGTCTGAATCGACAAAGATCACGAGAGAATGCACGTGCTAATTTTGTGTATCATACAGATGATGAGATAGAAAACATGAGTATTAAAGAGCTTAGAACATATGCAAAGCATTGTCGCAATGGTTGGCAGGACTTAATTATTCATGAAGAAGAAGGCATGGGATCAGTCTGTGTTAATGGTTAGAGTGAATATTTTAATGTATAATTTTTAATAAATACATATACATGTTTATTTGTATATGTTAATCTAACAAAAATGTATCATATGTGAACACCATTTGTAGTTAACACGCTTGATGAATGAAGATTTTGATAATATCACGATCGAAGCTTTAGATTTTCACAATCAAGATGATATGTTGGAAAATGTTAATGTTTTTAAGTGTTCATGATGTTGATGTGTAATTATTAATATATTGTTATATCCATATCATGATGACATATTTTTAAAATAAATAATTGTGTACACATGTATGTATATAATTAAATGTTAACATATTATGATTCCATCTAATATTTTCGCAATGGAGCCACCCTCTTCTTCCCTGTTAGGAGATGTGCCAAATCCATCATCACAAGTATGAACAATTTTTCACTTAAATATGTTTTTAAGTTATAAATTGAAGTGAAAGTTTCATTAAAAATGAGATCTAGATCTTGAGTTATTTTACAGTTTTAATTTTTTTGAATTTTAGGTTTGTGGAAATGATTTTCATTTGAAGCCACCCTCTTCTTCCCTGTTAGGAGATGTGCCAAATCCATCATCACAAGTATGAACAATTTTTCACTTAAATATGTTTTTAAGTTATAAATTGAAGTGAAAGTTTCATTAAAAAATGAGATCTAGATCTTGAGTTATTTTACAATTTTATATTTTTTGAATTTTAGATTTGTGGATATGATTTTCGTTCGGTTTTCTTCCCTGTTAGGAGATGCGTGAAATCCACCGTTACAAGTATTCGTTTTTTCACTTATGTTTAAGTTATAAATTGAAGTGAAAGTTACATTAAAAAATGAGATCTAGATCTTGAGTTATTTTATAGTTTTAAAATTTTTGAATTTTAGGTTTGTGGAGATGATTTCCGTTTTCCAAGGACTCTAGCGATGGAGTGTATGATGGAGATAGGAACATCTAAACAATTTGAACAAGAAGTTGTTTAACTTTTTTTTTTAAAATATTAATGCAAATTATTTTATGCATTTTCATTTGAAATTTTTTAATATATATATTGTACAGTTTACCATGCAAGATGTATTGATGGACAACTAACACGGGACAATGGAGAGGGAACTTCCTGAGGTATTGCATGATTATTTTTTATTTATTTATGAAGTTCTACATTCTCATTCAATTTTAAAACATTAAATTTTAATGTTTACACGTTGTGTACAGGTTCCTCATTCTTCAGATGATAGCACAAGAAGGCTCAGGACGCTGCTAGAAAAGACACTACATCCATATCTATTTGATTGATGATGCACATGAAACATTTTATTTGATAGATAGTCTTAAATTTACTTCTCTATATAGATAGTATTATTTATGCAGTTATATTTAATTTTCTATATAACTTGATACTTGTAATGCTATACATTGTTATATATATTTATTTTTATTGTTTATGATATAAATTTTGGACATATTTTACATTTTGGATATAGTTGAACTACATTTACTTTTATCAAGAATGATTTTAAATTTTGGATAGTTGTCACATTTGGCATGTGATCACATGCGATATAATGTTTTTTTTTTTAAACTAAAGTTGTTTTGTTATTTATCAAATATAAAATGAATCTAGATGGAAATTTCAAATTACAAAACACATGTAGTACATGTTATGCATTTGAACATGCGTGAATGCTATATAATTAGGATGTCTATTAAAAGTGATATTTAGGTATATTTTTCATGATCACATGTGTCATTTAAAACAATCATAGATGGTTTTACATATTTAAGTTCATGAATATATATTAAAATGATTAAAGTACAATACATATTGATGTATATATATATATATATATATATATATATATATATATATATATACTTTTATTGTTCATGATATAAATTTTGGACATATTTTACATTTTGGATCTATTGAACTACATTTATTTTTATCAGGAATGATTTTAAATTTTGGATAGTTGTTACATTTGACATGTGACACATGTTGTGATATAATGTTTTGTTTTTAAAACTCAATTTGTTTTGTTATTTGTTAAATATAAAATGAATCTAGATGGGAATTTCAAATTACAAAACACATGTGGTACATGTTATGCATTTGAACATTTGTGAAAGTTATATAATTAGGATGTATATTAAAGGTGATATTTAGGTACATTTTGCATGATCATACATGTCATTTAAAAAAATCATAGATGGTTTTACATAATTACGTTCATGAATATATGTAAAAATGATTGAAGTACATTTGAATATATGTAAAAATGATTGAAGTACAATAAATATCGATGTATATATCTAAAAAATATCATAAAATTTTAGGTGTTCATAGATGTGTCAAACAATCATAAAATTTTAGGTGTTCATAGATGTGTCAAACAATCATAAAATTTTAAAATTGCATTAAAACATATATCCAGTACACAACCTCTTTCATTAATGTACATAGAAAAACTACTATGGATGTTAGTTGATAGTAAATTGGAAATTAGAAAACACACACCACACATTTTTCATTCAAAAATGAATATTATAATTTGCTTAATAGATGTCTAAAGAAAAATCACAACTTAAAATTTGTATTATATCAACTACGCTAGATACACATGTATATTTTGCAATAATGACATTATGACATAAATTGTACCAGAGAATGTATGAAATTGTTTAACACCATATAATCTACACGTGTATGTGTACATGTGTATAATTACTCATGTGTGTGTACCAAAACAATGTACATGTGCAAACACTTGTACATATAACATAAAATATACATATTATAATAATTGTAAAACTTAAGAATGCACAAAAAAAAGGCTAACAATTTCTAGTTGAGTTCCGTAAGTTCTAAAATATAAATCCAAGGAGAAGAAATTTTTGGGCAGTTCAATCAAAAAAATTCTAATGGAATCTCATCTTCAATGATCTGTTCATGATCGAATTTTGAAATTTTCCATTTCTTAATTTTCAATTTTTTATTTGATTGAATTTCTATCAACTACTGCACACACCAAGTTCCTATATTGAAAACTTATGACATCAAGTTCATAGCCTTGAAAGTAAACAAAATCATGACTTTGATGAGTTTGTTGGAAAAATAACCTTTCAGTATAATAGACCCTCTATCATATATAAACCCGTTTTCATCATATTTTTCCAATAGTTTCATCTTTCATTCAGTGCAACGCATCAAATAATACTTCACATTTTCTGCGTTGGTAGTAGGTGCAACTATAGCAAAAACATCTCCTCCATAATAAAACAAAATTACATAAATTTAGATCATAATTAAAATAAAAAATAAATTTTAAAAATTTAACATGTGTACTTTATTTTATTATCTATTTCTAGAACTCTATCATTTGAAAGCAATTGAAATGTTACCTTCTCAAACAAGATCATAAACTCGATCACCTTCAGATGATACTATAGTCTCTTCTGATTGCATTTCTTCAAAGTTTGCAACGAACATTTTCCTCTTTGTATTTAGTTCTCTATGTTGCAAATCTTTTACATACATTTTTTTTCACAAAAATCACTAGATTCTGGTTGTCTATGCAAACATGACAAAAATAAGAATATTTTCTTTTATCAAATGCAAACACATTTTGGTATTGCTTTATCTTAATCAAATGAAATTTTCAAGTCCTTTTTATAGTTTCAACGTCATATCCAATCGATTTATCTACTTATTGGACTCCAATATGCCAAAAAAACCTATATGAAAAATTCAAACAAAAATATAAATATGTTATTCAAAATACCATCAAAGATAATCATTGTGATAAATAATGTTTAAAATTAGAAATCTAATAAAAATTAGATCATGTACATATTAAAGTTCTACATATATATATATATATATATATATATATATATATATATATATATATATATATATATATATATATATATATATATATATACCTTCGTACTTCTCTTGATCAGTTAGTCTCGTGGCTTAATGCAGTGATGCACCATTGAACAACTTGTTTAGCTGAGACAAGTTGGTTTGCAGAGTGGTCCATTTGATATCTTCGAAGTGCTCATTTTATACATGCCCCTGCATCATCATGTTCTCCTTTTCCATGGCCAGTCTCAAAGAAATTCCAAAAATTTCTAATGTGGGTTTTCATATGAAGACGACACAACCAAAAGAATGACTGTGAAGATTTGAATTGACTTGCGCATCCATCTAACTATATCCAATGTTCATTGAATTTTATTTCATGACTTTTCAAGGAGTCATAAATCTTTTCAAAACAATGTTGTACAAAATATGTATCATGTGTGTGATCGTCACTGATATAAAAGTGATATTCTTTAATAACATGTTGATTTTCACTGGTGCTTTCTATATGATCAACATTTTGTTCAGAATGTCTATATAGAATATGGACATGCATGGATACTTGGTCAAAATAATAGTATTCAATCTGTATTTATTTTTGTGGAACAAATGTGTAGTTCTATGCAAAATTAACTATTGACAAAATGGTCCCTGATGGAAAAAATTCACGGGATTTTTTGAATTGCAAGTCCTGCCATCGAGCTCTATCGGAATGCTTGGTGTATTTATAAATTTCTGCCTCAAACTTTCTCAATAATGTTGAAAATGTAGCAAGATGATGGAGCTTAGTGAAATGAAGTCGCCTTCACTAAGTGGGCCCGTAGGCAAATTCTGGCACAAAGTCTATTTTTAGACATATGGAGCATGATCCAGGAGTTGCAGTATGTTATTCTTGGAGTATTGGTCATGTTGGTAAAAATATATGGACCTCTGTTTTTTGACCTATAGGTCGAAGTCTATATTTAGACTACCTATCCTAAAAATAGGGAAGTCAAATATTATTTACCCTTAATAATATTTGGACTATAAACTTCAATTTACTCTCTTGGAGCACTTCAGTTCGAGCCTTGGAAGTGGCTCATGCATCTGACAGAGGAATTACGCTATTCCCAAGGGTTTGATGGCATCATGCATGGTTGACTTCAGTTAGGACTTCAGTGGCAGAAGTTTAGTGGAGTTAATGAGACAGATAGTGGAGTTGTGTTCTGTTTATTTTAGTTGAACTAGTTGAGATTAGTTTAACTAGCTAATCAATTAGTTATGAGTGGAGTGAATTAAATATTATTTGATTCATTAATTAGTAACTCATTATTCAACTCAAGAACACATCAGTTCACTACAGTGCATGATCAGTTCAGTGGAGACCAGTGAAAGAGGTAGATGAAAGGGTGGAGTTAGCTATCAGTGGCGACATCGGTTGTGCATGAGATTTGCACCACACTTGGAGGAATTGCCCATGATGATTGCGCTGTCAAGCCAAGGAGATTCGAACCTTGGATATCTATATAGACAGGCCTGGATTGCGCAATAGAGGCAAGGCAATTAGTGGTGAGTTTGAACCAGTAAAGCATTCCAAAACCAAGCTGCTGTGTGTAACTTCATGAGATCGTCTTGAGTACTTGTGAGGAGTATTGTCTTGATTTTGTTACATGTTTTCTCCATTATAATATACACAATAGCTGCAGGTTTTTCAGCTATAAGCTTTCCCCATGCATACTGTGTAATGTGTGTGATGTTTTGATGATCTTTTGATCGCATACCGCTTGTTTTATTTCCGCATGTGTGATGATCTGAGTGGAAGAGATTATGTGTTGCATATGAATTCGAATTGATATGTGATGAGGATAATATCGGTGGATAATTAATATTATTCTAAGCAGGTACACATGGTATCGGAGCTGGCCAGAAGAACAGAGTTCAGTCATCCTGGTGATTCGACTTATTTCGGTGAAGCGGAGTGCGCATCGGGCAGGTAGCCTCACGGATCCATCCTTCCATGAAGCAGTGATATGTCAGGTAAATGATGATGCGGTAAATCTGCAAATGTAGAAATAATTTGTTCTCACAGATTTAGAGCGGTTGAGCTTTGAGGTGGAATTCGAAATTTTGCAGCACTTTTGTTTTCTTGGTGCCGGTATTGAAAATGTCTTTGAACGGTTTGCGACTCGAATATGCTCTTGAAGGCAGTTCGAATTATGTTGCATGGAAGGATCGCATGGAGGCAGTATTAGAAGATAATGGACTGAAGGAGTTCATGGATATGGATGTACAAAGGCCCACTGATCCTACTGAAGTTGAAGCATGGCAAAAGAAGATGGCGAAATGTCGAAGGATCCTGTTGGAGGGCGTCAAGGATCATATTGTATCCAGCCTGCATGGAAAGGCTTCTCCATATTTAATGTGGAAAGCTTTGACGGATCTATTCTAGAGTAAGAGCGACCAAAGGAAGCTGGCGCTCAAAGTTAAGCTCGGGAACATCAAGATGGAGAAGGGCGACAGTATCGCCAAATACCTCACGAAGTTCACTCAATGCAGAGATGAGCTGGGAAGTGTGGGGGTGATTGTCGAAGATGAGAACATGGTCAACCTGGCTCTCCTTGGTCTTCCGAAGGCTTGGCACTCATATCAAGATAGTGTCAATGGTCGGGAGAAGCTGCCGGGATGGGAGCGCCTTTGGGCGGATCTCATGCAGGAGGAGATAAGGAGGACTACTCGAGATGGATCTTCATCAAAGAGAGCTGATGAAGAAAACTGCGCTTTGGTTGCCAAAGCAAAGAAGGGGAAGGGTAAGAAAACCTCTCATTCTGGTGCAAAGGGCAAGAAGCAGGATATGGCGAAAGTGAAGTGTTTTCACTGCCATGATCTCGGACATTATGCTACCAATTGTCCAAAGAAGAAGAAGAACAAGCAAGCGGGAAGATCTGCAGATGGAGAAGCTTTGGCTTCACAGTTCGAGCTTGACTTTTCACTGATTGCATGCTTGGTTTCAAGTGTGATGGGATTGGTGTGGTTCTTGGACAGCGGTGCGTCATTTCATATGACGGGAGATCGGGAGTTGTTCTCAGATCTGGAGGACAAAGATTTGGGTGTGCACATCGAGATGGGCGATGATGGTAGATACGGTGCGACTGGTATCGGTACCATATCCTTTCAGAGGGAGTCTGGTAAACCCTTTGTATTGAGGGATGTCATGCATGTACCTGGATTGAAGAAGAACTTGATCTCTGTGGCGATGTTGGAGGATAAGGGGTATGATGTGGTCTTCAGCGAAGGAAAAGCCTTCCTGCGTAGTAAGACTACTGGAGAGACCAGGAAGATAGGGGTTCGAACCAAGAACCTTTATCAGTTGCAGGTAGATGGCTGCGCAGCTATGGCATGCAAGGCGGGAGAAGTGGTGAGCCGGGATGATGAGGGCGAACTGTGGCACAGGAGATTGGGCCACCTTCACCATGGAGCTTTGAAGATTCTACAGCAGATTTCTACTAGGCTTCCTAAGGGCACTCTTGCGCAGTCAGATCAGTGCAAGGGGTGTACTTTAGGGAAGTATGTGAAAGCCACCTTTCACGAGAAGGATAGTCGCGCCACGACGATCCTTGAGAGAGTTCACACAGACGTGTGTGGTCCTTTCTCAGTTGCTTCGACAACAAAGCACGGGTATTATGTGATCTTTGTTGATGATTTCTCTCGAAAGTGCTGGATCTTCTTCATGCAGAAGAAGAGCGATACATTCGCGAAGTTCTGTGAGTTTAAAGCACTGGTCGAGAAGGAGTCGAGGAAGAAGGTGATTGCTCTAAGGAGTGATAACGGTGGTGAATTCATCTCGGCTGAATTCAAGGAGTTCTGCAGCGCAGAAGGGATTCGGAGAGAGCTCATCGCACCCTATAACCCACAGCAGAACGGGGTGGCTGAGCGGAAGAACAGAACGATCGTGGGTGCTGCACGGGCGATGTTGCATGATCAGGGCCTACCCCTTCACTTGTGGGCTGAGGCATACAATACAGCAGTGTATGTGCAGAACCGTTGTCCTCACAAGGTTCTTGGCATGAGTACACCGGAGGAGGCTTATTCTGGCAAGAGGCCTGATATTTCCCATTTGCGGATCTTTGGTTCTCCTGTCTACATGCATGTGACGAAGGATGCGAGAAGGAAGCTGGATCCAACTGCCGAGGTTGGAATATTTGTGGGGTACACTGATACACCTCACAACTATCGGGTGTATTTGTCAGACAGTCGCAAGACTGTTGTGCGACGGGATATAAAATTTCGGGAGGAGAAAGCCATGCAGTGTTCGCTTGAGAGGGAGCTACACTTGCATGCAGATGAGGAGCTGTTAGTTCCTAAGGAGGAGCTTCCGGATGTGGATCAGCCACAAGAGGAGGTTCAGGAGGTGGAAGAAACAACCCAGGCAGCGCCAACCATCAGAGGGCGCATGCGCACTACAGAAGCTGAGCGACTGGCTCGGGATGCAGAGAAGGTTGTAGGACCACCTACAGCACAGCGCAGACAGAGACAGTCACCGGATCGGTACACTGGATACATGGCTCTTGTGAGTCAATGTGTTGTGGCGGAGCCATCCTCTTTTGAGGAAGCTGTGGAGGAACCCGCATGGGTTGATGCCATGATCGAAGAATATGATTCGATCGTCAGGAACAGTGCATGGGAGATTGTCCCAAGACCGGTGGGGAAATCAGTGGTGGGTTCATGATGGATCTACAAAGTGAAGCAGGCGGCTGACGGGAGTGTGGAGAAGTACAAGGCGAGATTTGTCACCCATGGCTTTTCACAGATCGAGGGGATCGATTATGAGGAGACCTTTGCACCTGTCGCAAGGTACTCTTCCATACGAACGATCCTTGCTCTCAGTATGAGATGGGGTGGCACATCCATCGGATGGATATGAACTGCATTCCTCAGTGAGTCATTGAGGAATGAGTGTACATGAGCGACTTTGAAGGGTTTCGAGATCTTCGGCGATGAGTCGCATGTGTGCGAGCTCAGGAAACCTTTGTACGGGCTGGAAGCAAGCCCCTAGAGCTTGAGTACATGGATAGACAACTTCTTCACGGGCATGGTTCTCTCCAAGAGTGAGGCGGATCTAAACCTGTACCAGATTGTGGTGGAGGGCAAGCTGTTGATCATCGTACTGTATGTAGATGATCTGATTTTGACTGGCGATGAGCAGTTGATACTTTCATGCAAGGAGGATCTTGCACGAGAGTTTGAGATGAAGGACGTGGGCATCCTTCATTATTTCCTGGGATTGGAGATTTGGCAGCGCAGCGGAGGACTGTTTGTTTCTCAGGGCAAGTATGCCCGGGAGATTCTGGAGAGGTTCAACATGCAAGGCTGCAAGCCTGTTGACACTCCTCTTCCTGGTGGTTGGAGGAAGGAGGATGCTACTTCGGCGAAGGTAGTGGATGCCACTGTCTATCGACAGTTGGTGGGGTCGCTTATGTATCTGGTCAATACACGACCCGATATATGCTATGCAGTTAACCAGCTTTCGCAAGCTATGGTTAAGCCTACCAAGCTCTTTTGGAAGGCAGGCAAGCATGTATTGCGTTATATTAGAGGCACATCGGGATATGGTCTATGGTACAGATAGGAGGATGGAGCGAAGCTTTCTGGCTTCACTGATGCAGATTGGGCAGGGAGCCCAACGGACCGGAAGAGCACTTCTGGAGGAGTTTTCAGCATTGGGTCGACAACAGTTTCCTGGTACAGCAGGAAGCAGAGATCCGTGGCACTCAGTTCAGCAGAGGCCGAGTACATGGCAGCAAGCTTGGCTGCATGCGAAGCTATTTGGATGAGGAAGATCCTCGTTGGATTGTTCGGGTTGCATTTGGAGCCTACAGTGATTTACTGTGATAACCAGAGTTGCATTAAACTCTCGGATAATCCAGTATTTCATGATAGATCCAAACACATCGACATCAGGTGCCATCATATCAGAGATTGTGTTCAGCGGAGAATCATGATGCTTTCATATGTTCCCACGGAGGATCAGGATGCCGACATCCTGACGAAGGCGCTCACCAGGAGCAAGTTCGAATTCCACAGAGGCAGGATAGGGGTTGCATATAATCCATATATTGCTGAGAGGAAGTGTTGAAAATGCAGCAAGATGATGGAGCTTAGTGAAATGAAGTCGCCTTCACTAAGTGGGCCCGCAGGCAAATTCTGGCGCAAAGTCTATTTTTAGACATATGGAGCATGGTCCAGGGGTTGCAGTATGTTATTCTTGGAGTATTGGTCATGTTGGTAAAATAGATGGACCTCTATTTTTAGACATTTAGGTCGAAGTCTATTTTTAGACTGCCTATCCTAAAAATAGAAAAGTCAAATATTATTTACCCTTAATAATATTTGGACTCTAAACTTCAGTTTACTCTCTTGGAGCACTTCAGTTCGAGCTACAGAAGTGGCTCATGCATCTGACAGAGGAATTATGCTATTCCTAGGAGTTTGGTGAGCTCATGCATGGTTGACTTCAGTTAGGACTTCAGTGGCAGAAGTTTGGTGGAGTTGATGAGACAGTTGGTGGAGTTGTGTTCGGTTTAACTTAGTTGAACTAGTTGAGATTAGTTTAACTAGCTAATCAACTAGTAATGAGTGGAGTGAATTAAATATTATTTAATTAATTAATTAGTAACTCATTATTCAACTCAAGAACACATTAGTTCACTACAGTGCATGGACAGTTCAGTGGAGACCAGTGAAAGAGGTAGATGAAAGGGTGGAGTTAGCTATCAGTGGCGACATCAGTTGTGCATGAGATTTGCACCACTCTTGGAGGAATTTCCCATGATGATTGCACTGTCAAGCCAAGGAGATTCGAACCTTGGATCTCTATTTAGACAGGCCATGATTGCGCAATAGAGGCAAGGCAATTAGTGGTGAGTTTTGAACTAGTGACTTGTTCAAAACCAAGCTAGTTTGTGTGTAACTTGTGGGCAAAATCTTTAGTGCATGAGGAGTATTATTACTTAGTTTTGTTATGTGCCTAAATTATAATGTACAATAGCTGGGGTTTTCAGCTAGCAACCTCCCCATATATTTAACATGGTAATGTGTATGATGAATTGATGTGCTATCGCTTGTTTTATTTCCGCATGTGTGATGATATGAGTGGAAGAGATTATGTGTTGCATATGAATTCGAATTGATATGTGATCAGGATAGTCTCGGTCAATAATTAATCATTATTCAGCAAATTTCTACAAATAACTCTATCACAAATTTTTTCTCTTCTTGTAAATCAATACATTTAACACTTGTAGTACTACTTGAACCAATCCATGTATGAATATATTCATATCTCTTCCATTTCACTTTTATTTTGGACAATTATTGATCATTTATATCAATACGATATTTTTTCTGAAATAAAGTCAAATTTCTACAACCATCGCATCTTTTACCACCAACACATTTCTTTTCGTGAAATAATTCATGGCTTTCTCTTCCACATAGAATTTGAGATATGAAATCATGAATAGTGGAAGGAGGAGGTGAATCTTTCCAAAATGTTTTACAAAAATTAAAGAATGTGTCATAAAATGATTGAAATTCCACATGATAACGACAACAACAAGTGTCGCGTACAGTGATAGGTTTAACATACCATGGTTTTTTTTGCACAAAAGCACTGTTGGAGACATTAATTTCATGATTCTCTTCTATGAACTTGTTGAGAGTGATGTTCAAGAAATGTTTTGCATGTTTTTCGTACTGATTTCGTGCTATTATTCTTCGCATCACATCCCTTGCTTTTGGTAAAACACATGAATTTTTCATCCAATATTCATATACTATTTTTTTAACATATTCTCCAAGTATATCTTTGTATGGTTTCCTACAAATAATTGTCCAATAAGCAAGTTCATGATTTACATCTATTTTCAATCAAAATTTCTGATATTTGTACAACTTTTTTCGTGAGGTTCCTAATGCTTATGCCATAGATTTTACCAAGTGATTATATTTAGTACTTGATGAAAGGACTGCCATTTGTATTTCTCTACGTGCATATAAATCATTTTTCTTTCTAGATCTTCTAATTGAATTTAGAGCATTATTTATATTTTGTATCACATTTTCCTTCATTTTTTTTTTAATCTTTTGTTGATTTTCGAATACCCAATAAAGTCGTAGCTTCTTTTAGTTTCTTTAATGTTAAGAGAATTTTCAACAATTGGTCTTGAATTTCCACATTTTCATCTTTGAAGAACATATCAATAATGCGTTTAACACGATATCGTATAACATGGTTAGCTTTTTTATCTCCATCTGTGTCAGTGTCAACATTTTCTAACATCTCATCATCGATATTTATTTCATCTGTACACATTAGAATTAAATGTAGATAATGACTTTACATATTCAATAAATAATTAAATTAATAAATATGTATAATTTCAATAATACACATTCAACATATATATACATATTTGGTGATTCAATTTCTTCACTTGAATTTATTTCAACATTTTAAACACCTTCAATCATTGGTTCAATATCTCTTTCACTCTCTTTCAAAATTTTATATCTCATCATCAATGTTTTGAGGAATATCTCTCTCTGTTAACATTGAAAAATATTTTTCAAATTTGTTCATCAAATAAAAATTAAGTTTCACGATATACTAGTCAAATTTTAAATCTCATTTATAATATTTACATTTACATACCTGCTTCAACTTCTAGTTAAGGTTGATTTTCCCTTTCAATATTTGAGCGTTATTCTCTCTCTTTTTTGCGATATTCTCTCCTCTGTTCTCTACGTTCCTCGAGGTTTCTTGTTCGATCATATTTACTCATGAAATTCCTTTGATTTCTCATTATAATTTAGCATGAAACTCAAAAAAATTCCTTCAAAATCATGTAAAAAAAACTCACAACTAAAATTTAGAAAAAAAACTCAATTAAAAAAAACATCATAAAATATTTAATTTCAAAAAAATTCATTTAAATTTTTTTCACAAAAGACATATTTCAACCCAAAACACTTACTTTAAAAAATCTTCCAAATAAGTGTCTTTTAAAAATGAAATGAAGCTCAGAATATTTCCTTCCTAGTCCTACAAAAAAAAATCATTTAAAAAATTAGAAAAAAAAATCACTTTAAAAAACCATTATAAAATATTTACTTCTACCCAAAACACTTACTTTAAAATAATGTCACTTTAAAAAATACCTCCAATAAATGTCCTTTCAAAATTAAGTGCAAAAAACCTCTAAAATAATGTCACTTTAAAAAATACCTCCAAAAAATGTCATTTGAAAATTAAGCCTAAAAAACCTCTAAAAAAATGTCACTTTAAAAAATACCTCCAAAAAATGCCCTTTGAAAATTAAGCCCAAAAAACCTTTTAAAAAATGTCACTTTAAAAAATACCTCAAAAAAATTCCTTTGAAAATTAAGCCAAAAAAAGTCGTTTGCAAATTCAACCCAAATGAAGAAATGTTCGAAAATATGCAAAAATAATGATTCTGTTTTCCGCTATTTATATAGTTGCGAAATGGTTTTTTGGAGGGGCTTCATTGAATTTTCCCGCCGACGTAATTTGCGAGCAAAAGTTCGGCCGAACTTTTTATAAAAGTTCGGCTGAACTTGTTTGTCGTTAAAATTAATGGGACGGAGTGGCAAAAAACAATTCCGCCGAACTATTTTAAAAGTTTGGTTGAGTTAACACGTCTACAACTATGCAACAGTTCGGCTCTGAACACATTTCTTCAACTTTGGAACGATTAAACCCCATCAAACTTTATGAATTAAATTTCGGAACCAACACAAACATTTGCAGAATTCAATCTAGTTTCAAGAAATATAACTTTTATGGAATTCCATAGATATTTACTAATTTTAATTAATTTTGTAATAAAATTGGTGCAAACAATTTCTGAAGGTCATTATGATTCAATGAAAACAAAATTCTGTATCTTCTAAAATACACTGTAAAAAAAATTGAAAAATTTATGGTGTATTACATTGGTCTGTCATCTGTAATGGATAGCTTTTAGATTTTTAGTTTATAACTAATATGTTGAGAAACTTCACACAAGCTAAAACATATTCAAAATATGCAGTTTTTCATATTGGACCAGTTCAAAAAATTCTAGTAATTATGATATTCATTAGTTGGTTTCGTAAATATAACGATACCGAAGTAGATTCTGTCTAGATTGTTGTAACACATTTTTTTCTCAAAAACACAAAGTTTTTAAAGAATACACCAACGTGTTTCAACATGACTTTTTATGAATCTTTTTTATTGTTAAAGAACACACACTAAAAGAAATGCTAAGTTGACATATCAAACGTGAATAAAAAAATTCCAAAAAATAAGTAATAGAAAGCTAATAAAATTTCTAACAAGTTTTATTTTTATTGTAAAATGAAATTGTAAATATAAAAATTGTTTTGGCTTGCAGAAAGTTGAAGAACTTCTAAAAATGATATTTTTAATATAAAAAAAAAAAAAAAGTGTAACTCAACTTCACATTTTCACCCACGACCTTCAACCCCTTAATATACGCTAATTAATTTACTTAAACGGTAACCGAACAACATTGAAAAAGTTAACCAATAGAAACTCTCTATCTTTGTTTCACACTATGCGCCCCCACTCGCAAAGGTGTTTCCTTCGCCTATCTAGATTAACGGCTCTAGTAGATTAACAACCGTAGTGAGTCATATACGAGGGATTTACCTAAATATCACGTATCTCTTAAACAAACTAGATGGATAATTTTCCCCTCTCGACAGAAGGTGAGGCCAAACCACCACCATATGACAAAGGAGGCCATATTTTCAAGAAGCGGGTTTGAATACACCTGTTAACATGTCATCAATGAAACGAAAAGTGTCATTGAAATTCGTCATGAAATCTTAGCCGTTGGAAGCAACATGCCAAGAAAGTCTAGCAGCAAAATGATCTGGTGATACAAAACCCCGGAAGATCATTAAAATTCCACTATAAACCTAATTGAAATAGAACCATTTATTTGGTAATGGACAATTTAAATCATTGATAGATTCAATATGGAAATTGAATATATTGCTAGTTAAAACAATTTTCCCACTTAGGGTTAGAACAATCTAGAGAATTTTTGAATACATATGTGAGCTGAACCTTATCAACTTAATCCGACATGAGAAATAAAAAATGAAATTAACACATTATAATTATAGATTCAGAGTAAGGATGAATTTATTATGATGGTTCTCATGGGAAACCATTAAAATTTTGATCCATTAAAAATTTATTATTAGATGGATAATTTGTGTATGATGGAAATGTTACGAACATGGGAACATGATAATAACTTCTATAAAAATATATAACACCGTGCAATGGACTTGGGTCCAATATTTTCACAAAGAAAATAGGAACTTTGGAATATAATATGAAGGATGAACCGATTACATGAATGATTATAGTGTTAACGTTTTAAAAGAAAAAATCCCTTAAAAGACGTTAACACCGTGCAATGGACTTGGGTCCAATATTTTCACAAAGAAAATAGGAACTTTGGAATATAATATGAAGGATGAACCGATTACATGAATGATTATAGTGTTAACGTTTTAAAAGAAAAAATCCCTTAAAAGACGTTTTAATTAAGTATTATTACATAGATAGAAGTGACAGAAGTGAAATATTAGGGCATGGTATCATATATATATATATATATATATATATATATATTTATTGTGGGTGATATAATGGGTGTGAAATGAGAACGAATGTGAGGTTACTCTTTAGGATAAAAAATTATATACAAGAATAAAAGGGTCATAAGCTATTATAAAAATATTGAAGATCTCTGGTAGTAATTCTCAATTTAATATTTAACACAATTCTCTCATTGTTAGATTAGAAGTGGTAGGAATTGTGATCTATACAATTATAGTAGACATTTAATGTTAGGTCACAAATTTCTGTCTCTATAAAATATATTGTTAGGAAAAAAAAATTAGAATTTAAACCGACGAATGTAATAAAAATAAATAATGTTGGTATTATAGGATCTTTACATTGGATTCATGACATTAAAAAAAATCACTTTAAAATATGGGTATTACCTTATACATCTTAAGATCTTTTCTCAATTTCTTGATCCTAACTTTAGTCGCGGGACTTTGATCCCTACTATGAATCAACTCCATAATTTTCTTGTTCATTTTCTTCACACAATTGTATATTGTGACATCAAGGTTGGGGAATGACCACAAGTTCTCTTCATCAATATAATCATCATCAACATGGGGCTCGAGCTACATATTTCAACAAAAGAAAATTTATTTCAATTATATAAACAAATAATCAAAATTTCACATTAAATATCAATCAAAATTGTTAATTGTTAACTTCTGACTATGGAGATGCTTTTCCATGCAGATCAACCTGCCACATAATAATATAATTATAGTCGTGAAATATTTTGTTTAAATCTTAGAGAATAGGTATCAACATAAACATTTAATTGATGGACATATAAACACATGCAAACATGAGGAATAAAGGACTAGTCCTATAACATGCATGTGAGTAATTATAGCATTTTCAAACCCAGTTTTTTATGGAAAAGGACCTCCATAAATGGGACTATGAAACAAGAATAATTAGCACATATTTGAGTCAACCTTTGGTAGATGCAGCTAAATAGATCTAAAACAAGGAATTTATGGGCCTTTTGTTTCAATAACTCAAATAATAACAACCACAAAGTAGACTATTAAGACTATCAATAATAGTCATAGATAAACTATTAATGTTGGATTCTTCACCCACAAGAAAAAAAAATAGATTACATTAGGGAATAAAACATTTCGAAAATAAGCATAGTTTGGTCCTAAGTAACTAAATTGAAGAATATATAACCATTCTAATTGGGGGTTTATTTGGGACCATTATGAGAAACAACTCTTGGACACAATTAAGCACACTTGAATGACAAGGGAAAATGAAGAAATCATTTTAGTAGTTAATTTGTCAGCTTATCATGCTACTTTTTCTTATTGATGTAGAATATTATTCATCTTGATAATTGGATTAATCAACTCATGTAACTTTTTGGTTAAGGATTAACTAGTGATCAATAGGTATTTATCTTGGAAATCAATGTATGGAATTAATCTTCAAAGGACTTGGAGAGAGGAATGGGGATGGTAAATTAAGCTTCTTTAGATGTCTTTATTTTTCTACAAGATCACGAGGATAAAAAGGTTTTGACTTCAAACACAAAAATAATATTTCTCAAAGATAAAATAGGAAGAAGGGTGACATGGAGTGGGGGTCTGATAAAGGATCCCCTACTTTCCCTTAAACTTCTTAACTTGACCTTTGATCACCCTTAATGACATGGCCATGTATTATATCTTGGTTGTGGGACCTCCGTTGATTCTGAGCGTATCACTCATTCCAGCATTTGTGCTCATTTTTAGGACCATACTCAAGAAAAGTATCACACTTAACAAGAGGGTTGTGGTTAGTAGAAGGGTAATGGTCAATGTGAGGATGAGAATCTTAGTAAAATACACATATTTATTATCAAATTTTCATTTTTAAATGAAGTCATATATATGAAATTACACATTCTTGATTTATGAATGATAAAAATAACATATAAGAATCATTAATGAGAGCTTATGTACTTCCCCCATAATGTAAATCTCTACATATATTTAATTCAAGTTGTAATTGATCAACAACTCTTTTCTTGTAGCTATTGATCTTATTGTGCATACGAATACACAATTTCTTTCACGCCCCTCAAATATGAAATTGGGTTACTTATTTATTATCATGGGTTGTGTATTATTTATAAAACCTGCAATATTCTCCGATGCTTGTTAGGTAAACGTGACATGGGAATAGAGTCATAGTTGACTAGGTTAAACAATGGTGATGTTGGGCATGTGGTATAGCATACCCATTGTTTCCTACTCATGGTACTGCATGTAATGAAGGATATAAAAGGTTGGGAATACTTCATTATAATGGGGCCATGAGGTGAGTAGGGAATGCTCACTTGGTCGGGTAGGCTAGGGTTTTGGAAAAGGCTAATGAAATTTCAATTGGTCGGGTTTTTTTTCCCTAAGTTAGGGTTTTCCCAGGAAAATATTGTTTAAATTGTGTTTATGTTTTATTTGTTGCTTGTTTAATTATTTCTCATAATAATTAATTTATTTTCTCTAGTAAATTTTTATCGATTTGTATCATAGCTATTTTGGTTCCAGAGGGACGCTTCTATTGTCAAGGGTTTAGGTCCTAATGAATAAAGTGTCACAAAGAGATAAACACATAACTTGTTTGCAGATCTAATCTAAGTGAAAGTATCGTGGTTGTGAGCTATTATTGCTCATGATATTTATATTAAAAATAGTGGTTGTGGATCACATTAAAAAGAATGGAGTTTGGATGTTGTATGAACTAGGGTCCATGGATGAGGAAGAAAAAAAACCCTTATCTGTAATAGAGACTGATTTCCCTTCCTAGGCTCCCACAAAGTCCATATTTCTTAAATGGTCAAAGAAACCTATAATTCATAGCTTGGATGATCTTGCATTTATAGGAACATTGGAACTCAAGAAAACTGACATACCTATGTTGTGAGACGAATCATAGGTGGGCAGTAGGTTATGTCAAGCTCGATGCCTATGTATGCCACTCCTAGACATGTGAGCAAGGATTTTGTGGAGCAGGAAATGCTGGCAGAGGTGCAATTATGGGAATTAAAGGAAAATGCATGGGCATGGATATGAGCTATGTAGGAATATATGTAGTGGACGAGAGAGGTAGTGAGTGGCGATTACAATACAGGAGAGGAGAAAAGTTCACGTAAATATAGACATCTCAATTCCTGCTGAGGTGGAGAAGGGTCATTTGGTTGTGATTCCATCGTTGGAGCTAGATGGGGAGTTTTTTAATGCTTCTCTAGTGAGATTCATCATCTACAAACAAAGGCTGGCATGGTCAAGAAGTTAGGTGGGCCTCAGTGGCTGGCATTGGCTGGTGCTAAGAAAAGTAGAGGAAAAAAACAATGATCTTGTCAAATGAAAAGCTCAAGTATAGCTCACATTGCAATGATAGAGAGGAAGGTCGATCTGGTGTTGCATAGATAAAAATTAGTAAGTTGTAAGTCAATGATGTTAGGAAGGTGTTATCGCTACATTGGTTTTGGATGAAACATGTAGCATGGAGTTTTAATGGAAAAGAGGGGGTCCAATAAGGCCATGGAACGTAAGAAGTAGTCGTAAATGGCGGTGAATCTAGAAATCACACATGAGTTTAGTGAGGAGGAAAAAACATGCTAGATACGATGCAGGTTATGGTGTGTTTGGGTGCCCTGACAAATCCGAAGTCACAAGCATTGACGGAAGAAAAAACCCCTCTCTGAGGGGGAGCTGGAGGATGTGTTTAAGCGATTAGACACCATGGATATGACATGGCAAGAGGAGCCACCAAAGTGTGCAGGTTTTTGCAAAAAATTTATAAATTCACTAGTGTGTGAAGTGTGATGTGTGAAAATGTGTCTGAGAAAGAGGATGGAATAAGGGATAGAAAAAACTTAAAAAAAATATAAAAAAATATTATAATGGAGACATAAAATTTTATTGCATATAACTGTTGTAAGATCCTGTAAGGCATGTGTATCCCTCGTTAATTGTTGGTAAATTCTGGTTTATACCTAGGTGATAGGAGGGATGTCAAATTAACATATACACTAGTATAAACTTTGATGGGAGTAAGGGCTAGAATGAGCAACTCTATGTTGACTCACTTGGAAAGGTTGGTTGGATGTAGTCAAGGAACCCTAAGTCAAGTTTAAGGGGTGAATGTTAGGTAAAATTGACTCGATAATAGAGTCAAAGTTGACCAGGTTAAAAAGTGGTGATATTGGGAACGTGGTATAGCGTACCCATGGTATTGCATGTAATGGAGCCTATAAAAGGCTAGGAATAATTCATTATAATGGGGCCAGAGAGGTGAGCGGGGAAGGCTCACTTAGCCAGGTAGGCCAGGGTTTTGACTAAGGCTAATGAAATTTCATTAGGTTGGGTTTTCCCCCTAAGTTGGGGTTTTCCTAGGAAAACATTGTGTTAATTATGTTTATGTTTTATCGTTTATTTTTTAATTATTCATCGTAGTAATTATTTTATTTTATCTGGTAAATTTTTATCAATGTTTTTAGCCTTTTGTCAATATAAATAGACACTCCTTTGATTTATCGTTGTCCCTTAGATGTATATAATTTGCATCAAATATGTATCTCCACATACCTCGCATATATAATTGTAACAAGGCCTAACACACTCCATCAGTTTAGTTAATCGATCGTAAGAAAAATTGATGCCATCCTGTTGTACTGTACAACAACCCTCCCTTTTTTCAAAATTTTAGAATAAAATTCATTTAGAAATAGGGTCCCTTTTTCTTTTAATATAGGAATAAAAGACGTAGAAATAAAGATTCATTGTTTGAAAAACTCATTGCATATCTTTATTACCAACCATGGACAAACAAAATACAACATTCAAAACTTCCGATCCGATCAAATATAAAAGACTTTATCATATAAAACAAGTCAATTATAAAAAGTCCCATGAACAGTAATCGTAATCGGAAATCGGAGAAATCTTTAAAGAAAATTTTTACATAGAATCTCAAAATCTCCGATGCGATTAGTTCAATCACAAATCGCCAATCGCAAAGGATTTATGTTATACATTTTTTTTACATATTTTTTATGCGATGCGATCAATCGCAATCGCATAATCGGAGCACTTTCTAATAAATTCTTTGTGGTAAAATTCCCCGATGCGATATACTATAATCACAATCGGAAATCGGAGAAGTTTGTATTGTGATATTTATATACCATTTGAATATTTCCGATGTGATTGATGTTCATACACTATACACTTGTCACATCGGAAGAATTAAAAAATAGGTAAATTTATATTATTTCACAAGCGCCAAATCTCCAATAATATGTTCAACATTGAATAGAAAATCAAAACAAATATTGGTTTATGATTCTGTTTTTACGTGAGTGTGACCCAAGGAAAACATTTAAGTGTTATATGGAATCAATAAATAATGAATCGTGAGTTCATAGTTTTTATAATTGTTATTTTCACTTGCTTGTTTATCACGACTGATAGCTTATTGCCTTGCAGAATCAAAGAACACTAAACCCTTTCATTCGCAGACCGAGGGAAACAATACCAGATACTGAAATGTCGAAGAGAACAAGAAGAATGAAGGCTGCTGGTGCCGCTAAGTTTGTTGAGATCCTACAGTCTCAAAGGAAAGGCCAGTAAAGTTGAAGCTAGTTACGAATACATCATGTCAAGGGTTGGGAAAAATGACATGGGAAGGAGTTTATAATCTGATTGAGAGTGAAAACCCTAAAGTCACAATAGCAAAGGTATCAGTTTCAGATGAAGATAACTCAGATTTCGACTCTGAGATTACTGAAAGAACACTTGCGAATTCATTCCTACATCGAATTGCAGCCAGAGCAAACATAATTCCTTATTATGATGTGATTCGATGGGTCATCGATAATGTAGAAATTAAGAACATAATGTTTATTTCAACTTCTGGAGCATCTTTTGGATCATTTAAAGTAGAAGACATTAAGGCAATGTATCATCTCCCTGATCTGCAGAAGGTTTATAACAAAGAATTTGTCAAAGAGTTTGCTGACAGTAATAAGGTTCAATCTGAACCTATCAAAGAATGGAGGAAATATCCCGAAAAACATAAAAATGAATCATCCGATATGTATTCAGTAGATTCTCTTTTACCCCCATACTGCTATGCCGCTGCCATGATGTGTAGATTATTTGGTAATGACAATTCTGCTAGGTTTTCTATACAAATGGTTCCTTTAATCCTTGCTGCTGTCAATTCCGAAATTATGGACTGGGCTGTCATTCTTTCTGATAGGATAGCTAATAGGATACTCGAATATAGACAAGATAAAAACGCTGGAAATGCCACTCCCTTTTTCTTCTGTGCTTATATTTTAGACGCCCTTTGTTTCAATTCTGAGTTTCCCTTGTTAGGATGGAAATGGACTTCTAAAGATCCTACTCTGATTCATATATATCATAAACTCCTTTGGAAAGTTCATTTCAAAGATCATGTTTATAGAATATGTCATGGTTTCCTTATCCCAGTCTTTCAAACCATTTTCAATCGCTTCCCTCCTAGATTCTCCGACAAAGCTAAAACTGACTTATCCTCAATAGGAGATTGGTTTGGAGAAGAAAAATTCACGTATGTCAGGATTTTCGGGAGTATTGTGGAACCCCATGTTCTCCCTGTTTTTGTTCCAGATAAACTTCTAGCCTAGGAAATATCTTATCAATTAACAGTTGAAGGAATGTCCAGATCTCTGAGCAACAATAAGAAAAAAATGTGGCCTTCTTTTCCATTCAATTGTGGACATTTTACTTTGAATGACTTCAAACATGCAGAAAAGGAAGTCGTCAAAATAAAGGACTTAAAATTCACAACAATCCCAGGGAGAGTGTATGATCCACAAAAGATATCCTTTAATGTTACCTCTTCAGTTTCGATTGCTCGATTCGAGCATGAACTAGATGAATTTTATGATTTGTTTGTTTCATTAGATAACTTTTCTCAAGTTTATAGTTTGGCCAAATACAAATTCCAGAAAGAAGAGATGAATAAATTTATGTTATTCAGAAGACAAAGATTGTTGAAAGTTCCTCTAGATCAATTAAGAATTCCTATGCAAGAGTCAGGAACAGAGGATGCATCTGGAAAAACAACAGGAGAAACATCTACCAGTAAGGTCACTACACAATCATCTACTGGCCAGCCCATTGTGCATGTACATACTGAAAATGTGAGCATTGATGGCAAACCCAATATTCAGAAAGAAAATACTGATGACAAACCTGATGTAAATACTGATCAGCAGTCCACAGCTCAAATAGAGAAAGAAGGCACAAGTACTGATACTAATGTGCATAGTAAAAAAGAAGGATCAGATAGCAAAACTAATGAACAAGAAATAAATACAGAGAAATCAAATACAAAACTTGGAGGAAACAAAACTACTGAGAAAATAATAGACTCTATTGATCCTAATGTTTCCTCACAATTGTTGAAACAATATAATCAATTTGCTCATCAATTAGGACTGCAGGATGATCCCAAAGAGAAAGAGCCAAAAGATCAGGATGTTGAAATCATTCCCGAACATCCTACAGGACAAATTATATTGAAAATTGAGGAAATTCCTCCTCTAGATATATTCTACAACCCTAAACATAAGGCTGTTGTGAAAAAACAGAGAAAAAGGAGGAGAATTGATCAAGACACGTTTTCTGCTTCACATGAGGAATTCAAGAACATGTTTATAAGAATGCTGAAGTGAATCCATCTGAGGATCTCACTAAGTTGTCCCAATATGTAGGAGCATACAGTGCTACAGCAATAGATAAAGTTGCAGAAGTTTCTCAGTTAATGACCCAGAAAGATCTACATATAGCTTTACTTGAAGAACAAGCTAATAAAAATCAGCAGAAGATTGCTCACTTAGAAAAGCAATTGCAAGATCAAGAAATCAGGTCTAAAGAGCTAGAAGAGCAGCTTGCCACAAAAAAGAATAAATTTGATGAAAAGGCTTTGAGCAAACAACAACATTTGAATCAAGAAATTTCAAAGCTACAAAATTTGTTACAAGATGAGAAGAATACAAAGATTGTGCATGAAAAAGAATTTCAAGCAGCTTTAGATAAGTTCAAGGATTTCCCCAAATTAAATGAATTCAAATCGGAGGCTCTTGAAGCCAATAAACTATTGTCTCAGCAGTTAAATAATTTTTGTACAAAATTGACACAAGCAGAACCATTGTTTGATATCACATCATCTTTGATCTAGGACATAATTACTCTCAGGCAAGAAATTGATAACGCCGATGAAAATATTTTCGAATTTCTTACTTTCCAAGACACAGAAAAAGGCAGAAAATCTAATCTTCCTAGGATAGAAGAAAGACATAAAGAAATCCTATTTACAGAGTGGGAACAACAGTTAATGAAAGCCGAGAGAGCTATATCAAGAGCTAGAAGCATGATGGGTAATATAACACAATTTATCAATGACAGCTTGTATGCAATTAATTTAATTTCAGATTATGTTCCAGGCAGTTTACTCAAAGTTAAAGAAGCCGATTGCAGATGGAAAGAAGAAATAATGAATAAAAATCAACAGATCAACAAACTTCAAACAATATCTTGGGATAATATGTGGACTTATCTAATTAAGCCACTCAATCAACAATTAGCTATTAAAATCTTATAAAATGTTGTTGATTGTTTAATTCCAGAATTCTCTGATGCCACATATGCCGGACAGTTACATTCCAAGATGAGTCGTCCATCGGAGGTCCAGGAAATGCTGGAAATTTGCCACCTGGCTACATTAAATGAGAAGCAAAAGCAATGAATCAGTTCCACAAAAGATAGCATTTATATTTTTAAAGTTAATTGATTGTAGTAGTAGTAGTAGGATTATGTTTTCATGTAATGTTATATTTAAACCCCTCTCATGCATTGGAGAAGGGGTCCGGAGTTGTAATATTTTTGGACTTGGAGATTACATTTCTGTACTCCATTGACTCTTATATTTTATAAAGGATCACATCTGGTGATTTTTGTGCGGAATTATTTTTAAAGAGTTGCATTTCTGTACCTTGGATTTGATTTTGCATTGGAATTACTGGCTCAGAGTATCGGATTTCATTTGAAACTTTCAAGATGGATAAGGTATTTTTATCTATTCACTGTTAATTTCTTTTTTTATATGATATTCTCTTTTAAATTTGCTATCATTTATATATATTTCGTTTTCACAATATTTCTTTATATATCATTTTTTATTATATTAGAAATATTCACCTTTCATAAATGTATGTAAACTGATATACAGGGATGAACACAATATGCTAATATAACTCTGTTTAAATTCTTAAACAGAGTTATCTTTATTTGTCGCTGCACATGTCAATTAAACTTTAATACATTTTTATGGTTATTGTTAAATTGGAATAATTTTAAGTTGTATTCACATATGATACCCGGGTTAGTCTTAGAATTTCGTTATCAGTACTTAAACTAGATTAGATAGTTTCATTTCAGTCGTTTAGTCCCATTTTCATTCATCCATATTAATCCATCATCAACTCATTAGTTATAAGGAAACTGGTCCTTTCAATCCAGTCGGAGCCACCATACCAAACGGATAAGGATCTGTCCTAAGGTCCCGACCGGGTGGTTTTCCCCAATGTTTGAAGTAGAGATTTTCTAGGCTTCAACATTTTTGGTGCTAGAAGGAGGGCCTAAGCTATGAATGGCAAGTAAATCTTCATCCACAGGCCATTCTGAGAGAAAAAATCCCTCATTAACTTCTTCAATTTCTTCTGAATTACAAAATCCTAGAGAAGGAATTGAGAAGAATATTCAGACACCCACTTCCAAAATCTCAAAAAAATCAGACAATCAACCTCCTGAGTCTCCTGAAGTACAAGATTTAATCCATAAATTGAAAGGATTCTCATTATCTCTAGATGAGTCTGAAATATCTGAAGGTAGTGTAAGCTCAAAATTGGTTTCTTCAAAACCTCTTACTAGGCTACAAAGTGAAAAACTTGGTATTCCTCTGAAATAATTCCCTTTACCTAGTAGAGTCAAGACAAGAAGAACTCAATTGGAATCAGAAAGTGATATAAGTTCTTCATCTCATATTCGATCACCTGTTTCCCAAACCCCAACTTAACAAAGTGCAGTTGTTTCCACATCATCTGCTCAATCATCATCAATCCCAACATCATCTATTCCAACAACTTCTGTTCAAACACCACCAGTCTCTACTACTCCTTCAAAATTTGTTACAATAATGGCACAGAGACCATGGGCTAGTCCAGGGGCTGTTAACATGCCTGCACCTTTACATGATTTACCTGAAAATCCTGGAAAATGGCTTCCAAAGTTCAGTCCAGAGCTTAACATTCAAGCTGAAGAACACATCAATAACTTTATGCTGGCTGTAAATTTGAATGGAGTCGAAGAAGAAGATGTTGTAGTTAGACTATTCCCTTATACTCTTCAAGGGACAGCAGGATCCTGGTACTTTTCATTACCTTCAGGATCCATAACAAGTTGGGATATCTTCGCAGATCATTTTTTTAACCAAATTTGGAGATGACAAATCAATAGCCACTTTAATCAACGATCTCTCAAATTTGAAGACAGAACCCAAGGAGCTCATTAAATATTTCAACTCTAGATTCAACAAACTTTTGAAAAAAATCCCTACAGATTCAAAGCCTAGTGAACAAGTTAGAAGTGAATGGTACATAAATGCTTTGCCCTCAAACATAGCAATTTTTGTAGATAGAGCTGCAAAAACTACTTTAGCTGAGAATATGAAAAAAGCTATCGCAGTAGAGAAATGAATTATTTCTCTAGATAAGAAAAATGCTATTGAGGAAAGAAAATCCAAGAAAGTTAGCTTTAAAGATGATTCAAGAAAAAAGACAACCAAAGACCCATATGACATGGAAGGTTTACAGAAATTTCTTAAAACCATGTCTAATGAAATGGTTGAAATTAAAAAGGAAGTGGGAGAGACCTCTACCAAAAAACCATTCTGAAATTTTAAAAGAACTCAAGTTGAATCTAAACCTCCCAATTCAATCTCTAATGCAGAATCAGAAGAGGAAGAAGAAGAAGATACTCCTCTAGTATCAGAGGAGGAAGATGATAATGAAGAAATAGCTGAATTGCATGGAATGTGGGATTTTATTCTCCCTAATTCTGATAGTGAGGTAGAACAAGAAGCTATGCCTGTAAGTACTAGGAGTAAATCTACATTAGAACCTACACAAACAGTTCCTAAGAAGAAAAATACGACTCGAAGTACCAAAGACAAATCCCCTGCAAAGAAAACTTCTCCATTACCCACTCAAAATCAGCCATCTTCTTCTAATCCTCCTACATCGACATCAAAGAATTTAGTGATATCAGATCCCATGGATTATAACATTGTTGAGGACATGAAAAATATTAAAGAAAACATTTCCTTACATGAACTCAGCAAACTTAAACACCAACAGAAGTTGCTATTAAAAGAGTTAAATGCTACACCAATTGCTCCTTTACCAAGTGGTGTAGTTGCAAAATCAGCTAAAGGGACCGGTAAGCCACCAGACAAAGTAGATGCTACTGATACTGTGCTCATTGGAGAAAGATCAAATTCTCAGACTCCTCCTTTTCTTTTGACTCATGAAATGTACAATAAGAATCTGCATAATTTCTTAATCGATTCTGGAGCATCCTCTAATATAATGCCTACTTCAATTTGTGCCAAATTGAATATTGAACCACAAAAATCAGCGATTCACATAGTTCAATTGGATCACTCTAAAGTTCAAGTTGTAGGGGAAATCAATTCAGTTACTATCAGACTAGCTTCTGATCCTAGGATTGTCCAAAGAATTGATATTTTGATTGCAGATATTCCTGAATTCTATGGATTAGTCTTAAGCAGGGACTGGTCTGCAAAACTTAATGGTTATATCGCAACTGATTATTCACATATGTGGCTTCCTTACAAAGGGAAACCAAATCAAATCAAAGTTGAACGAGAAAAACATATGATGCACACTGTCACTGAATTTGAACAATCTAATGAACCTGTGGCTTTCAACAATAATATTCTTGGAGGTTATTCTGCTGAGTCATTCCTTGGGAACTTCAAAGCACCACAATCACCCTTTTCTGTAAATACTTTTGTTTCTCAAATAGAAAAATTTTCACAGTCTGATTCTACTAGAATTGTAAATATTTCTGATACAATTGTAGATAAACCAATAGATAAATCTTTACTTTGGTCACTATATTTTGATGGATCAAAATCTAGTGATGGGGCTGGAGCAGGATGCATCTTAATTGATCCAGATGGAGAGAAAACCATGCTATCATGTAGGTTAGAATTTGAGTGTAAAAACAATACTACAGAATATGAAGCCTTGATTCAAGGGATTTATAAAGCTATAGGGTTAAATGTTAAATACTTGAAAGTCTATGGTGATTCCGAAATTGTCATAAAACAAGTTAGAAATGCCATCCATTGCCTTTCAGGACATCTCAAACACTATCAAACCCTAGTACAAGATCTTACCACTCATTTTTTAGCATTCAATATTTCTTCTATTCCTAGGAATCAAAATACATCAGCTGATTTTTTAGCTAATGTTGCATCCAAACTCCTTCCTGCTGAAGATTGCAGTCCTGATAGATTTTCAGTAGAATTGATTTTTTGCCCATCTGTTCCAGATAATATCACAAATTGGAGAGTATTATACCATGATCAAGATATTTTGAATTTCATGACTTTAGAGAAATCATATGATGAACAAATTATTGATGAAGATGATCATGATCTGCAAATTTCCTTAAAAGGTAATGAAAATCCCATTCCTAAATCTGTTGTTAAATTGGAGGACGTATATGATACTAAAGACAGATTCAAGAAAGTCACTAATGCTAAACTTCAAAGTTCCACTTTGAATTTTGAATTAGCAAACCTTGGCTCTGATTCTAATCCTCAAAATGTTAATTTAGGACTCAATTTAACTCCAGAGGAAATAAATTCTTTCATTAAACTTCTGAATATATATAAAAATATATTTTCTTGGAATTATGAAGATTTAAAAACCTATGATACTTATGTTATTCAACACACAATTCCAATGCTTCCTAATATTAAATCTGTTCAACAAAAGTTAAGAAAGATTCATCCAAATCTCAAAAGTCAAATCAAATCAGAACTTAATAAACTTTTGAAAGCCAAAATGGTACCTGTAAGGAAGAAAAATGGTGATATAAGAATCTGTATTGATTTTAGAAATTTAAACAAGGCATGTTTAAAAGACAATTTCCCATTGCCAACCATGGAACAGATACTTCAAAAAGTAGTTGGTTCTGAACTCATGTCCTTCCTTGATGGTTTCTCAGGCTATAATCAAATCTTAGTTCATCCAGAGGACAGGTTGAAAACCACTTTCAGAACGAAATGGGGAACATATGCTTATCATAAAATGCCTTTTGGTCTAATAAATGCATGAGAAACTTTCCAAAGAGCCATGGACATAGCATTTAAAGGTCTGATCAATAGATCAGTTGTTATTTATCTTGATGACATAACAATATTTTAAAAAAAGAGAGCCAATCATCTACATGATTTAAAGCAAATATTTGAAAGATGTAGAAGGTTTTCTATTTCCTTGAATCCAAAGAAATCTTTCTTTGCTCTTGATGAAGGAAAAATCTTAGGATTTGTTGTGTCAAAAGATGGTATACATATTGATCCAGATAGAGTGAAAGAAATTTCTAATATTTCTTTACCTCATAATAAAAAATCCATGCAATCATTTCTTGGGCAAATCAATTTTGTAAAAAGATTCATTCCCGATTTCTCTCAAATTGTTTTTCTTATGCAAAATATGATCAAGAAAAATTCAGTATTCAAATGGAGGCATAAAGAGAAACAAGCCTTTGAGGCAATCAAACAAGCGATCATTAATGCACCAGCATTGAATACCCTTGATTTTTCTAAATATTTTACTTTGTATACTTTGACCACCAAAACATCCTATGCTGCTATTTTAACACAGCTCAATGATCAGAAAATTGAAGCACCAATTTCTTTCTTTAGCTCAAATCTACAAGGAGCTAAGCTTAATTATTCCGATGTTGAAAAGCAAGCCTTTGCCGTGTTTAAATCAATCAAACATTTCAGACCTTTTCTCTTGAAAACACATACAAAAATTATTGTCCCATTCTCTGTAGTGAGACAATTATTAGTTCAAAATGAAGTAGGAGAAAAGAGAGCTAACTGGGTAACAGCTTTGCAAGAATATGATATTGCTATTAAGCCAGCTAAGATTGTTAGAGGACAAGGTTTTTGCAGATTGTTGGCAGGAGCTCATAACATACCTGAAAATCAAGATCCAAATAATGATATTCAAGTTAGTCAGATAAGTGTTACAGATTCTGAATCTCAGTATGCTGATCTCATCTATTACTTGAAAAATGGGTATGCTCCTTCTAATCTCAGTTATAAGAAAAAATGTGCTTTAAGATTGAAAGCTATTAAATATGAAATCGTTGATAATGTGTTATTCAGAAAGAATTATGACTCAATCCTATTAAGATGTCTTGAAAAGACTGAAGCTGAAAAGGTGTTGCAGGAATTGCATGATGGACCAACAGGAGGTCATTTTGGAGTTGATACTACAACTCACAAAATAATCCATGTTGGTTATTATTGGCCTACCCTTTTCAAAGATACACATGATTATGTGAGGAAGTGCAAAATTTGTCAAACTGCTAGTGGAAGACAAAGGAAACTTGCTTTTCCTTTGCAGCCAGTAAATATTGAGCAACCATTTGAGCAATGGGGGCTTGAAATTATTGGTGAGATAGTACCTCATTCTTCCAAACAACACAAATACATCCTTACAACAACAGATTACTTTACGAAATGGGTAGAAGGAATCCCTTTGAAGGTAGCTAATTCTGATGCAATTATTGATTTCATAGATCAATTCATCATAACCAGGTTTGGTGTACCTAACTCTCTTGTCTTTGATAATGCATCTTATTTTTCTGGAAACAATATAATGGAATTTGCAATCAAAAGAGGTTTTAAATTGAAATATTCAGCAAATTATTATCCACAAGGTAATGGTTTAGCTGAATCCACGAACAAAAATCTTATCAAAATTATTAAAAGGACCATTGATCAAAATCAAAAGAATTGGCACAAGTCTTTAATCTTTGCACTATGGGTTGATCGTATTACTCAAAAATCTTCAATAGGAACTTCACCTTTCAATTTGGTTTATGGAAAAGAAGCTGTAATACCATCAAATCTTACTCTCCCATCATTAGCCCTAGTGCAATTCATTGAAGAAAATCCTTCTTCATCCATTCAATTGAGATACGATCAAATCCCTAAATTAGAAGAAGATAAAAATAAAGCAAAAATCATTCATGAAAAACATCAACAGCTTGTAAAATATTCTTTTGATGCAAGTTCTACCGGCTCAAAGATTTTGTCAAATGGTGATCTTGTTCTGAAGTGGGATAAAGCACATGAAGAAAAAGGTAAGCATACCAAATTTCAGAAAATGTGGCTTGGACCATTTCAGATTATTGAAAAGATAGGCTCAAATACATTCATACTTCAAGATTTAACAGGAAAGAAGGAGTCTCTTACTGTAAATGGGCTTGTCTTAAAGAAATTCTTTTCATAAGAAGGTAACCCCTTCTTACTTGTACATATTCCTTTCTGCAGATTTTTGATTATTTTTTTAATAAAGGTTGTTAATAAGTCTCTAATTGACTGTTTACTATTAGAAAATTTCTTAGGAAGAATATTATAAATATTTATTTTTTGTAAATAAGAATTTTTAAATAAATGATCACAATTTTTAGATAGTTTAAAATAAGATGTTAAAACTTTGAAAGATTATTCAAATCATTTGCATGATCTTTTGAAAACTTGAGGAAAATGTAAATCATTATAAGTTTATTGAGCAGAGAAAGGTTATCTATAAAAGTAAAGATTTTTTCAAAGTCTTGGTACTCACGAAGCTTTGAAAATTGTCATCCATTTATTCTTAAGGATAAAACTATTTCACCCCATCCATTTAAGTTGTGATTTTTTAGAATGTAATTCTAAGAAATTATATGAAAATTTTAAGAGATAAGAGGTCTCATCACGAGCCTGCTTACCATGTTCATAAGAAGTAATAAAACTGACATTACCAATACTGCATATCAAAACAGGGTAATGGCTTATAAATATAAGACAAGGGGTCTCATCACGAGCCAACTTGTTCAATTTAATTACAACTAGTGAATGTCATTGTTATTAACTGGCTACCAAACCAGAACAATGGCTTATAAAACTAAAAAAATAAGTAAAAGACAAAAACATGAGATAATATGTCTTATGAATTTATCTTTTAAAAATTCATAATCTTGGTTGGATGGGACAATGAATAAGTTAATGGTTAAAAGGTAACCCTATCGAAACTATGAATGTTTGCAGGCAGCAGAGACAATGCCTATGACAATAGAGTATATTATAAAACAAAACTTGGAGAAATCCACTTACTTTATTATTAACAACCAATCAAAGCTTGAGATAACCCAAAAAAAAATTTATTCTTAAGAAATTAGAAAGAAATTGTAAGTAATTTTTATTCTTTTTCATAGTTAGATTTTATTTTGATTATCCTAAGATAGTTTTCATTATCTTTAAAAATATTTACTTACTAGAAATATAGTATTCATTTTATTTTTTCAGAGATAATTGTTTCTTTCAGTGAATCGCCAATTGTTGTACTCTACAACAACCCTCCCTTATTTCAAAATTTTAGAATAAAATTCATTTAGAAATAGGGTCCCTTTTTCTTTTAATATAGGAATAAAAGACTTAGAAATAAAGATTCATTGTTTGAAAAACTCATTGCATATCTTTATTACCAATCATGGACAAACAAAATACCACATTCAAAACTTCCGATCTGATCAAATATAAAAGACTTTACCATATAAAACAAGTCAATTATAAAAAGTCCCATGAATAGTAATCGCAATCGGAAATCGGAGAAATCTTTAAAGAAAAGTTTTACATAGAAGCTCAAAATCTCCGATGCGATTAGTTCAATCACAAATCGCCAATCGCAAAGGATTTATGTTATACATTGTTTTTACATATTTTTTATGCGATGCGATCAATCGCAATCGCATAATCGGAGCACTTTCTAATAAATTCTTTGTGGTCAAATTCCCCGATGCGATATACTATAATCACAATCGGAAATCAGAGAAGTTTGTATTGTGATATTTATGTACCATTTGAATATTTCCGATGCGATTGATATTCATACACTATACACTTGTCACATCGAAAGAATTAAAAAATAGGTAAATTTATATTATTTCACAAGCGCCAAATCTCCAATAGTACGTTCAACATTGAATAGAAAATCAAAACAAATATTGGTTTATGATTTTGTTTTTACGTGAGTGTGACCCAATGAAAACATTTAAGTGTTATACAGAATCAATAAATAATGAATCGTGAGTTCATAATTTTTATAATTGTTCTCTTCACTTGCTTGTTTATCACGACTGATAGCTTATTTCCTTGTAGAATCAAAGAACACTAAACCCTTTCATTTCCAGAACGAGGGAAACAATATCCAATACCGAAATGTCGAAGAGAACAAGAAGAATGAAGGCTACTGGTGCCGCTAAGTTTGTTGAGATTCCTACAGTCTCAAAGGAAAGGCCAGTAAAGCTGAAGCTAGTTACGGATACATCATTTCAAGGGATGGGAAAAATGACATGGGAAGGAGTTTATAATCTGATTGAGAATGAAAACCCTAAAGTCACAATAGCAAAGGTATCAGTTTCGGATGAAGATAACTCAGATTCCGACTCTGAGATTACTGAAAGAACACTTGCGAATTCATTCCTACATCAAATTGCAGCCAGAGCAAACATCATTCCTTATTATGATGTGATTTGATGGGTCATTGATAATGTAGAAATTAAGAAAAGAATGTTTATTTCAGCTTTTGGAGCATCTTTTGGATCATTTAAAGCAGAATACATTAAGGCAATGTATCATCTCCCTGATCTGTAGAAGGTTTATAACAAAGAATTTGTCAAAGAGTTTGTTGACAGTAATAAGGTTCAATCTGAACCTATCAAAGAATGGAGGAAAAATCCTGAAAAGCACAAAAATGAATCATCTGGTATGTATTCAGTAGATTCTCTTTTACCCCCATACTGCTATGCCACTGCCATGATGTGTAGATTATTTGGTAATGACAATTCTGCTAGGTTTTCTATACAAATGGTTCCTTTAATCCTTGCTGTTGTCAATTCCGAAATTATGGACTGGGCTGTCATTATTTATGATAGGATAGCTAATAGGGTACTCGAATATAAACAAGATAAAAACGCTGGAAATGCCACTCCCTTTTTCTTCTGTGCTTATATTCTAGACGCCCTTTGTTTCAATTCTGAGTTTCCCTTGTTAGGATGGAAATGGACTTCTAAATATCCTACTCCGATTCATATATATCATAAACTCCTTTGGAAAGTTCATTTCAAAGATCATGTTTATAGAATATGTCATGGTTTCCTTATCCCAGTCTTTCAAACCATTTTCAATCGCTTCCCTCCTAGATTCTCCGAAAAAGCTAAAACTGACTTATCCTCAATAGGAGATTGGTTTGGAGAAGAAAAATTCACGTATGTCAGGATTTTTGGGAGTATTGTGGAACCCCATGTTCTCCCTCTTTTTGTTCCAGATAAACTTCTAGCCCAGGAAATATCCTATCAATTGACAGTTGAAGGAATGTCCAGATTTCTGAGCAACAATAAGAAAAGAATGTGGCCTTCTTTTCCATTCAATTGTGGATAGTTTACTTTGAATGACTTCAAACATGCAGAAAAGGAAGTTGTCAAAATAAAGGACTTAAAATTCGCAACAATCCCGGGGAGACAGTATGATCCACAAAAGATAGCTTTTAATGTTACTTCTTCAGTTTCGATTGCTCGATTCGAGCATGAACCGGATGAATTTGATGATTTGTTTGTTTCATTAGATAACTTTTCTCAAGTTTATAATTTGGCCAAATCCAAATTCCAGAAAGAAGAGATGAATAAATTTATGTTATTCAGAAGACAAAGATTGTTGAAAGTTCCTCTAGATCAATTAGGAGTTCCTATGCAAGAGTCAGAAACAGAGGATGCATCTGGAAAAACAACAGGAGAAACATCTACCAGTAAGGTCACCACACAATCATCTACTGGCCAGCCCATTGTGCATGTACATACTGAAAAGGTGAGCACTGATGGCAAACCCAATATTCAGAAAGAAAATACTGATGGCAAACCCAATGTAAATACTGATCAGCAGTCCACAGCTCAAACAGAGAAAGAAGGCACAAGTACTGATACTAATGTGCATAGTCAAAAAGAAGAATCAGATAGAAAAACTAATGAACAAGAAATAAATACAGAGAAATCAGATACACAACTTGGAGGAAACAAAAATACTGAGAAAATAATAGACTCTGTTGATCCTAATGTTTCCTCACAATTGTTGAAACAATATAATCAATTTTCTCATCAATTAGGACTGCAGGATGATCGCAAAGAGAAAGAGCCAGAAGATCAGGATGTTGAAATCATTCCCGAACATCCTATAGGACAAATTATATTGAAAATTGAGGAAATTCCTCCTCTGGATATATTCTACAGCCCTAAACATAAGGCTGTTGTGAAAAAACAGAGAAAAAGGAGGAGAATTGATCAAGACACGTTTTCTGCTTCACAGGAGGAATTCATGAACATTGTTTATAAGAATGCTGAAGTGAATCCATCTGAGGATCTCACTAATCTGTCCCAATATGCAGGAGCATACAATGTTGCAACAATAGATAAAGCTGCAGAAGTTTCTCAGTTAATGACACAGAAAGATCTACATATAGCTTTACTTGAAAAACAAGCTAATAAAAATCAGCAGAAGATTGCTCAATTAGAAAAGCAATTACAAGATCAGGAACTCAGGTCTAAAGAGCTAGAAGAGCAGCTTGCCATAGAAAAGAAGAAAGTTGATGAAAAGGCTTTGAGCAAACAACAACATTTGAATCAAGAAATTTAAAAGCTACAAAATTTGTTACAAGATGAGAAGAATACAAATATTGTGCAAGAAAAAGAATTTCAAGCAACTTTAGATAAGTTCAAGGATTTCCCCAAATTAAATGAATTCAAATCAGAGGTTCTTGAAGCCAATAAATTGCTGTCTCAGCAGTTAAATAAGTTTTTTACAAAATTGACACAAGAAGAACCATTGTTTGATATCACATCATCTTTGATCTAGGACATAATTACTCTCAGGCAAGAAATTGATAACGCCGATGAAAAGATTTCTGAATTTCTTACTTGGCAAGACATAGAAAAAGGCAGAAAATATAATCTTCCTAGGATAGAAGAAAGACATAAAGAAATCTTATTTACAAAGTGGGAACAACAGTTAATGAAAGCCGAGAGAGCTATATCAAGAGCTAGACGCATGATGGGTAATATAACACAATTTATCAATGACAGCTTGTATGCAATTAATTTAATTTCAGATTATGTTCCAGGCAGTTTACTCAAAGTTAAAGAAGCCGATTGCAGATGGAAAGAAGAAATAATGAATAAAAATCAATAGATCAACAAACTTCAAACAATATCTTGGGATAATATGTGGACTTATCTGATTAAGCCACTCAATCAAAAATTAGCTATTAAAATCTTATCAAATGTTGTTGATTGTTTAATTCCAGAATTCTTTGATGCCACATACGCCGGATAGTTACATTCCAAGATGAGTCGTCCATCGGAGGTCCAGGAAATGCTGGAAATTTTCCACCTGGCTACATTGAACGAGAAGCAAAAGCAATGAATCAGTTCCACAAAAGATAGCATTTCTATTTTTAAAGTTAATAGATTGTAGTAGTAGTAGTAGGATTCTGTTTTCATGTAATGTCATATTTAAACCCCTCTCATGCATTGGAGAAGGGGTCCGGATTTGTAATATTTTTGGACTTGGAAATTACATTTCTGTACTCCATTGACTCTTATATTTTATAAAGGATCACATCTGGTGATTTTTGTACGGAATTATTTTTAAAGAGTTGCATTTCTATACCTTGGATTTAATTTTGCATTGGAATTACTGGATCAGAGTATCGGATTTCATTTGAAACTTTCAAGATGGATAAGGTATTTTTATCTATTCACTGTTAATTTCTTTTGTTATATGATATTCTCTTTTAAATTTTCTATCATTTATATATATTTCGTTTTCACAATATTTATTTATATATCATTTTTTATTATATTAGAAATATTCACCTTTCATAAATGTATGTAAACTGATATACAGTGATGAATACAATATGCTAATATAACTCTGTTTAAATTCTTAAACAGAGTTATCTTTATTTGTCGCTGCACATTTCAATTAAACTTTAATACATTTTTATGGTTATTGTTAAATTGGAATAATTTTAAGTTGTATTCACATATGATACCCGGGTTAGTCTTAGAATTTCGTTATCAGTACTTAAACTAGATTAGATAGTTTCATTTCAGTCGTTTAGTCCTATTTTCATTCATCCAAATTAATCCATCATCAAATCATTAGTTATAAGGAAATTGGTCCTTTCAATCCAGTCGGAGCCACCATACCAAACAGATAAGGAGCTGTCCTAAGGTCCCGATCGGGTGGTTTTCCCCAATGTTTGAAGCAGAGATTTTCTAGGCTTCAACACATCTATCAAAATTATCCCCAAACCATGTAGAAATTATTGAGTAATGCAATATATGCTCTCATTGAGACAAAAATATGTGTTTACTTGAGGAAGGTCATATCAACACAAGGTCAAGTCGATGTTTTTTATGCTCTTATCATCATAAGAATACGACCCCTCTAAAACAATGAAAAAAACCATGCATCTATGACATTTTCTTCTGATCTTGTCACCCCTAGTTGATCTATGTTTATTAGATGTACTATATATTTGACCTTCATCCACTCTACCTGAACTTCCCTGGCTCAAAGAAGACATATCTAATAGGTTCCTATTTGGTTGTACCTGCAATCCATCCAATGTGTCCATGTTAAACATTGAGATGAAGTGAATAAAGCAAGAAGAAACACCACTAAGAGAAAATAAAGGCTTCCAACTAAAGGATACATTATATATGGAAAATATTTGCAAGAAAAAAAACACTATTGTGGCCTTGAACCATTTCTTCTAGATTTACATCATACAAATTTTTTGGCCATAATGAACCCTTTCATGCACAACTATGTGGGCCATATGAATCTAGACTAGAAACAATATGTTATTTCATAGAAAATAGATCTTTCTTATCCAAGATTTTCTTATGATTAATTACCAACAAACATCCTCATATCAACCTTTGGAATGTAGTAGTTCCTTGGTTTTGATTTGAAGCCCTGATGATGTGGATCTTGGACTAAAAATTCATAATTATGGTTCTATGATTTTGAGATAGAAAACTCCACATATGGGATTTATTCTCAACACCATGATTCTCCTAATGTTCTCGATTTCATTGGATATCCACATACCTTTTAGGGATATTTTTTAATATTAAAAGGCTAAGAAAATGAAAATTTTCATGAAGTAGAAATAGAACAAAAGTTGTACTGATCCATATCTATGCAGGAACGAAATGAAATACAGATTTAAATGGAAACACAAAGCTGCAATGGAAATTGAACTCCTATTCATTAATAACAAATATTATTTTTTTTTACTTGCAAAATGGAAATAAACTAGCTCGGGCGATTTTAGCTATCTCGGAGAAGAGATGTGACGACTACATGATTTCTGAACTATGTTACAATGAGGATATGTTAGGTCCCTATAATACTAGTGTAATCCCTTTATTTTTATTGTTAGTGTAGCCCCCTATTGTTATTGTTGTGCCCATGTAGCCCTCATATTATTATTGTTATGTCACATAGAATCCCACTATTGTTATTGTTGTATCATTACATTATTATTATTATGTAGGCTCTAATTATATTGTGAGCCCTTATATTCCTATAAATAGAAAGGAGGTATAGTCATTTGTATATGGAATAATTGTTCATTTATTTGATGTAAAAGAGGTGTACCCCTAGAAGATGGTAATTTTGAAATCGTTGATCTATCTTTTTTATGATCTGGTTTCATAATATTTGGTATCAGAGCTTTGTATTCTGGGGTTTCGTTGCTTCAAACGAGCCATCTTGTAATTTTCGCTATAATTTTTTTACTATGAAGCTTCAGAAGCGAAAATTACAACCACGTGGAGATGAAATCTTAGTGAACTACGTGTAGTAATTTTAGGTCTTGTTTCACTATATTTTCTAAGATATGAGATGAAGGAGTTGGGGTTTTGGCATGCTCCATAATTCAGTCTTAAAAACGCGACTTAGGGAAAATCGTCATAACTTTATCTTCAAGCATTGGATTTGAATTTATTAAAAGTGACATAAATTTTACGTACAGTAGTTTCTTTTTTATCAATTTCAAGGCTGAAAGCTGAAAAAGTGACATGTGGAATTTCGTACAAGTTTTCTCTACTGAGCTAGTCCATAATTAAGTCATCATGGTATATCTGGCATAAATTTATCTTGAAGAATATGATTTTGATATTACTTATGGTGTTGGAAAGAAGACTCGGAGGGATACCACAACACGGAATTTCATACCTTGAAGAGCCGAAATTATAAAGATACAAAAATTTCAATATTGAGCTCCTAGAAAACAAGAAATAGGTGTGTATTTGTTTAAAATCTTGCATAAATTTTGTTTGAAAAATAATTTTGAAGGGATTTAAAGGGCATAGTAAAGCATAGTTATCATTGTTTGATTCAAAAATGCCTCGAAGGAAAAAAATGGACACACCTAGTAAGAAACTGTTAGAAAATTATATATTACAGAGCAATGCAACACATAAAATATACAAAAACTAAAACACAGAAATAAAATAAAAATAAGAGATACATAGATATATGTGGTTCACCAAACTTGGGCTATGTCCACGGAAACATCGAGTCCTTCCTTTTTATTATCCAGCAAAACGAAGAGACAAAACCTACAGCAGATCTAATGTAATATACACACGATACACAACCATAATACAATACCCTCATAAAACAGAGAGGTTTCATTCTAGGGAAAAAACCCTAAATTAAACATAACTTCTACAGTCAGATCATCCGCCTAGATTGACTATGAAATTACAATATTTTACAAGGAAATTTTACATTTGTTTTTAGCTTTGGGGGCCCCGCCCCCAAAACCCCTTGCCAAGGGGGCACTCCAAAAGGTCGTCGTAGCCCCCCCCTGGACCCCCCTGATGGCAATCAAACAATGGCTGGGGTTTCCACCCCATTAAGAAAAAGTATCCAACACTACGATACATCTAAATAAAGAAGATAATCAGGCTCCACACCTAACAATCTCCCACTTGGAGACTGATTGTAGAAACTCCACTACTACTTCATTTGCTGGATAATAACTCCAGTTTGGACCTGGTTGTTTCTCATCTTCATCATAATACTTGAAGACTAATTTAATTTGAGTAGAATCTCATTTTCTCCCTAGTTACAACTTTTGTTAACATATCTACAGGATTATGGCTAGTTTGTATCTTTTCTAGCTTCAAATCTCCATCTTCCAACACTTATGGTGTGAAATGGTACTTGAGCTATATGTGTTTAGTACTGGAATGAAATTTTGAGTTCTTTGCAAGATTAATGGCACTCTGGTTGTCACTGTATAACCTTCCCATCTCCTGCTTCTTACCTAATTCACCCATAAACCTTTGTAACCAAATCATTTCTTTACTAGCCTGTATAGTAGCAACATACTCTACTTTTGTTGTTGAAATTGCAAGAACACTTTGAATTTTTGAAACCCAGCTGACAGTGGTTTCGCCTACAGTAAATACATACCCTGTAGTGCTCCTCATGTTATCTCTATCACCTTCCATATTTGCATCAACATATCCCTATAGAGAAATGTTTGATTTGTGGTACCTCTCAAATATCTTGGAATCCATTTCACTTCCATCCAATGTTCTTTTCCTAGATTGTTCATGTACCTTCTTAAAACTCCCACTACATGTGAAATATCAGGCCCTGTGCAGACCATTGCATACATTGAGCTTCTAACTGCTGATGCATATGTAACTTTAGACATATAATCCATTTCTTCTTGGGTCTTGGGGAACATCTCCTTACTAAGTTTGAAATGGCTAGCCAAAGGTGTACTAACTAGTTTTTAATTCAACATATTAAATATTTTCAACACCTTTTTTATGTATTCATTCTGATACAATGTTAATTTGTTATTTTTCCTGTCTCTAGTTATTATAATACCAATGATTTGTTTTACAACTCCCAAATCCTTCTTTTCAAATGAATTTTCCAATTTTCCTTTGAGCACATTTATTTCCTGCATGTTAGACCCTGAAACAAGCATGTCATCTACATACAATAACAATATAATATAGCTTCCATCATTTTTATTTTTCAAATAATCAAAATGATCAGAGTGGCATCTAGTATAGCCCTGTTCAGACATAAACTTGTCAAATTTTAGATACCACTGCCTTAGAACCTGTTTTAAACCATACAAGCTCTTCTTCAACCTACACACTAATTTTTCCTTCCCTTTGACCTCTTATCCTTGTGGTTTCTGCATATAGGTCTCTTCCTTAAAATCTCCATGGAGAAAGGCTATATTTACATCTAAGTGTTCAAGATGAAAATCTTCCACTATTACAAGACTTGAAATAGTTCTATTTGAAGTCATTTTAACAACAGGAGAAAATATTTCATCAAATTCAATACCTTTCTTCTGTGCAAACCCCTTCACCACAAGTTTAACTTTGTACCTCTATTTTCCTCCATATTCTTCCTTAAACTTGTAAACCCATTTATTCTGCAATGTTGTTTTACCAGACAACCTAACTAAGTCCCAATTTTGGTTATGTATTAAGGAGTCCATTTCTTCTTTCATGGCTAGCTCCCACTTCTTCCCGGTTTCTACATGCATTTATTCTTCATAACATTTTGATCACCATGATCAATCAACAATACATAATATAATGAAGGAGAGTATCGTTCAGGGGGCCTACTTATCTTGGTAGAACTTCTTACACCATTTTTAGGTGTTTGAGGTGCATGTTGTTGTTGTGGTGGATTTTTTTGTTGTGGTTGTTGATTGTTATTATTTTTCAGGCACATTTAATTTTTCTATGATCTCATCAAGAACTATGTATTCTTTTTTTTCCTTTTCCTATTTATTTTCCTACAACTGATCCTTATACAAGACCTTTTCATTGAATATTACATCTCTTCTCGTAATGATTTTTTAATTTTCATATTCATATAAGTGATAACCAAAATCATTAACACCATATCCAATAAAGGTACATTTATCTGATTTTTCCTCAAGATTTGTTCTATTTTATTTATTAATATGGACAAGGGCCTCACAACCAAAAGGCTTTAAAAAAGAGTAGTTTAACTTTTTACCTTTCCATGCCTCCTCTAGAATACCACCATCCAAGGAACTTGAAGGCCCTCTATTTATTTGATAAACATCAATATCTACAACATCTACCCAAAATTGTAAGGGCAATCCTGCATGCAATCTCATGCACCTTGCATGCTCCATGGTTTTCCTATTCATCCTTTCTGACAAACAATTTTCCTGTGGTGTTCTTGGAACTCTCTTCTCTCTATGAATTCCATGCTCTGAACAGTACCTATCAAAATATTTGCTGCAATATTCACCTCCATTATCTGATCTGAGACTCTTTAACTTCTTTCCTGTCTCAATATCAACCAAAGCTTTCCATTTCTTAAAAGTATAAAATACATCAGATTTATTATTATTATAATAAATCCAAGTTTTTCTAGTTGAATCATAAATAAAAGTAACATAATAACAATATCCACTGAGGGATAATACTTGAGCAGGTCCCCACACATATGTATGCACAAGCTCTAATTTTTTTCTCTTATTTTCTTTCCAAATTCTAAGAATTCTGAGTCTCTTATGTTTTCCATAAACACAATTCTCACATAAATCCAAATCAATATTCTTCAAACCTGGCAACAAATTTCTTGAGTAAAGAATCTTCATCCCCTTATCACTCATGTGTTCGAGCCTATGATGCCACAATTTCAAATTTTCTCCAGTGGAGTTTAGATCATTAACACAATTATAAATACAATTGCATAAATACAATGTACCAAAATTTTCTCCTTTTGCTATTACCAGGGCTCCTTTAGTGACCTTCCAGGTTTTATCTGTAAAACTTGTCACACAACCTTCACCACCTAACTGCCTTATTGAAATTTATTTTTCTTCAGATATGGAACATGCCTTAACTCCTTTAATAACCATTAGTTTCCATTCTACTATTTTACAAGAAATTTACCCATTCCAACGATTTTACAGGGTTTATCATCACTTAGACGAACCTGTCAAAAATATCCTTGAACATAGTCATGAAAATGTTTCTTATCAGGTGTGGCATGGAATGAAGCCCCTGAATCTACCACCCAGGCATCAATAAAATTTTCTAAGGAAATAATCAAAGCATATTGTAACACATAACCTGTCACATTTTCTTCATGATTGTTTTTTTGTTGTGTGTCTCCTTCTTTTCCCTTCCAAGACTTACAATCTTTCTTAAAGTGTTCTTTCTTCCCTTATTTCCAGCACACTATCCCCGATCTAGACTTGGATCTGCCTTTCCTTGATTTACTGCGATATCCTGAGCTCTTTCCTCTTTCCTTTTTTATTCCCCTAGTCTCTGCACTCAAAGCATTACCTGATATCTCACCAGAGTTTTTCTGTCGCATTTCCTCGCTAAGGATAACACCGAAAACATCATCAAACTTTAAAGTACTAGTTCCAGAGATAGAGTTACTAATGGCCAGAACTAAACCATTCCAACTTTCTGGAAATGAGCATAGAAATAATAGAGCCCTAACTTCATCATCAAATTTTACCCCTACATAACTTAACTAACTGGCAATCGTATTAAATTCATTTAAATGGTTAGCAACAGATCCACCTTCCGACATCTTCATATTAAATAAGTGTTTCATAAGAAATACCTTATTTGAGGCCAAATTTTTTTCATATAGTTTTAGCAATGCCATCATTAAACCCTTTGTTTTTATTTCCTTCAAAATATTGAAGGTTACTGACGCCGCCAGGCATATCCGTATTGTTCCACATTCCTTTCTGTCGAGAATCTCCCATTCTTCGTCTGTCATACCTGATAGCTTCTTTGTTTTTCCACTCAATGGTAGGTAAAAATCTTTCTGATATAGATAATATTCCATCTACATATTCCACAACAGGTATTTTTGGTCATTAAATTTCTCGACCCTAAACCTACCATTTTATACCATTTCTCCCACTCGAACCAGGAACCCTTCTTTCATGTGCATTTATCATCCAAATATACCTTAGGCTCTAATACCAGTTGTTAGAAAAATATATATTATAGAGCAATGGAACACATAAAATATGCAGAAACACAAACACAGAAATAGCATATAAAACAAAACAAACATAGATATATGTGGTTCACCCAACTTGGGATACGACCACAGAAACAACCAATCCTTCCTTTTTTTAATCCAACAAAATGAAGAGACACAACCTATAACAGATCCAATGTAATATCACCTACTCTCTCACATAATCCCCCTTTCTATTTCTCACTCAGAATATACACACGATACACAACCATAATACAATACCCTCATACAACAGAGGGTTTCCTTTTAGGTAAAAAACTCTAAATTAAGCATAACTTCTACAATTAGACAATCCACCTAATGAACGACCCGGATTAACTATGAAATTACAATATTTTACAAGGTAATTTTACATATGTTTTTAGCTTGGGGGCGCTACCCCCAAAACCCCCTGCCAGGGGGAGGCTCTGAAAGGTCGTCACCTCCTCCCCTGGACCCACCTAACTGCAATCAAATGAGGGTGGAATTGTTGCCCCATTAATAACAGGGGTCCAACGCAGTGATACATCTAAATAAAGAAGATAATCAAGCTCCACACCCAACAACAACCAGAAATATCTACTAAGATGCATGAAGAAGAGGAAGAAATGCAACATGATATATCAAAATTACGAGACCAAGTGCAAAAAATTTATCTCTTGCAAAGAGTAACAAAAAATGAAATGGAATCTAATATGGATGGATTGAAAGCAGACATGAAAGATTTGAAAAATGACATAAATGTTAATATTGAAGGTTTGAAGGATGGCTTAAAAAAAATGAAAAGGGACCTCAAAGATTTGAAGAAAGGCTTGACAAAGTTTCTACAAGAAATTCCTCCTAGTGGTGACAAGGTACTCGATGAAAATCATGATGAGGATAAAAGGAATACGAATTTTGATTTTAGATACTCCAATAATGGGTTGAAGACTAGCCACATTACAAATATTTATATTAGGAAATTTGATGGCAAGGATATGGTAACATGGATACTACACGTGGACAAATTATTTGATCTACATAACATGTCGAACACACAAAAGGTACGCGTTGCATATTTATATTTAGAACAAAATCAATTTGTGTGGTATCAATTGATTTTTTCTCATAATTCAATTGTAGCTCGGAAAATTTTTGTGAATTCAGTTGTCACTAGGACAATTTTTGTGAAATAATTGGTAGCACATTATGAGGATACAAAGAGCAATAACTTCTTTAGCCAATTGATAAATCTCAAACAAAAGGGTTCAATGGTGAAGCACATTTAGGACTTCCAAAGATTGAATATCAAGGTAAATAATATTCTATAGGATCATAGGATTGATGTATTCATAGGAAATTTAAAGGATAACAACCAACATAGGTTTGCATTTTGGAACCTGATTCATTAGAGAAGGAATTCAAAGTGGCAAGAAAAGCTGAAAGAAAAATTATGGCAACAAGGAAGTCTACCACTCACAACTATAAAGAGGGCAGTGTTTCTAGACTTCCACAACCTGCAAGGTTGACACCACAATAATTGGAGGAAAAAAAAGCAAAAGTCCTTTGTTATAGTTGTGATAACAAATACACAAAATTTTATAAGTGTGCTGATAAGAAATTATTTTACATAGATTGTGAATAGGAGGAAGAAAGGGAACAAGAAACATCAAAAGAAGAGGATATACACTAGGAACCAACCCCATAGAAAGAAGAAATTAATATTATCATCTATTATGATGCGTTGACATGAATTAACACTCAAACTCTTAAGATAGAAGGATATATCAAGAACAAAAAGGTAATATACTTATTGATTTGAGTAGTACCAATAATTTTATTCATTGTAAGATAGCCAAGGAATTAAATAGATTTCTCTATCCAGCACCAGAGTGTCAAGTAATGGTTTCAAATGGAGGAACTATAAATTACTCTGGAAATTTTCATAATATCAATTTAACCATGGGGTAATATGTATTGAATAGTTCAATTTTTTCCATTCCAATGGGTGGTGTTGATGTTGTACTTGGATTCAAATGGTTAGAATATTTGGGGACAATGGATTTTAATTTTCAATAAATTTTCATGAATTTTTTTTGGGAAGGAAATGAAATTGAATTAAGGGGTAGCGTGGGGAAACTAGGGAATATAATTAACTCTAATGGAATGAAAAAAAATTTGAATAAAGAGAAACGGGGAATAATTGCACAATGATTCTCACTAGAGGTTCAAACATCGAAATCATCTATTTCTCCAGAACTCAAAAAGGTCCTGGAAAATAATTCCAAGGTATTTGAGACTCCCAAAAGCCTCCAACCTATTTGTGATCATGATCATTTTATTCACTTGATTCCAAGAAGTGTTTCTCCAAACATCAGGCCTTATAGATATCCCTATGCCCAAATGACTGAAATTTAACGTATGGTTGTAGAAATTATAGAGGTCGGTATAATTCAACCTAGTCAAAGTTATTTCTCTGCTCCAGTAGTATTGGTGCAAAAGAAGGATGGATCATGGAGTATGCTTCTGGATTTTAGGGATATCAACAAGTTCATTATTAAAGACAAATTTCTCATTCTTTTCATTGATGAATTGTTGGATGAATTACATGGATAAATTTACTTCACAAAGTTGGATCTTCGTTTAGGATATCATCAAATTAGAATGAAGATTGAAGACATTACAAAAACATCATTCATAACTGATTAAGGTCATTATGATTTTTTTTTTCATACCTTTTGGCTTTGCTAATGCACCTTCCGCATTTCAAGGTTTGATGAATTCCATTTTCAAACCCTCCCTTAGAAAAATTGTTTTAGTATTTTTTTGATGATATACTAATCTAAAAATAGTCTTGGAAGGATCATGTTCAACATGTTGACTTTGTGCTGAAACTATTGGAGGAGAAACAATTATATTTTAAAACATCCAAATGCTTCTTTGGAGTACATGAAGTGGAATATTTGGGTCATATTGTATCTCATGAGGGTGTTAAGGTAGACCCTAGAAAAATTAAATCCATTAAGGAATGGAAAATCCCCACAACCTTAAATCATCTTCAAGGATTTCTCCGGTTGATAGGGTATTATCACAAGTTTTTTAAGGGTTATGGGTGAATAGTAGCACCCATAACAACATTATTGAATAAATATACATGTTCTTGGACTCCATAAGAAACTAAGGCCTTTTAATATCTTAAAGAGGAAATGTGCTAAGCATTGGTCTTAGCTACACCAGATTTCAAAAAACCCTTTATTGTAGAATGCGATGCCTCATGAAATGGAATTAGTGTTGTTTTAATGTGAGAAGGAAGATGTAATATTCCTAATTAGCTTTCAGCTAGTTGGATTATTAATTTTTTCTTTTATTAATGAGATAGATGAATAAGATGGTAGAGAGACCCATAAATATCTTTAGTAGGAATAAAACCACTTCTAATGTGAATGTGGATCATCTTATCAGTTGAATAAAGCACTCTTAGGTGTGAATGGAGGTTAAAGCATGTGGATGGCATCAAGTTTGACCAAATCAACAATGTTGTTATGGAGGTAATGGAGAGTTATTGGAGGAAATCACAGTCTTAGTGGGAGGGAGTATCCATGAGAGTAGAATCCTTAATGAGTGGCACTAAGGGTGAGGAGGCTCACAAAGCATATAAGGAAGGGGATGGTAGCCATAGAAGGCTCTTGGTATTTTATGACTTTCTGCATGCTTCAGCTGTTTAGCGGAGTCTGCTGTGCTGTTTAGCACAAGGGTGTTTCTGAGTGGAAATAATACCCTCATCCTCAAGGTGTATAAATTATACAATATTCATGTATATCTTGGATTATCCTAATATAAAAATGTGATACTGTTAAATACATAATCGCTTCTACAAATATTTGCGGAATTAAAAACACAATCACTAATTACATAAGCATGAATAAAGATCAATCACACACAACACAGATAATTTCCCGGGGAAAGCTTACAACTAAAAACCCCCACTATCTTCTATTTTATATTATATGATGGATCATGAAACAATTACATAAAAATATCCAATCACAAGAGCTCTCAATACATCAACTAATTGTCTCACACTATCATACAAAAATTGGCAAATTACTTGCTCAATTTACTGTCTCTAGACAACCTGCCTCCACATCACAATCCCTGCTAATAGAAATCCTTAAATGAATGCAATATTTCCTGCCTTGACTACACAATCCTCATGGGAAAATCCAATGTGTGTGTGGTTGCATGTGTGCAACTGGATGATTTCACAACTAATAGTCAACTTCCCTTTCACTTAGAACTCAACTGGGTCTCCACTGGATTTGACATGCATGTAGTTAATAATAGTAAATCTTCAGTTGCATGTGAGACCATTAATTGTGAATTAATTAATAATTAATTCACTTGACCTCTCACTAGTGTATCTTCAGTTACAACTAGCACAACTGAGTTAAAATACTTTACAACTCGCACAACTGCACTTCCAACTCTATTACAACTTCGAATCACTCAGTTACAACTAAGTCAACCTACATTTCCTAGCAACCAACCACTTAACTCGAAATTCCTTTAGCTAACTGATTTTCTACTTCAGTTAACTATTTCCAAGTGCTCATTGAGAATATATTATAGTTTATTGTCCAACTAATATTAAGGGATAATAACAGTAGACATGCATCTATAAATAGACATGCATTATATAAATAGATTATGCACATACATCTATAAATAGACATACACCTAAAAATAGCCTGAGGCCCCATCCTAGTGTAGGTGCTTAATTTTCACTAGGATCTTCTTGTTGAACCTCAACACTCCTTCTCAACAAGAAAGGGATTATCCTTCACCCTGATCCTGTCTCTATGGTATTCGAATTTTATCCTGGTGAGTGCCTTCGTCAGAATATTTGCATCCTGATCTTCTGTGGGAATGTAATAAAGCAACATGATTATCCTTTGCACACAATCTCTGAGATGATGGTACCAGATATCTATATGCTTGGATCTATCATGAAACACAGGATTAATCAAGATTTTAATGCAACTTTGAGTATCACAATGAATCATTGTCGAATCCATATGAGAACCAAACAAACCAACCAAGATCTTTCTCATCCAGATAGCCTCACATGCAGCTTGACTCGTTGCCATGTATTCTGATCCCACTGAATTGAGTGCTACATATCTCTGCTTCCTCTTGTACCAAGAAATAACTATAGATCCAATGATAAATATCCCCCCTGATGTGCTCTTTTTTTCCATTGGACTTCCAGCCCAATATGCATCCGTGAAGCCATGTAACTTCATTCCATCTGCCTGTATGTACCATGAACCATACTCTGATATGCCCCTTAGGTATCTCGGGACATGCTTCCCCACCTTCCAAAAGAGCTTGGTAGGCTTAACCATAGCTTGACTCAGCTGTTTAACCACATAGAAAATGTCCGACCTTGTGTTCACTAGATACATTAGCGAGCCCACTAACTATCGATAGACAGTAGCATCCACTACCTCTCCAGAAGTAGCATCCTCTTTCCTCCAGTTTCCTGGAAGAGGAGTATCCATGGGTTTGAATCCCTCCATGTGAAATTTACCCAGTATCTCCCTTTCATACTTTCCTTGAGACACAAAAAGTTCAGCATCTTGTTGCCATATTTCCAATCCAAGGAAATAATAAAGGAGGCCCATATCCTTCATTTCGAACTCCCTTGCAAGATCCTCCTTGCATGAATGTATTATTTGTTCATCACCAGTCAATATTAAATCATCAACATAAAGAAAAATGATTAAAATCTTACCCTCCACCACAATTTGGTACAGGTTTGCATTTTCTTCACTTTTGGTGAAGCCTTGTCCAGTGAAATAGCTGTCTATCCGAGTGTACCAAGCACGGGGTTCTTGCTTCAGCCCATTCAATGCTATTTTGAGTCAGAAGACATGTGAATCATTGTTGAAGATCTTGAAGCCTTCAGGATACTCTATGTACACCTCTTCCTCAATGATCCCATTGAGAAACACAGTTTTCACATCCATCTGATGAATGTGCTCCTTATGGAAGAATACCTTGCGACAGGTGCAAAGGTCTCTTCATAATCTATCCCCTCGATCTATGAGAAGCCCTGGGCCACAAATATGGCCTTTTATTTCTCCACACTCCCATCAGAAACTTTCTTTACCTTGTATATCCATCTCAAAACTACCACTGATTTATCAACCGGCCTTGGAGCAGATTCCCAAGCACTGTTTTTGACAATGGAGTCATACTCCACCATTGAATCAACCCAAGTGGCCTCCTGCACTGCTTCTTGAAAGGAATATTGTTCAGTCACCATACATTTACTCATGAGAGCCATGTATCTAGTAAATCAGTCAGGAGACTGTCTCTGTCTGCGTTATGAAGTATGGGCTCCTACATTCTTTGTAGCATCAAGTCTCAGCCTATCAGCTTCCGTGGTATGCCTTCTGCCATTTCTGATGGATTTCTCTGCATGAGTGTCTTCCTCCACTCCACGAACCTCCTCCTATGGCTGATTCACATCTAGAGACTCATATTTGAGAACCATCAGTTCCTCCTCCGTATGCAAGTCCAACTCCCTCTCAAGCGACAACTGCATGGATTTCCCCTCATCAAATTTTATATCCCGTCGCACAACACTTGTTCTGATGTTTGGATAATACACATGATAATTATGGGGTGTTTCTATGTACCCCACAAAAATCCCAACTTCAGTAGTCGGCTCTAGATTCTTCCTGGCGTCCTTGGTCACATGCACATAAATAGATGAGCCAAAAATCTGAAAGTGTGAAATATATGGTTTCTTACTAGTAAAATATTCTTCAGGTGTACTCATGCCAAGTACTCTATGAGGACAACGGTTTTGCACATAAACCACAGTGTTGCATGCTTCCACCCACAAATGCATTGATAGGCCTTGATCATGCAACATCGCTCATGCTACACCGACGATCGTTCTATTATTCCTCTCCACGACTCCATTTTGATGTGGGTTATGAGGCGATATGAGTTCTCTTCAAATTCCTTATTTGCTGCAGAAGTTATTGAATTCATTACAGATGTATTCTCCAACATTATCGCTCCTAAGAGCATTCAATTGCTTCCCTGACTCTTTCCCCACCAATGCATTAAACTCATAGAACTTTGAGAATGTTTGATCCTTCTTCTGCATGAAGAAGATCCAACATTTACGAGAAAAGTCATCAACAAATATTACATAGTACTTATGTTTTGTTTTTTAAGAAACCGAGAACAATCGACACACGTCTATGTGAACTCTCTCAAGGATCCTCGAAGCATGGTTCTCCTTCTCATGAAATGTGGAATTTACATACTTCCCCATGGTGCAATCCTTTCGCTAATCTAACTAAGAAAGTGTTCCCATCGGAAGTCCAGTAGATATTTGTTGCATCGACTTTCAAGGCTCTATGATGAATATGGCTCAATCGCCTATGCTATAATTCACCCTCATCCCAACTCACCACTTTTTCTACCTTGCCCATCATGGAAGCACAACCATCTACCTCCAGATTGTAGAGATTATTAACTCTAATCCCTATCTTATTTTCTTTACCTGTTGTTTTATGTCGCAGGAAATATTTTCCATCACTAAAAACAACATCATAGCGTTTGTCCTCCAACATTGAGACTGAGACCAAATTTTTCTTCAGACCTGGTACATGCATAACATATATTAATTGAAATAGTTTACTTGACTCCCTCTGAAAGGTAATGGTATAAATCCTGGTAGCACTGTACCATCCATTGTCACCCATTTCTATATGCATCTGGAGGTCTTTCTCATCCAAGTCAATGAAAATTTCCTTATCTCCCGTCATGTGAAAGTAAGCGCCACTATCCAAATACCACATCGATCCCAATGCACTTGACACCATTCATGCAATCAAGGAGAAGTCAAGCTCAAATTGTGAGGCAAGGGCTTCACCAACTGCAGCTCCAACAACCTTCTTGTTCTCCTTCTTTTGTGGACAGTTAGTAGCAAAATTCCCATGTTCGTGATAGTGAAACACTTCACCTTGGACATATCCAGATTCTTGCCTTTAGACTCGGATTTAGAATGGAATTTCTTCACCTTCCCCTTCTTCGCCTTGGCATCCAAAGCACTATCCTCTTCATCATCATAATTTGATGAAGAGCCATCTCTGGTGTTCCACCTAAACTCCTCCTGCACCAGATCCAACCACAATCCTTCCCAATCTGGAAATTTTTCCCGTTCGTTGACATAGTCTTCATAACTGTGCCAACTCTTAGGAAGTCCCAAGAGAGCTAAGCTCACCAAATCATTATAAAAAATAGTTATTCCCACACTCCCTAGTTCATCCCAACATTGGACAAACTTCTTGAGATACTTTGTAATGGTGTCTCCCTTTTCCATCTTGATCTTCCTGAGTTTATCTTTGAGCTCCAATTTCCTATGGTCGTTGCTACTTTGGAATAGATCCGTCAAAACCTTCCACATAGCATATGGTATGGATTTCCTATGGAGGCTTGAGATATTGTGGTCTCGTAATCCCTTCAACATGATCCTCCTCGCCTTTTCCAATTTCTTTTTCCATGCATCAAGATGGGCAGTATCTGCAACATTTGGCTTAGGAACATCTTTTTCAATGAATTCCTTCAATCCATTTCCTTAGAATACCGCCTCCATCCTATCCTTCCAAGAAATATAGCTTGATTTTCCCTCGAGTGCATACTCTAACCTCAAGCCATTGAAATCCATTTTGATCTTGAATCAGTTGTAGCACCAAGAAAGTCTTTCTGCAAATTTGAATTCTTTCCACCAACAAACTCAGCTCTTGCTTCACTTCTGCAATTTCCTGTGCTCCAATACCATGTATAAATTATACAATATTCATATATATCTTGTATTCTCCTGATATAACAATGTGATACTTTTAAATACAGAATCACTTCTACAAATATTTGTGGAATTTTTTAGTCATCAATAATTTTTGCTGATATCAAAAGATGACTAAGTTATAATCCCAAATTTCTAGAAACAATATTTGATAAACATTGTGAGTTCTAGAAATCTCACTCCCTTCATCATCCTAAGCTTAACTGATTCAATAAAAGCTTCATCTTTTTCCTTCTCAAAAGTTCACCCTGCAGCTCTAAGAAAACCTCATTTTCTGGGCCTGTTTGCCTCATTTTATCACCTCACCTACACCCTCATTCATCCCCTATTTCCCCTTTAAAACCCATTTTTCTTTCCCCTAAAAACCCTCATAAACACCCCTTATTCATCATTTTCCTCTAAAAAATCCTTAAATAATGTAAAAAATCCCTTTTTACATTGTTTAAATCTGACTTTTAAAGTCTATCGGGCCCTTAAAAACCTATAAAAACCCTGTTTTTATAGTATAACCACTCTCTTTATGAAATAGGCCTTTTTTAGCCCCTCTCGGATTAAATCCTAGCCCCTCACTCTTATAAGACCTCGACCTTTCCACTATTTTTTAACTCATCCGCTCTTTCCTCTTTATACACCTTTGCCTCTCATTTTATTAACCCCTACAAACCTTATAAAAGCCCCCCCGCCCCCAACCTTTGAAAAATTAAAATAGGTCTATTTTCCCCCATCTTGTCTTACCCTTTTTGTCGGGTCACACCCACCGTTGATCTAGAGCCCTAGGCCTGATCTGATGGCTGTCACATCCTTACCCTTCATCTCGCATCAATACAACCCTGCACAACACGACAAACCCAACCACATCATCAGGCTGGGCCCCACCTTCCACTTGACCCTGCCGCCAAACCACAACCTAACATCTGTCCGTGGGCTCCACTCCCCAAACCTGCACCTCGCTCCCAGACTCATTCCACACCGTCGATCTCACTCCTCGAGATCTGACGGCCCAAACTGAATATCGCGCAGAAACTTGCGATAAGGGTTAAAACTCTCAACCCACGCGAAATGGGCGGTTTCACCCTGCCACGCGGCAGTCGCCTAATTGAATCACACAACCCCGACTCAAAACCACAAACCACCCTCAACGCGCGTGATAAACCACCATGGTTTTTTAAAAAGCACTTTCTCCCTTCCCACACAAAAATTTAAAACTCCTCACCTATGTTCGAATTCCACCAGGTTCTACATACGGAACCTTACCCTCTACTCCATTTCTCCTCTGCATTACGCCTCCCGACCACCCCGAAATCCTGAAAACACAGTCTTACCACTCCTCGTAGGTTTTAAGCTAACATGTATTTTTGTTATGTGCAGGTTTAATGGTGGGATGCTCAAGGGGCATTCTGATGTTCAATAAATGATCGAATTAACCTCTTGATGACGATACAGGAGGCAAATTCCCATAAAAGAAATCCAGGGGTTTTGTATAACAGGTTTACCCTCGATGAAACATGATCATTGATGGGTTATAAACCCTCATACCACCAAGAAACCTCCCCTGCATGAAAAATACAATTACAGTCAGAAGAAGCAATGAAGGAAATGAAGATTGGAAGGATTAAGGGGTGTTACACTGAAATTTGTCACCATGACATTTTATTACTCCCTTAGAAGTCCACAACATTAAAGTTCCTAAAGTCAAGCCTTGAAATTGAGAGAAAAGCTCATAAAAGTCTTAAAAACACTTGTACCACACTTTCTCTTAACATTGTTTGCGGTGCCGCACTTTTTTACTCTAAATCATGTAGAGCTAAGCACACTTTTTATTTATTCAAAGTGCGGACCCCTGTAAAAGATAAAATAAAGGCAGAAAGTAACATTTAGAAGCCCCTTGACTTATGGAGCCCAATCCCTTCAAAAGAGAATTCTATCCCTTCTTAATGGGAACCATAACCTCCTCTCTTTTCCTATAAATTGAAGCTATAGTGCAGCTTCAAAAGTTAGTTAGAGTTTGAAGTTAGTGAGTTAGACTTGGAGAATTTTTGAGGAGAAATGATGTGAAGACTCATACTCTCATAAGCTGATCATTATATGGGAATTATTACACACCCATATGATTTTAGATGAGAGAGTGCAAGGCTTGTCAGAGTAAAGGAAATGCCTATTCCAGACCCCAGGAAGGCCTGTATGACATCAAGGTGGACACGATTGTAAGGCTCTTCTTATTTAAGTTAATACGAATGAATATTGTTTTCTCAATGGGTTATTTCATTGATTATCTCATTTCTTGAATTCCTTGATTATCTTGATAGATGTTTGATTCATAAATCGATTTATTATATAGGTGCTTTTGATATTTTCTTGTGTTTGTGACTGTAGATCCTTGACGACGACTTTCTTCAAGCCACTAGAAAGAAGATCAGCGCTGGACTACAAGTAGGTTTCTAAAAACCCTGTTATAGTTAATTCCATGTCAAACAATATCTAGAGAAAATGGTTTTTATTTGTCCATTTGTTGCTAGCTTCCCGAAGGACACTTGGGAGGTTTGTCTTGTCTGCAAGAATGACTTATCCGTCCAACAAAATGGTGACTCCACTAGGGAATATTTCTTGAACTTTGATTTCTTTTATTTTTGACTTGTGAATTTTTTTATTTTGATTGATTTATACTGGCTTGGGTAGTTTATCCCTGTAGAATCCCTGAGAAATGATTTAGAATTTTTTGTTTTTTCTTTAATTTTCTTGTGTCTGCTCTTTTCTTTTATAGACAGTGCGGGCAGTTCCGCACTTTTCTTGTACCCACAGTGTGGGACCGCACTGGTTTGCACTGAATCCTGCGGACCCTATGAAAATTTTGAAAAATATTAAAATCCTCTTTTCTGGATTAGTTTTTTAGATTCTCAGTGAATACCCAGACTTGTATCTTATGCCAGGAAGCTTTGGTTAAGAGTTTATTTCAGCATTTTTAATTTTGAATTATTTTCTGAAAGATTTGCATGTTATAATGATTTTTGCTTTGTCTTTATCCTGCTCAGATATTATAAACCTTGGTATACCTTTAGTTCACTGGTATTTCCTTGCTTTCTTGCTGAGTCTGAAATTATAGCAGAAATTGTTTTATGAGATTTAGATCCCATTTTTCTCATTTGCAAATATTTAAAAAAAATTTGTTAATAAGTTTGGAATTTCACTTAAAAAACCAAAATTGGATGTTTTTGAGTTCTTGTTGATCCAAGCAAAGAATTTCTTAGTTAGATTACAAGCTAAGAAAGACATCCTCAAAATATTTGAAGTTTTAATTCAGATTTAGTCTTTATAATTTTTAGATCTCAAAATTAGTGTTTTTTAGCTTTGAGTGTCATTTCTAGAAATTGTAGTGTTCTTTTGATGAAAAAATTGGTTTGTAGTTTCGATCTTGAATAAAAGGGATTTCTTATTGAGCAATAGATCATTTTGAGTTCTCATTGAAATCATATTTCTTTTCATTTATTCTTGTTTGAAGGAAATATTTGTTTTTAAAAGATTTCATTTCTCAACTCTTCCTTTAGATAGAATTCATTGAAAGAATAATAATTTTTTCTCATAATAGATGCATTTTTAGTGTGTTCTGAGTCGGGTCACTACATATCATCAGTTTCACTTTTGCACCTGTTGTTCTAAGAAACAACCCATTAAAATCAACGCTTAAATTAAAATGAATCTAGTAATTTTTATATTTCTAGGGCTCTTTTCACCAATATAGCTTAGGCTAGTGTCTTGGAGTAGGGAGTAATTAACTCTCCAAGACAATTAAAACAAACAATTAGTTGATCTTGTGGTAGGAAAAAATCCAATAATCGCTTATATGCTCTGGGAAGCTCCTCTTAAAGGAGTCAAGAATGAGGTCATATCTGAACCAGTGGGATAATCAATTCTATCTCATTGGGAACGATAGAAGATATGCACGTATTAACAATGGTAAACCTCGGATAGACCATTATCGAGGAGCCTGGGGTCACTTGTCGGTATACCTTGGATTATGTCAAGGAGCCTTCAAGGGGATTGAGGATTTTTACTCTGCCCTTATGCATATGTCAGACCGTAGACTGTTCCCCCAGGTATATTAGTTCCTGTTGGTAACCATAGTGACCATAATATTTACGGTTTTTTCCTAACGTGACGGTGGAGGAAAGATCCCACTGTACTTGGAGCAGACGTCGACTAGACTCACTTGGAATCTCCGGAGGGTTATCTTCACTCGAGATGGTTTAAGTGGAGAAACTTGCACCGGTCTGTTTCATTAAGCATGTTGTCGAGGTAACTGTTCCAACCGCCCTTTCTACATTAAATACTACAATGTTGGATTTCATCACCAACTAGTGTTTTTAGAGTGGGAATTTACTATTTGTGTGTGGTTTGATCTCCTAGATTTTAGGTGTGTGATTAATTTGTTTGTTTCCTTAGTGAATCTATGAGTTTTCATTGAAATTTTATTTGATTGCATGTGATTAATAATTTTTAATCATGGCTGAATTACCAAGACAATCGTGTAGACTCTAGGGAAAGCCCCCTGAGTATACACCAAGCCAACTTGAAGGGATGTGAGCTCTAGTATCTCCTAGTGACAATATAATTAGATCAACAGAAACAGGAGAATCATCTATAGTTATTCATCCTGATTATCAATCACAAACAACAGAGCATATTCAAGAGCCAATTTCAGTTTCCAAAGTTACTGGTAGTATTTCTCCTTCCAGTGAATTAGATGAAGAACCTGAAATTTCTGAGCCTGACACTGAACCTGCTGTATTGGAACCATATTCAAGATTTGTTACTCCGACTTCTAGTGATCTTGGTTCACCTAGGGTAAGACATCACATTATTGAAAATCTTCCTTCTAACCTCATATCTATTGAAGAACTTGTTGGTCCAAACGAAGACGTAAATCTTCCCGAAACCCAACAAAATTTGAATCTTAGGGAGTGTGAATCAATATTCTATAGTCCTTTTAGAACTCACGCTTGGTATTTATCATTGACAGATTTTTTTAGAAAACCTGGGTCTTAGTTTTTCACCGCCCCAAATTCCTTTTCATCCTACACCAAGAGATTATTATCCTTCATCAATCATGTCAGGTGAGTCATCTATGTTTTCCCAATATCCGAAAACATTTTTATACGGTGGTCCTTCTGTTCCTTCGGGGTACCAGTCACTCTCTGGTACTTTCTCAGGAGCAACTCCTCGACCAACTGAACAAGTTTTATCATCTGGTACAAATGGAGCTAAAACTGAAACATTGAACACGGAGAAAATTTTTATGATGTTTGGTAATATTACAAATCCTCAACCTCAAGGTAGTCAGTTACCGCCTAGGGGGCAACCTCAAGGTAGTTAGTTACCGCCTGGGGGGCAACCTCAAGGTAGTCAATTACCGCCTGGGGGGCAACCTCAAGGTAGTCAATTACCGCCTGGAGGGCAATCTCAAAGTAATTTTTTACTAGGACAAACTGTAGGACAATATTATTTCCCTGGAGAACAACCTCAAGGATAGTACATACCTCGAGGTTATCAACCTCAAGGACAATACATACCCCAAGGTCAACCCCAGACTCAGTATATTCCTTAGGGTCCTTATCAACCCCAGATTCAATACATGCCTCAAGGTTATCAACCTAAAGGTCAGTACCCAACTCAAGGTTTCCAACTTCCTTCTGGTCAAACATTATTACGAGCAGGAAATTTACCAGTTAATTATCAACCCTACGTTCAACCAAGTTATGGTCCTTCATATGCACAACCTTCTATGGGTCAATACCCCAGAATGAACATGGTGTGGAATCCATCTCAAATTCAACAGAATATGCAACCTAATGTGCAGTTACCTAATCAACCTAGACAGCCTTTGGTTTTTGGTCCAACCCAGCAACTTGTCCAGCCTTCCATTCAAGTCCCTGCACCTGGTTATGTTCAGCAGCTCGGGCCTAGTACACCTTAGACTCCGCCTCAAACTGCTGTACCTACTACAACTTCTGTTCAACCTACCACACCTATTTCTGGAGTATTTGTAGCTTCGGTTTCTTCTAGCCCTACATCAGTGCAAATTCCACAGGCCTCTGTGCCACAGTCAGGACCTACAATTCAGACTACGGCCCAGATGCCTACAGGACAAGCTGGTACTAGTACGATTGTCTCTATTAAACCACAATTTACTTATCAACCGTACCATGCACAGTATCAATTTGGTCAAGCTACACAAAATCCAATATATCAGTATCAGCCGTACCCTAGATATACTAATCAAGTACCTCAACAACCCTAGTATGGTCCGGTTAATCTTGGTTACCCAGGAGGTTTCACGATTCCAAATGCGCATCCAATTCTATGATATCCTGGATATCCTCCTCCTGGCACTGGTTTGATCACACAAGGTTATCAAGACCCTAGCCATCGGTTACCATTCATAACAACTTTATATTTACCAAATCTATCGCGCCTTACGAACGATCCCATTTTTTATCTTCCATATTTGCTGCCAATGCCTAACAAGTTGCCCAGTGATATTCTGAAGTTTGAAGGTAAGTCAGGAGTGGACCCATCTAATCACGTTATGACTTATCACCTCTGGTGTGAATCCAATTCACTAATCGATGATTCGATTCGATTGCATATTTTTCAGAGAACTCTCATTGGTCTAGCTGCCAAGTGGTACATTGAGTTACCACACGGCTCTTTTAATAATTTTAATGCACTAGCTACTGCTTTCTTAACCCATTTTCAGTTGCCTGTCAGATACAACAATGGCACAGAATTGCTGACTTCATTAAACAATCTACATCTACGTACATATCTAATCACATTCATGAGTGGAGACGTAGAAGGCGTTTAGTGAAAGTCTTTATTCCGGATCAAATTTTGGCGGAATGGTTTATTAAATCGTTATTTCCAAAAACTACTGAAGATGTGGCCAAAGGAGGCATTGTTACGGAAGAACAAGTCATTTCTCAGGCTTAATACCTTGACCTTGTATATACTCAGTCAGGTACTCTGTATGATAAAATCCCAGATTTACCAAGACCTGGTTAATTAACTGCAACTCCTTCTGGCTCTCATGCCGCTAATGGTGTAATTGGTTCTGTTAGCACCGGTAAAAGTAAGAAGAAGTCTTCCAAGACCACTTCTCCTATTATCACTTTACCTGATTCACCCAAAGGAGATTCTTCCCTAGAAGCTTACATTGATATTCATATTATAGAGTCATCTACAACGAAATATAAAACTGGTGGTAAGAAGAAAGGTAAGAATAAAAATAAAAAATCTTCAAAAGATAAAAACGATACAACTGAACCAACTAACGAAAAACGCAAACCTTGATATCCTTGTCTCATCTGTGATGAGGATCATTTTACAAAAGAATGCCCGCATAGAGCCGAGGTATCAAAATTCATTAAGGGTTCGCCTATACCTATTGTCTTGAAGGATCCCTTTCTCGCTCAAGATAGTAACATGGTTGTATCTTCCTCCAATGCGCTTGAGAATATCTTGATGGTTGTGACGCGATCACAAGATTATGGTAGTAAAAATACTGGTAAAGAAGCAAAAACATCCAATTCTTCATTGAATACATCTCCATTAGTTTCTAATCCATTATAGATCGAGAAAAAAAATCCTGACTTAGTGATTAAACCTACCTGCAAAAGGTGTACTTCGTAAATCAGCTTTCAATCCACATGCGAGAGCTGCTCATAATTACAATATTGTTGAAGATTTGGAAATTTCCCCTTCAACAATGTCAGCTTTGGAAGTATTGCAATCATTCCCAGCCCAAAGAAAATTACTTTTGTCAGCCTTAGGAGCCGTAGATCTCCAGGATTCGAACCTCATGATCTTCGATTTAGAGAATTTTACACCACGCCTACCCCAACAAATGGCTTTTCAGATTCCGGTAATAGTAAAAAACAAACGTATCTTTCATACTATTGTTGATGAAGGGGCTTCTATGTGTATTATGTCATTAAAATTTTGGAAATCACTTGGTTCTTCGACCATTAACCAATCACCAAATATTCTCAAAGCTTTTGACGGAAGAGGTTTTCAGCTGTATGGTATTTTACAAGATCTACCAATAGAGGTCAAAGGAAAAATGGTTAATCTAGATGTGGAGGTGGTTGATGCTCCTCTGGATTACAACCTTCTCCTGGGTCGCAGTTGGTCTTACACCATGAATACTATTGTATCATCGATCTTTCATCTCATCGTGTTTCCTCATAACGGAAAGATCATTAAAATAGATCATCTCTCATATTATTCATTCGACCCAGCCTCTACTGATAGCATCCAACATATCGGAAAATCAAATATCCCTTATAAGGATGTCGAAGTAGGTTTTCTTAAAGATTCAGCTTTACTGGGAACTTTTTCCCTTCCGGCTCCCAACGTACAACTTAATATTGCTAATATCAATATTATTACATCAAGTACTATGTCCTTTGATGATCCTTGGATAGTACCTTTAGAATCAGAATTGGATTCTTTCGATGGCCCAATGCCTTTGAGTCCTTTTTAGTTAGCATATCAAAATGTACAGTCATTTTTTGATACTCCTTCAACTGAATCTGATCCAGTGAATGTGATCAATCAGGAGTCATTTTCAATATCGAGCTTAACTTCGACACCAATTCTGGATCCTGCTCAAGTATTCAATACTGATGAACATATTCGTGAATTATTATCAGTAGATGAGTTACCATGGGAAGATATTCATCATAGGTCTTCGTTTTTACCTAATCTCGTTCATTTTGAGAATGATTTTTCCTCCATTTTTACCATTGATTATGTCAAAGACCCTCAGAATCCTCTTTCACATTTCGATTCTGAATTGAATTTAGAAAATATTTCTGCAACGGTTCCTCTTGAAATTTCAGTAAAACCTAAAATTGTTGAAAACATTCATATAGGTGCTTCTTGTACGACTGATGAAATCTAAGCATATAAAGCCATATTTAAGGAATTCCGCAACATTTTCACTTGGTCATATGAAGAAATGCCAGGAATCGATCCGTCGATTGTTGTTCATGAAATTAAGACATACCTGGATTCTAAACCCGTTAGATAGATATTACGTCAGATACATCCGAGAAAAGATGCCGCTATCAAAGGAGAAGTTGAAAAATTACTTCATGCAGGTTTTATTTATCCAATTCCACTCACGGACTGGGTATGTAATATTGTTCTGGTCAATAAAAAACAAGGAACAATATGAGTATGTATCGATTATAGGGATATAAATCGAGCTTGTCCAAAAGACAATTATCCAACCCCTTACATCGATCAAATTATTGACGATTGTGCTGGAAGTGAAATGTTCTCGTTCATGGATGGATTTTCCGGCTACAATCAAATCGACATACTCCCTGCAGATCAACCTAAAACATATTTCATTTGTCCATGGGGAACTTTTTCTTATCGCAAACTACCTTTTGGCCTTAAGAATGCTGGCGCCACTTTTCAAAGGGCTATGTCCTATGCATTTCACGACATTAATCACATTGTGCAACCCTACCTCGATGATTTACCTTATCATTATTCATGTAGAACAGATCATATTACTCATTTACGAGCCATATTTATACGATGTAGGCATTATAAGATTTTTCTGAATCCTCACAAATGTGTTTTCTGCATATAATCAAGATGATTGTTGGGATTTATTTTCTCAAAGGTAGGTATTCATGTCGACCCGTTGAAGGTTGAGGTAATCATCAATTTACCTCCTCCTTCTACTCTTCGCCAACTCCAAATTTTTCAAGGGAAAGAAAACTTTTTACGTCGATTCATTCCTAACTACGCCGAGTTAACGAAAGGTTTCACTAGGTTGTTGAAACAAAATATTCCTTTCTTTTGGGATGAGGTCGTTGATAGATCTTTTGATGCTCTGAAAAACACATTGACCCATGCACCGTTACTGCATCCTCCCAATTACAACCAAGATTAATTTTTGTACCTCGCCGCTTTCGATTCCATGATAGGGATGGTTTTAGTTCAGGAAGATGAATTCCATGGTGAACACATGATTTACTATCTTAGTCAAAATTTGCATCCGACTGAGATCAATTATTCACATGTGGAGAAATTGGCCTTGGTAGCTGTTCAAGCTATCCAACGTTTTCGTCATTACATAATTTTACACAAAACAACAGTGATCTCTGATTGTAACCCTATGATGTACATTTTGACCAAACAATTGCTAGGGGAAAATGCTCCAAATGGATTTTTATCCTGCAGGAGTTTGATTTGGAGTTTGAAAAATCCAAATCTAAGAAATCATTGATATTTTCTGAACTTATGTGTGATTTCCCACATACTGATACAAAAAATGTGGCGGAACAACCAATCGTGGATGAATCCTTTTTTCTTATTAGTACCATTGATCCTTGGTATGGAGACATTATTTTTTATATTTAGACCCAATATTTTCGGCCTGAGCTTTCACAGTTGCAATGACGAAAAATACTTTTCCAGTATCAACAATATCTTATTGTTGGTGACACACTATACCGTCGTGGTGCGGACTCAGTTTTTCGAAGTTGTATAACCCATGAAGAAGCCGAAAAGGTTTTAAATGACTGTCACTCTGGATCATGTGGCGCTCATATGTCTGGGTACGCCACAACCCAAAAGATATTGCGCGCAAGTTATTTCTGGTCGTCCTTGTTTAAATATTGTATTTATGCGGTTTGAAAATGTCATAATTGTCAAATATTCGATTGAAAAATGTGTGCACCACCTGCTCCTCTTCATCCTATAATTGCTGTCGGTCCTTTTGCAAAATGGGGCATTGACTTCATTACATGTAACCCTCACTCAGCTGGGGGGCATGGGTATATTATTATAGCAATAGATTATTTTACTAAATGGGTTGAGGCGATGCCTACATTTGTGGCAGATGGAAAAACTGCAGCTACTTTCATATTCAATCATGTGATTGCTCATTTCAGTTTACCCCAAGCTATAATTACTGATCACAGGAGCCATTTTCGGAATATCATGATGACCGAGTTAACAGACCAACTTGGCTTACGCCATGACAGTTCTACACCATATTATCTATAGGCTAATGGTTTATTTGAAGCAATTAATAAATTTTTAGTCACCATGATCAAAGAAATCATTAGAATTCATAAGTCGAATTGGCATACAATGCTCTTTTCAACACTTTGGGCATATCGAACCTTAGCAAAAACATCGACAGGTTTTACCCTTTTTCAACTAGTTTACGGTTTAGAATCAATATTACCCATTGAATGTGAGATACTGTCACTCCAACTAGCCATAGAGTTACTACCAGCCACTTCTGAAGAGGAGAAACGTATTTTTATACTTGGCTCAATTAGATGAGAATCGACGCACCGCTGCATTAGCTACTGAGACTGATGCGAAAAGAATGAAAGCTCAGTATGATAGTAGTGTTACCCCTCGTAATTTTTCAGAAGGAGACCTAGTTTTGATTTATGATCAAGCCAATGATAAACTAGGGGCTGGGAAATTTGAACCCATGTGGCATGGTCCTTATATTTTCAAGCGACAGCTTGCAAAAGGGGCCTATGAATTGATTGATTTTGACAGGGTCTCTTTAGGTAAACCCAGAAATGGAATTTATCTAAAGAGATATTACGCTTGATTTTTGTGTGGAGATCTTCTCTGTATATTAGTTATTTTCTAGATGGTGTGCTATAGATTAGAAACGTGTGCCTAGATTAAGTGTGCTTTTACTACTATTCCTGCTTATATGGATTACTCTTGATATCGCAGATGTCGACGTCCTTTCAAACATATATTGGTTTTGTTGATGGTGCTTGTCGTAGTACACGGAACATCTCTTCCACAGCTTGGGTTATTTATTCACCCAATGACGAGTTAGTATCGATGCATGGGGTAAGCTTCAGTCAAACAACGAACAATATTGCTGAATATAGTGCAGTTATCGAATTATTGTCAGAATCCATTTCATTTTGAATTCAGAGTTTGATAGTTAGGTTAGATTCTAAACTCGTTGTAAAATAGTTAAACCGAGTATATGCCATTAGAAACCCAATATTATTAAGATTATTTTTAAGGGTTTGTCTCTTGGAACGAGAGTTCGATTATATTGAGTATCAACACATTCCAAGAAATTTAAACACATTAGAAGATGCAATAGCTTCTAGTGTTATAAATAGATATTTGCAATAAAAATTAATAAATCAACATTCGATAACATGATTGAACAAGTAACTGGGAATAATAGTATATCATAGTATAGATGTAGTGTTCAGAAAAAAAATAGTACATCGTCTTCGATCATAGGTTCAAAACGCCTTATGATTGGAAAAAGTGATACAAAACAATGAGTATACAAGTCAATGATCCACTATCTGTGGTGATGATCACGATAATACACTACTGCTCATGCCACCCTAGTCAAAAATCTCCTGAATGGTCCAGGAACACCAATGACGTATCTCTGTAAACGGAGTGGGATGTCATCTATGGTAGTCTCAGGAATATCCATAGTTAGCCGCTCCAAATGGTGTTATAAATTAGTCAGGATCTCTGTTGTCTGATCCTGTGGTGGTGGTGTTGTTGCTACATCCCTTTGCCTCTAGTCAAAGGGGCGGAGAATGGCTGGTCGACTTGGACCCACACCTGCATTTGAATTTTTTTTTATCAATTTTGGACGATTTAAAAACAAAATAAAAATTAGAAATTAGAACATGTTAAAGAGATTTTTGACCTGACTCATCCCACTGAGCTCCTGGAGGAAGGGGCATATCTCGGTCGTCGTGGAAATCCATGCCCACATAAGGAAAATCCTCTATCACAAAAATTTGGCATTATAACCAACGAAAATAAGTCGAGGGAAATCGAAAAATCTCCCCACCCTCACTGTGACGGGCCATCAAAGTAACCCATCGAACCATCCGAGGCTCTTGAGGTCTACCAGCATCAACCGGAATATGTTGCGGGGCTAACATAGGAATCCTCTCTAAAGAAAACGTAACCACAATAGTTCCATATCCGAAGTTGTTTAACTTCCTATTTTTGGCTCTAGTGAGTTGGCCTTTGACATTATCCAACACTGCCTCGCACCAGTTGAATACGGTGCCTCGGAAACAATCTACTGTAATTCGCATCTAAGATCCAGTAGCTACATGCAAAGCTGCACTTCCGCACAACTTGACAATGGTAAATGAAATCACTTTTAACTCGGGACAGATGATAGTTTTAATGTCAATCCGTTTGTCTCTAGGATTGGCTTCATCATTTCAAAACCCTAATTGCAGGCTGGCAACAGACTGGCCACCTGGCCTAGCCCCAAATAGAGAAATTGGTTCACCTCTCTTAGACAAACCAATCAAAAAATATATGTCCTCCAGCTAAATTTTGAGCCGGTGACCTCCAACCATGAAACACTAGTCCTGAACGTCCCACTTGATTACCAACCAAGTGAGAAGATCTACTTGAGCTCTCATGCCACTGATAGCACAAAATTTGAATAGCCCGCATGCTCTTAAAACTTGAAAAGTAGGTTGATGGATCATTGTTGCTTCATCTACCTCCTCATGTTCCCGTTCTCGCCAAATGAGCATTGTAAATATCCTACAATGAGTAAAATGAAGGATTAGAATCATTTTAAAACAAAAATTTTGGGTAATTTTGGAGGAAATTGTGTTTTTAAATTCGTTATGGTGCCCCCGCACTTTACGCTCAAAGACAATGCGTAGCTTCGCATGGGCTCTGTGTTAAAAGTGTGGGGCCCCGACATTTTCCTTTGAGAGAAAATGTCGGGGTCCGCAGGTACCTAGTGTCTTAGCTGCGAACCCCCGAGGGCGGATTTTTGAACCAATTTTCCTCCCAAAAATGAAATTTTGAACCTAATTTAAAAAATTGAATGGATGAAAAGCAAGTAAAAGGGGATGTGGATTACTTGGAGCAGATGGTTTTAGATTTCAATGGTCGGTTTGTCCAGAATCTTCTCCGAAGTGTTTTTTGCCAAAAGCTCTAAAATCTTCACTCCAAACTCAAACGGTGAAAATGAACTTGAAAAACTCCTTTTTATAAGTTTTTTTGAATAAATGAAATTTGTTTATTTTTCACTTTAAAAAGATGGTTTCTCAAAATATTTTTATTATTGAAACAAGTATGTTTAATTTTTTGAGTTTTTGTGTAGAGTACTCGATTTTTTAGGCGAAATAATCATTTTTGACGAAGAGTATACTTTTATCACTTTTTTGGGCTCTTTAAAATTTACGAAAAAGCAAAACCATGGAGTCCTCTTTTAAGCCCTTTTCAGACTCTCTAAAAATGAAAATATTGCCAAGTACTTGACTATTCGAACTCGTTAAAGTAAATGAACGGTCGTCCCTTCAGTATAAGTTTACCCCTTTTCTAGACTGAAATGGAATATTTACGAAAAATATATATGTTGACTAATCATGGTCAATAGAGTTCTCTCTCGCATTATTTTATCCTTTTTCGGGCCTGAGAGACTAAATTTATGAAAAAGTACACCATGGATTTTTCTTAATTTTTTTCTTCTGACTCTCTAAAAATGAATAACATCAAGTTTCTCCTATACTAGACTCGTTAAAATTTAACAGTAAAGGACCTGTCGATTTCAAACAGGAACAGACCACTCCTTCTTAGGGTTCGATTTTAAACTAAGTTGGACTCATCCAAAGGATGAGCTGATAAACAAGCAAATGTTATCCTCCTCAAGCTTGTCAAAAGATAAAGAGGTACTTGCCAGAAATGGTGGGGGAAAAGATAGAAAACAGATTAATTTGTTACACTTTGATTTGTAAAATCATTACACCACTCTTGAACACGACACTTTTTGTCACACTTATACCTGGGTTGGGAAATCCTTTGCCTATCAGTTAATCAAACCATATTGAAGTTCTTCAGCCGGTTTCTGGGTATTAGCTTAGGGAAACTATCACCAAACCATCTGCAGTGTCGTTATGTGTTCAAGAGGACAGTCAAACAAACCATTCATCTGCAAACATTTGTCTCCATTCGCATTGACCATCCCTGAGTTAGTCCTTGCAAAAAAATTCTTCAAAACTTGATCTATGGTTTCGTGTCATGAGATTTCTTACGATGGATCACTTTCTATCGACGACAACTCATCATATAGGAATTTGATCTAGAATTCATCAGTACCTTGGAATCTGCATGCCTTAATGGCAGATTTCTCGCCTTCGACGACAGGTTGCATCATTGACCTTCGATCGAACGATTCCATGAAATGTTTGACTTCAGATCACTTATTCACATTTCATGGATTGTGCTGATTACTTTGAGAGACATTTCCATTATTGGTGGTTTCTCTCACACTTATTAACAATTCACATCATTTATTGGTAATCAAGTGGTTTCTACCATGTTCAACTTCAACACATTTAATCTTATGGATAGAATTGTACTAGTTCAGGAAGCATAAATTAAGACTCTGGATCTATTTTCCACCATCCAGGCTGCGAGGAGTTTTATTATTCATTATGCAGTAGATAATTCATTACAGATGGCTGCGCCCATGCTGTGTCTACACTATTGATGTAATATTAAAATCATTTCTGTATCAAAACAAGTTTAGTTAGTTTTGATCTAAGTATGGGAATGCTTACCTCAGTGATGATATATATATGTTTTTCATTGAATTTTTTTACAGGGTTTCGACTGGGGTGTCCACAGGCTAATCCTTGAAATGATAAAGCACATCACTCTTCGAATGCTCTCTGACTTCGCACTTTAGGGGGAAATTTTTTACACTGAAATTTGTCACCATGACATTTTAGTACTGCCTTAGAAGTCCACAACATTAAAGTTCCTAAAGTCAAGGCTTGAAATTGAGAGAAAAGCTCATAAAAGTATTAAAAACACTTGTACCACACTTTCTCTTAACATTTCTTGCGGTTCCATACTTTCTTGCTCTAAATCATGCAGAGCTAAAGGCATTTTTTATTTATTAAAAGTGCAGACCCCTGTAAAAGATAAAAAAAAGGCGGAAAGTAACATTTAGAAGCCCAGCAGTCAAATCTGGAAGCTTTTAGAAGCAGTTATCCGGTCGAAGGTTCGCCCTATCATGTATGTCCATTCCTCCATTATGGGAGCTTACCCCTTGACTTATGGAGCCCAATCCCTTCAAAAGAGCACTCTATCGTTTCTTAATGGGAAACATAACCTCCTCTCTTTTCCTATAAATTGAAGCTATAGTGCAACTTCAGAAGTTAGTTAGAGTTTGAAGTTAGTGAGTTAGACTTGGAGAATTTTTGAGGAGAAATGTTGTGAAGACTCATACTCTCATAAGATGATCATTATATGGGAATGATTACACACCCATGTGCTTTTAGCTAAGATAGTGCAAGGCTTGTCAGAGTAAAGGAAACGCCTGTTCCAGACCCCAGGAAGGCCTGTATGACAACAAGGCAGACACGGTTGTAAGGCTCTTATTAATTAAGTTAATACGAATGAATATTGTTTTCTCAATAGGTTATTTGATTGATTATCTCATTTCTTGAATTCCTTGATCATCTTGATAGATGTTTGATTCATAAATTGATTTATTATATAGGTGCTTTTGATATTTTCTTGTGTTTGTGATTGCAGATCCTTGACAATGACTTTCTTTAATCCACTGGAAATAAGATCAGCGCTGGACTACAAGTAGGTTTCTAAAAACCCTGTTATAATTAATTCCATGTCAAACAATATCTAGAGAAAATGGTTTTTATTTGTCCGTTTGTTGCTAGCTGTCTGTAGGACACTTGGGAGGACTATCTTGTCCGCAAGAACGACTTATCCATCCAACAAGGGGCTAATCCTAAATTAGAAGCCACAAACATAGAGGATTACCCACGAAGATAGTGATTGAAGGATGAAAGTCAAAGGTTTAAAACAAAGAATAAATAAACAGCCAGTCAGTGATTAAAGAAGACAGGAAAGTGAAACTGATTATAAAGGCTAAATAAAGGTTCAAAGGCCTAATACAAAGTTTTATGATTGAAATTAAATACATATTAACCCAAATATAGCTTCAAATGACTAAATAAAGAATAATTTACTCCTCCATAGACCAATCTGCCACCTACAGCATGATTTATTTTCGTAAAGGCAGTGGGCAGTTATTACACAGTCAGAGATATTTCGAAGCAGCTCAATAGTTATTGCAAAGTTATTACAAAGCCTTTAAAGTCAAAAATTTCACCTATTCTTCCTTTGAAGATAAGATAAGAGTTATTGAAATAGAGAAGTAGTTGCAGATATTCCTGCCTTAAGCCTTGCATGGTTTTCAAGGTTAGGAATGCACTTAATCTGTAATAAATGATACTCAAACCCTATCTTGAGCTTCACCTCCTCATTTGCAGCATTAATACTGCATATGAACTCATTGTATTGTTGGAATTTGATGGCTCTTTGAAGTAATACATAGTCTCTTGGAAGTTGAAGGAAAATTGATGTCTTGGATCTTGTGAATGCCCTGATTTGTTTGTTGATGGAGGAGGCTAGATCACTGGATCCATGAGCTTCGTTGTTGGTGAAGTGCTTCTAATATACTATTTTTATTTCTTGTTTTCATTATGTTTCCATATTTCTTTGTTACATTAGAGAAAAAATTTTAGGCTAAGAAATGTCTTTTGAAAGTACCTTAGTTCTGTTTTCTCTTCACTATCTTAATGTTTTCTTCTACAAGGTTTGATTAGAGGATTCTTAACAGCCCTCTAGTTGCATCTAGCTTGTTATTTTAGAAATGATTCAATAGAATATAACCAAGGAATTTTCTTTTGGTAAGTCCATGTTCATTGGTACGACTTGAGATGTTGTTTTTAAGAATTATTTCAATAGAGTGCAACCAGGGAAATTAGTGGTGAGTCCATGCTCCTTTAGTACAACTTGAGATATTATTTTTAAGATCTTTTTAAAGTATGCTTACTAGAGTCTAAACCAGGTAAGTTTATGGTGTGCCTTGTCCTCTGGACTGCCTCAAAAGGTTGGTTTAAAGATCCCTAGAGAGTTAGTCAAAAGTAGATTATATTATTTATATTTGATCTTAGGCTACTCTCACTATTATCTTGTATGTTTTCTTTATCCGAAAGTAGTCCTTTGATTGCTGGATTGTTGTCTGAAATTTTTTCTTATTGAAGGTTTGTTCAAAGAAGTCTATGGTTTTCCCTATCCTTTGGCCTACTTCAAACAATTACCTTGAAATTTTTCTCTTGTTTAAAGTACATGATAATTGCCCTTTATCCTACTTTTCATTCTTATCCTTAATGTTCATTTCATTATCCTAAAAAATTTGAATATCCACTGGCCAAGTTAGACTTTCCCTATGATACTCCCCGATCCTTTAATAGACTTATCTTGACTTCCATTTGATTCCATTGCCCAATGAATTAGAGATTTCCTCATTCTACCTATGCTCTCTGATCATCATGCCCAAACAAAACAAACAAAAAAGCCTCATACTTAATAACTAGCCTAAAATCAACCCTTAAAAGCAAACAAGTACACATCATTTACAAACAAATAGAGAGATCCCTCTTTAAGTCTAGGAAGGCTAGGTCTTAGGACTCTAAAGATTGATTCCATGTTGCCTTGTCATTTGGTATGCCAATCTTCCAAATCATGGGAAACCAACATTCTGGTGATCATAGTGGGACTTTCTGAGTAAATTCATGCTTAAATACCCTTAAAGATTAAGAAACCCTTGATTGATAGTATTTGGTGATTTATCTGCCACCTCATCCCTGGAACCAACATTCTGGCGATCACAGTGGGACCTTCTGAGTCAGTGACAAACTAAGTACACCTTAAGACTCCAGAAACCATTACCAATCATAGAAACTCAGCTGATGGCCATAGAGTAGATTTTGTTTGTTTCACCATCTTAGCTAAATGATGATTCATGTATAGAAAACTCTTATAAACCACATAACCACACAGAAACTCAGAAAACCCCAAAAAAAATATTATATTGGTTTTTATTACTTATTTGGTGGTCGACCATAACACATTTTACCTTTGAAAAGCTAAAAATTCCACCTGGTGACTCCATTGGCCCCAATAGGCCTATTAATCTACTAGTATTTCCATATTTCCTTAGGATTGTGTCAAACCAGTCCCAAGAAGTTTAAAAGTCTAGTCCAATATTCTAGAAAGATAATAAACACTAAGAGAGGTCAGAATTTCTGAAAACAACCCTTAAAACTTTCAGCTTCTCTGAATTTTGATTTTGAAATCTGGCTTCACATAGGATCAATACCAGATCTCATCTAGACCCTAATCCTCCTACAATAGTTGATGATCCTGAAAATATTTTGTGGCAAACTTCTAAAGCTGGAAATTTAACTATTATTAAGACCATCTAAAGAACAAGATCTGTCCCTGAAAACCTTACAGTCTTGAAATATCCTCACTTTGACTTGTCTCATACAAGTAACCTATTTAGAAACAAGTCATATAGTGATATTGACCAATCTGATCTTGAGCCCACAGATTTGTAGCAGAACTTTAGCAGAGAAGCATCTCCTTCAACTCCTCCTAATTTTCAGCTTCTTCACGACTTCAGTTCTTTCCATAGCAAATATTCTCATAAATAGCTTACTGGTCCACTTACTTCCACCACTCCCATCCACACATCCACTGTTCAAAACACTCCATTTCATCCCACTTTCACTTCTACAAATCCACCTCTTGTAAATCCCCCATTTTCTCCCACCATGGCAGCATGGTATGCTCCATTAGTGTTACCACAACCTATGGTTCCTTTACCAAATGATTATCAATCTAGAATTTCCCATTTCACTGGAACTAAATCTACTACTACTAAACAACATGTATATAAAATGAATGATGCCTTTGATTATATGGAAATAGAAGAAGAGACCATTAAGATGAGAATCTTTGCCCAAATTTTAGGAGGAGAAGCCAAGAAATGTTTTAAAAGCTTAACTCCTAGTAGCATAAATGATCTCCCTTCTTTATACCAAAAATTCATAAACAAATGGAAAATTAAAAACAACCCTCTCCAAATCCTTTTAGAATATGGCAACCTTAAAATAAATTTTGGGGAAAGTGTCCAAGATTATTGCACTAGATTGAATAGTGTTTACAATGCACTTCCCCCTAACATGAAACCTCCACTAGGCTTAGCCTTAGCTAAATTTCCTGAAGGCTTTGACCCAGACATTGCCTACCAGCTAAGAGAAAGAGACCCCTTAACTTTAGTAGGTATGCAGAGGGGAGCTATTAGTGTAGAAGAAAATCTAATTGATAAAAGAGTTAGATTGAAATAAAAAAAAAAGAGTTACATATAAAGATGAAACAATGGCATCAACCTCATCATCTGATGCCAAAATTGACAACTTAGTGAGGGTAATGGAAAGAATGCTTGAAAAGATAAACTTAAATGATAGAGTGCCTCCTAGAGAAAACCAAATCAATCCCCAAAACAGAAACAAAAATCCCAATTTCAGAAGAGATCCTATTCAAAATAGACAAAGAGATAATGACCAACAAATTAGGCCTCCTTTTCAAGAAAACTATATAGATCAAGAAGAATAAAGGGAAAATGAAAGGTTGGAAGAAAACCATGTGAATTTAATAGGATCTAACAGTGAGGGTGATGCTTTCCTCATTGAAGAAGAACCGGGATTCTTCTCCTGAGAACAAAATGAAAGCAATCATGAGGATTCTTAAGATTACCAATTGGGGTTTGAAAATGCTATAATGGAGGTACACAAACAATATGATGTTAGAAGCAAAAGGAACCAGGAAACTTCCAATGAAAAAAACATGAAAACTACTATTAGGAAAACTTTAGAAAATCTCCCTAAAATGATAGCAAACATAAATAACACTTTGACTAAGAAAAATGACTCAACACGGACAAAACGAATCAGTAAAGTGTTGACCCAAGCTGCCCTAGTACTTCTGCTAGTGGCCTTGAGAAATCTGTTTTAAATAATAGTCCTAATAAAACTCAGCAAATTAGAATTGCTGAAAAGACTATGATTGAAAAAACATATGTAAATATGTCAAAAACATTATTTCCTTTCAGCCTTGAGGGCGAAATTGCCAAGATCAAAATTAGCATACCCTTAGTTGAACTAGTAACCCAGGATGTATATAAAAACCAAGTTTTGAAAGATTTGAATATAGGAAATGATACTGATAGTTTAAACTTGATAGATGAGAAACCAGAACTATTGTTTGGTCCTGAAGTAGAACGAAACTACCAAGAAGGAACCATTCCTCCATTTTATGTCAGCTTAAATATACATGATAATATTTTGCACAATGCCATGCTAGACTCTAGTGTCTCTCACAACCTTATGCCAAAAGTGGCGATGGAGAGATTAGGCCTAGAAATTACTAAACCTGACAAGGACCTGTATTCCTTTGATTCAAGCAGAGTCAAGTGTTTAGGCCTAATCAAGGATTTATGTGTCAATCTGGCACAAATTCCTGCTAAGGGTCTAGTTATGGACATAGTGGTTGTTGACATTCCCCCAAAGTATGGAATGCTTCCATCCATATCATGGGGAGCCAAACTTCAGGAAGCCTTCAAATGGACATGTATTATGCTACCATTCCATTTTTTAACTAGAATAGAAGATTATACAGAGAATCTCATATGAAATTTATGGTAAGCAACATAGATATGCCAAACAACACTCCTGTTTATTATATCCATTCATATTTAGACTCCTTTATCTTGTACAATGAAGATGAAATCAGCCAACAAGAAAAGGAAAATGAGACAAAGTTAAGTCCACCTAAACAATAATATCAATCTCCAAAAGAAAAGTCTAACATCCCTAACCTTAGCAGCCTTTAACAGTAGAAGGACAATGAGCATGAGATAGAAAAACTATGGGAAATGAGCTTTGATGGCTCTTGTAGCAAAAAAGGTTATGGAGCTGGTGTATGGATACATAATACAAACCAAGGACATTCTTACAAACTTTATTTCCAATGCACCAATAACATTGCGAAATATGAAGCTCTCCTCCTTGGCTTACATTTGCTCAAAGATTTAGGAGCCAAGAAAATATTAGTCCAAGGATATTCAAAGCTGATCATTAGGCAAATAAAAGGGAAGTATTCAGCCAAAAGCCCAAGATTAAGAGAATATAGGAATTATGCCCTAGAGCTCCTAAAAACCTTTGAAAAATATGAACTCACTTTCATCCCTAGAGCTCAAAAAAACCTTGCAAATGAACTTGCCTTTGCTGCCAAAAATTTCCAAATACCCCAGGTAAATGAAAAATTCAATGTCAAAGTGAAAAATAAGCCTACAGTCCCTGACAATGAAGACTATTGGCAAGTGGTTGAAGGACACAAACACATTGATGATTTTCTGCAATCTGAAAATGATTTTGCTATACCAACACTTAGCTTGAACCATGAAGAAGAATGTTTGGCTGAAAAAAAATCCCATGAAATAGAGCTACCCTCTATTGCTGATATAAACCCATTTGAATATATTTATATAGTAGAATTACAAAACAAAACAGACCAAAAGGACCTTGAAGTTTTACAATGTAAAAATTATTCAATACTAAGGGGTCTTACACCATTAGAGGAGGTTTTTGATTTCAATGATGTAGCTAAAAAACCAAAGATGGAGCCTACATAAACTAGTGTAGAAGAACATAATATAGGCAACTTAAATGAAACCAAAATTATCAAGTTATCTAGCACTCTCCCTACCCATATCAAAGAAGAATATTTTGAACTTTTCAAGGAGTTTGGAGATGTGTTTGCATGGGGGTACAAAGATCTGAAATCATATGATACCAGCATTATTCAACACAAAATTCCTCTTAAGGAAAATCAGAAACCTTTCAAACAAAAAATAAGAAGAATAAACCCTATTTTATTACCTTTAGTTGAGAAAGAGATAAAAAAGATGTATCATGATGGGATCATATTTCTCCTTAGATACTCACAATGGGTGTCCAACCTTGTGTCTGTTAGGAAGAAGACCGAGGAAATTAGGCTTTGCATCGACTTTAGAAACCTGAACAGAGCCTCCCTGAAAGATAATTATCCCGTGCCTAAAATGGACCACATAATTCAAAAGGTGGTTGGATCTAAGAGAATATCAGTCTTGGATGGTTTTTCAGGCTACAATCAAGTGTTAGTACTTCCAAGTGATCAACACAAAACTGCTTTCACCACACCTTGGTGTACATTCATGTATGTTAAAATGCCATTTATTTTGATGAATGCATGTGCCACATTCCAAAGGGCCATGGACATAGCTTTTTCAGAAGACATAGGCTATTTCATAATCATTTACCTTGATGACATCACTGTTTTCTCCAAAACTGACAAAGAACACTTAGTCCATTTAATAAACGTTTTTGAGAAATGTAGGAAATATGGCTTATCTTTGAATACCAAGAAAAAACTTGTTGGAATCCAAGAAAGAAAGCTCCTAGGCCACATAATCTATGAAGAAGGAATCAAAGTAGATCCCAAAAGGATTGAAGGCATATTGAAAATCAGCCATCCTAGAAACCTCAAAGAATTGCAATATTTCATAGGAAAGATCAACTTTTTGAGAAGGTTTAGCCCTAACCTTGCTGAAATTTTGAGGAATATCACAAACATGCTCAAAACTAAAAAAGAATTTAAATGGACTTTAGAAGCCAAACAATCATTTGAATTGGTAAAACAAGATCTCACTAAAACACTAGTTCTTATCAGTCCCGATTTCACTAAAGATTTCTACATTTTCTCATTTGCCTCTGAACACACCATTGCTGCAATATTGTTGCAAAAGAATAATATAGGGCAAGAACAACCAATATATTTTTTTAGTAGAGCCTTAAGAGATGCTCCACTCAAATATAATATCATGGAGAAACAGGCCTTAGCCTTGATAAAAGCACTGAAAGACTTTCGAGTCTACATTTTACACTCTCATATCATTGCTTTTGTCCCACATACAGTTGTCAAGGACATTCTAAATCAAGACCCTGATGGTAAAAGGGGAAAATGGATTGCAATTATCTTGGAATATGATTTAGAGATCAGACCTACCAAGCTAATTAAAAGACAGTGATTAGAATCATAGTAGAATCAAATTTTCAAGCATTAGATATAAATATGGTTGATGTTTTATAAGAACAAGAAGAATTCACAGCTCCATACATTGAAGAAATATTTTTGAATTCATCTTGGTATGCTAATATCATTTATGTTCTTCTCTATCTTAATACTCCTCCTTCTTTATCAAATACTAAAGCTAGATTCTTGAAACAGAAATCTTTAAATTATTGAATTTTAGATGGAGTGTTATATTGGAAAAATGCTATTGGCATATTTCTTAAATGTTTTCTTGAGGATGATGTAGGAAAAATAATGCATGAGTTGCATGAGGGAGAATGTGGAGGCCACCTTTACTAGAAAGCAACAACAAACAAGATTCTTAGAGCTGGCTATTATTAGCCCACCCTTTTCCCAGATACTAAAAAACTAGTCATGACTTGCCATAAGTGTCAATTTTTTTATGGCAAGAGGAAAATCCTAACTTTACCTTTGCATCCCATCAGTATTGAGGCTCCCTTTTAGCAATGGGGTTTAGAATTTACTGGAGAAATTCACCCAACCTCATCTACCCAACATAAGTGGATCCTTACTACCACATATTACTTTACCAACTCGATAGAGGCTATCCCTTCTAGAAATGCTACTAAATCTCTCATTATCAAATTCCTTTAGGCCAACATATTGTCTCAATTTGGTTGTCCTAGAAATATCATTACAGATAATGCTGCTGCCTTAAAATCCAAAATAATGGTTGATTTTTGCTACAAATATCATATCACATCAGGCCATTCCACAACTTACTACCACCAAGGTAATGGATTAGCTGAATCCTCCAACAAAAGCCCGATCAACATTATCAAAAGACTGCTGGATCAAAATCAGAAATCATGGCATAGTAAGTTGGTTCATGCATTATGGGCTGATAGACTAACCACCAAGAAATCAATAAATATGTCACCCTATCAGCTGGTATATGGCATAGATGCAGTCTTCCCTACATCTTTGGGAGTTCCAGTCATGAAACTTCTCCAAGAAGTACAAACAAAAGAAAATGACATGCAGAGAAGGCTAAATCAAACTATTCATTTACAACACACAAGAGAGGAAGTGTACAAAAGGACACAAGTAGTACAAGAAGGCATCAAGAAAATATTTGACAGAAGAACTAAAGCTAATAATTTTCAAGTTGGAGACATAGTCCTAAAATGGGATTCTAGAAGGGAAGATAAAGGTAAACATGGAAAATTTGAGAATCTGTGGAAAGGGCCTTATATCATTCACTCAATTAGGGGTCATAATGCTTTATTTTTGCAAGGGCTGAATGGAGAAGTTTTATTTGGAGGTCCTGTCAATGGTAGGACGCTCAAACACTATTTCTATCAAGAGTCATAGCTTCAAAGCTTTCATTCATTGTATATAAACATTGCATGAGAAAATATTGAGAACAAAAATACAAAAAAAATGAAAGAAAAGAAAAAGAGGGCAAAATTCAAAAGAGGTACAACCTCATACCCAAAAACATCACTGCTGAAAGTGTGCAAGTCTAAATGCCACTACTGATTCAAAAATTTATCTTGTTCAGTAATCTAGCCTAATCATGGCTGAACATGCTTTAAATTTATGTTGATAAGTTAGTAGAAACAATGATTGTCAAGATTATTTCAGACTTGACTTATCAGGAAGGAAATATTAGGGAAATATAAAGATCTTGGTTCCACATGCTAAAAAAAGAACCAAAGAGATAGATAAGGATGCATTTCTAATGAAAAATCATAGCCTTATCTTTCTAAATTTACTTTATTTCAAATAATGTTTGTGTGCAGCTTGTTCCAAATGCCACAACCATGGTGAATCAGACTATCTAATCCTGATTTGAACCTTGATTTAAATTTCATATCACTAGCTAGAGAATCAAGAGTGCCAAACAACTTAATCTTAGCAGTCAAATAGTTTTTAGGTAGAGAATAAAGAGAGTTCACTAGTTTAATCTGAACTCTTAGGAGAAATAAGGATTGAAGTAGATAGTTTATTTCTATTTTCAAAAATAAAAATTCAAATATTTTTCCAGTTCAAGTGCATTGAAAGAAGAAGAAAAAATGTTAGGACAAGTAGGATTGGGTAGGAAGAAATGCTATTTGAAAGAAATCATATGCTGCAGATTTTTAAGATTGTCACTTCAAAGAAATATCAACAAATGAATAAGAAGGGGACTCTGCCCAATGGATAAGGCACTGGTCTACTGAAACTCAGAGATTTGATAAACTCGAGTTCTGGACACCTTAAAAGGAAATTTGTTCTCCCCAAGTGGAGCCACTGTTAGTCATTAGTAATTTTTGCTGATATCAAAAGATGACTAAGTTATAATCCCAGATTTCTAGAAACAATAATTGAGAAACATTGTGAGTTCTAGAAATATCACTACCTTCATCATCCTAAGCTTAACTGATTCATTAAAAGCTTCATATTTTTCCTTCTCACAATTTCACCCTGCTGCTCTAAGAAAACCTCATTTTCTGGGCCTGTTTTCCTCATTTTATCACCTCACCTACACCCTCATTCATCCCATATTTCCCCTCTGAAACCCATTTTTATTTCCCCTAAAAGCCCTCATAAACACCCCTTATTCATCATTTTCCTCTAAAAAATCCTTAAAAAATGTAAAAAAATCCCTTTTTACATTGTTTAAATCTGACTTTTAAAGTCTATTGGGCCCTTAAAAACCTATAAAAACCCTGTTTTTATAGTATACCTGCTCTCTTTATGAAGTAGGCCTTTTTTAGCCCCTCTCGGCTTAAAACCTAGCCCCTCACTCGCATAAGACCTCGACCTTTCCACTATTTTTTAACTCATCCGCCCTTTTCTCTTTATACACCTATGCCTCTCATTTAATTAACCCCCACAACCCTTATAAAATCCCCCCCCCCCCCCCAAATTTGAAAAATTAAAATAGGCCTGTTTTCCCCCATCCCATCTTACCCTTTTCGTTGGGTCACATCCACCGTTGATCTGGAGCCCTGGGCCTGATCGGATGGTTGTCGCATCCTTACCCTTCATCTCACATGAATACAACCCTGCAAAACGCGACAAACCCGACCACGTCATCATGTTGAGCCCCACCTTCCACTTGACCCTACTGCCAAACAGAAACCTGACATCTGTCTGCGGGCTCCACTCCCCAAACCTGCACCCCACTCCCAGACTCATTCCACATTGTCGATCTCACTCCTTGAGATTTGATGGCCCGAACTACATATGACGCAGAAACTTGCGATAAGGGTTAAAACTCTCAACCCACGTGAAATGGGCGGTTTCGCCCTGCCACGTGGCAGTCACCTAATGGAATCGCGTAGCCCCCACTCAAAACCATAAACCGCCCTCAACACGCATGATAAACCACCATGGTTTTCCAAAAACCACTTTCTCCCTTCCCATGCCAAAATTTAAAAATCCTCACCTATGTTCGAATTCCACCAGGTTCTGCATACGGAACCTTACCCTCTACTCCATTTCTCACTGTAATACACCTCCCGACCACCTCGAAATCCTGAAAACATAGTCTTACTACTCCTCGCAGGTTTTAAGCTAACATGTGTTTTTTTTATGTGTAGGTTTAATGGTGGGATGCTCAAGGTCCATTTTGATGTTCAAGAAATGATCGAATTAACCTCTGGATGACAATCCAGGAGATAAATTCCCATAAAATAAAGCTAGGGGGTTTATATAATAGGTTTACCCTCAATGAAACATGATCATAAATGGGTTATAAACCCTCATACCACCAAGAAACCTCCCCTCCATGCAGAAGACAATTACAGTTAGAAGAAGCAATGAAGGAAATGAATATTGGAATGATTAAGGGGCTAATCATAAATCAGAAGCCACAAACACGGAGGATTAGCCATGAAGACAATGATTAAAGGATGAAATTCAAAGGTTTAAAACAAAGAATAAATAAATAGTCAGTCAGTGATTAAAGAAGACAGGATAGTGAAACCAATTATAAAGGCTAAATCAAGGTTCAAAGGCCTAATACAGAGTTTTATGATTAAAATTAAAGACATATTAACCCAAAGACGGCTTCGAATGACTAAATCAAGAAGAATTTACTCCTCCATAGACCAAACTGCCACCTACAGCATGATTTATTTTCATAAAGGCAGTGGCATTACACAGTCATAGATATTTTGAAGTAACTCAATAGTTATTTCTATGTTATTACAAAGCCTTTAAAGTCAAACATTTCACCTATTCTTCCTTTGAAGAGAAGATAAGAGTTATTGAAACAGAGAAGTAGCTGCAAATATTCCTGACTTAAGCCTTGCATGGTTTTCAAGGTTAGGAATGCACTTAATCTATAATAAATGATACTCGAACCATATCTTGAGCTTCACCTCCTCATTTGTAGCATAAATACTGCATCTGAACTCATTGTATTGTTGGCATTTGATGGCTCTTTGAAGTAATACATAGTCTCTTAGAAGTTGAAGGAAAATTGATGTCTTGGTTCTTGTGAATGCCCTGATTTGTTTGTTGATGGAGGAGGCTAGATCACTGGATCCCTGAGCTTGGCTGTTGGTGAAGTGCTTCTAATATGTTATTGTTATTTCCCATTTTCAATATGTTTCCACCTTTCTTTGTTACATTAGAGCAAAATTTTTAGGCTAAGAAATTTCTTTTGAAAGTACCTTAGTTCTGTTTGCTCTTCACTGTCTTAATGTTTTCTTCTGCAAGGTCTGATTAGAGGATTCTCAACTTCCCTCTAGTTCCATCTAGCTTGTTATTTTAGAAATGATTCAATAGAGTATAACCAAGGAATTTACTTTTGGTAAGTCCATGTTCATTGGTATGGCTTGAGATGTTGTTTTTAGGAATGATTTCAATAGAGTGCAACCAGGGAAATTAGTGGTGAGTCCATGCTCCTTGAGTACAACTTGAGATATTATTTTTAAGATATTTTTAAAGTATGCTTGCTAGAGTCTAAATCAGGGAAGTATATGGTGTGCTCTATCCTCTGGACTGCCTCAAAAGGTTGCTTTAAAGTTCCCTAGAGAGTTAGTTAAAATCAGATTATATTATTTTTGTTTGATCTTAGGCTACTCTCATTGTTATCTTATGTTTTCTTTATCTGAAAGTATTCCTTTGATTGTTGGATTGTTGTCTGAAAGGTTTGCTTATTAAAGGTTTTTCCAAAGAAGTCTATGGTTTTCCCTATCCTTTGGCCTCCTTCAAACAGTTACCTTGAAATATTTCTCTTGTTTAAAGTACATGATAAAGGATTCTTAATTACCCTTTGTCCTACTTTTCATTCCTATCCTTAATGTTCATATCATTATCCTAAAAACATTGAAGATCCACTGGCCAAGTTAGATTTTCCCTATGATACTCCCCGATCCTTTAATAAACTTATCCTAACTTCCATTTGACTCCATTGCCCAATGACTTAGAGATTTCTTCATTCTACCTATGCTCTCTGATCATCATGCCCAACCAAAACAAACAAAAAAACCTCATACTTAATAACTAGCCTAGAATCAACCTTTAAAAGCAAACAAGTACACATCCTTTGCAAAGAAATAGATATATCCCTCTTTGAGTCTAGGAAGGCTAGGTCTTAGGACTCTAAATATTGGTTCCATGTTGCCTTGTCATTTGGTATGGAAATCTGCCAAATCATGGGAAACCAACAGAATTAAACGCACAATCGCCAATTACATAAGCATGAAGAAAGATCAGTCACACACAACACAGATAATTTCTCGGGGAAATCTTATAGCTAAAAATACCACTATCTTCTATTGTATATTATATCATGGATCATGAAACAATTACATACAAAACTCCAATTAAAAGAGCTCTCAGTACATTAGCTAATTTCTCACATTGTCATACAGAAATTGGCAAATCACTTTCTCAATTTACTGTCTCCAGACAGCCTACCTCCAATGTACAATCCTTGCTGATAGCAATCCCTGAATGAATGAAATATTTCCTGCCTTGCCTGCCCAATAATCATGGGCACATCCAATGTGTGTGTGGTTGCATGTGTGCAATTGGATAATGTCACAACTGATAGTAAACTTCCCTTTCAGCTAGAACTCAACTGGGTCTCCACTTGATTTGACATGCATGCAGTTAATAATAGTAAATATTTATTTGCATGTGAGACCATTGATTTTGAATTAATTAATAATTAATTCACTTGATCTCTCACTAGTGTATCTTCAATTACAACTAGCACAATTGAGTTAAACTACTTTATAACTTGCAAAAATACACTTCCACCTATGTTACAACTTCGAATCACTTATTTACAACTAAGTCAACCTACATGTCCCACCAAACAACCACTTAACTCGAAATTCCTTTAGCTAACTGATTTTCCACTTTAGTTAACTATTTCCAAGTGCTCATTAAGAATAGATAATAGTTGATTGTCCAACTAATATTATGGGATAATAATAGTAGACGTGCATCTATAAATAGACATGCATTCTATAAATAGATTATGCACATACATCTATATATAGACATACACCTAAAAATAGCATGAGGCCCCATCCTAGTGTAGGTGCTTAATTTTCACTAGGATCTTCTTGTTGAATCTCAACACGGGGGACTTTGAGTGCCCACTTAGGAGAGGTTCATTTGAGCTTCATTCCACCATCCGACATTAGACCAAGCTTCAACCATCTACAAAACCATATTCTCTTTCAGGAATTGCGTTATTTTGCAGGGCAGTTGAAATGGAGGGTCAAGTACCCAAGTTTGTGAGCCTATTTCCCAGTGAGGGGAGAAACCCTTCATCCGGGAGACTTATTGGGAGGTTCCTTGAGCTTTATTTCCACCATCCAGCATCAAGCCAAGCTTCAACCATCCTTAGCATCATAGTATCCTTAATAAATTGCGTTATTTTGAAGGGAATTTGTAGTGGAGGGCTTAGTGCCCAAGTTTGTGAGTTTTTTTTCCAGTGAGGGGAGAAACCCTTCATCCAGAGGATCTATTGGAGAAGTATCAACCATTTTTATATCATATCATCCACCTCCTATCAGTTACCCAGTTTCAGTGTGTTATTCAGCTCTAGGGCTAAAACTTTCATATGGTGTATTTCTAGAAATCCCTTCTGGGTTGTCTTGAATTGGTGCTAGAAAGCCTAGGTCTTTGATCCAATAATTTTCTAAGCATTATATCAACAATTATTTGTGATTTTATTCTTACCCTACAGCTACTCTCCATAGGACTGCGCAGTCATATGTCCTTCGATTTTATGTAGTAGAACATTTCATACTTCATGTATTGGGTCATTTGAGGCTTGTTTTGCCTAACTTGAGTGTCCTTTCCTCAATATATTATACTCATTTCTCTGTTATAATATGAAATAATATGGCTCTATGATCTACTCCTATTGATGTATTGATATTTTACTGTATTTTCCAGTTTTATGTGCTATATTCTTGTTTTTCCTAATTTGGAATATTACAGTGGTATCATAGCATAATCTTGGCTCATCCTGTGTAGTACGACAACTGTGTCATCAAAAGAAGGAGATCCTCTCACAGAGCGGGAGAAAAGTTATCTTAATAAAAACCAGAGATATGATTATACAGACAAAAAACAAGAGAAAGGAAAAACTCTAATATCAGGAGAGATGGATGAAAAGGAGTTTCCCAAGCTTCTTCTCCAAACCATGTAGGATATTTCTAGAGAAATCAAGGATATGAGGATGGAGAGACATGAAGAATCCCCTAGAGGGTTTCTACATGGAGAAAGCTCCAACATTTCACATCACTGGTATGAACAGCCAGTAAGGCAGCAAGTTTCCCAATGCTCCACTATGCCTACATTCCCAGCACTGGGAAATGGAGGTGGAGGACCCCAAGAAAAAAAGACTCTCGAAGAATATTTTCTAGAGTATGAGTCTCAATATCACAGATTCAAAGATACCGTGAAATTTCAAGAGTGTTTTCAGATCAAGGACAACAGGAGACCCCAAAATAACAATAGAAGTGGAGGGTACATGCAGAATAATGATCTGCAGTGCACTATGGGTAGATTTTTATGCTTGATTTTGATGGTTCATCCAAGTGCACCTCCAATACTTGGGTGGAGAAACTAGACATCTATTTTTAGTAGAACAAAGTACCAGAGATTGAAGCCAAATGGAAGTGTTGCACCTTGAGGGTGAGGCACATGATTGGTTGTTTCATGGTATTTCTACATTGGGGCATGCAAATGTGACTGCATATTCAAAATTCACTAGGATGTTAGTGGAAATATTTGATCGAAGAGATTCAGAGGCACATTTTGTTGAGCTAGCAAAGCTCATGCAGACAGTTAATCCAGAGACCTATATCTCTGAATTTCTAAAACTTTCCATTATGGTGCTAGATTTATCTACAACTAGGAGAGTTTATATGTTCATTGATGGGCTAGCAAAGCCTCTGAATGGGTTGGTTAAGTCCATTAAAAAAAAATACACTCCAATATGCCATTGAGAGGGCTAGATATTTGTAAGATTATTTTCCAAGGGAAAGAGCTCCATTTCAGCAAAAGCCCACTTTTCACTCAAAGGGGAAATATGTGAAGGTTCTTCCTCTAAAGGAGAATTAGAAAAAATTTCCTCTTACTGATTATGTCCGAAGAGAATTGAGGAGGAGGAAGCTTTGCTTCACATGCCAAGAACCATGGGCACCAGGTCATCGGTGTGCTGCAGGGAAGGAAAAATATATTGAGGTATTATTTGATAGTGAGGAGGAGGAAGAAGAGGATCCATAAGGAGACAAAAATGTTGTGATAGCAGGGGAAGATCCACCACCACCAGGGGGTGGGAATGGGTCATTTTCTCCAATTGGAGGGGCCCTTGCATCCTTAGGAGGAGTACCCAAGTATCTGACTTTTAGGGTCAAAGGTACTATTCATGGGCAGCAGGTATCAGTGTTGATTTATAGTGGGGCTACCCATAATGTTATTGATGCTCAGTTAGTTCAGAGGAGAAAAATACCCGCTGATGATTTTGAGGGACTCTCAGTTTTGGTTCCAGGAGCTAGAACCATGTAGTGTATGAAATATGCTCCAAAATTGTCTGTAACCTTGGGGACATACACTTTGAATGATCACTTATTTATGGTCGACATTCATGACACCAATGTGATATTGGGTGTGTAGTGGTTGATTACATTGGGGAAGGTCACCATAGATTGGGAGACTTTGCAGATGGAATGGGTAGATAAGAAGAGTGGTAAACATCAGATGATCAGGGGCATGCACACTTATCCACCTCAGGAAGCCTTTGCACATAATATGGAGCTTGATTTGCGTAGTGGGAAAAATGATACATCAGTCCACTCAAATATTCATTTTACTCTAAACCATGATGTGATCTTATTTGGAGGCATTCCACTAAAGAGGCCCCTAGACCGGGAGTTCCATAAAGAGTTATAACAACAAGTTGCACCATTCATAGATCTGGCTAAGAAGGGAGCCTTGGGTGAGTCTAGAACAACGCAGAGGGTCTTTGCTAGGCTAAAGGAGGAGATGGATATTTTCTCAATATCGATATTACCAACTCTCACCAAGCCTATTGCACTGAGAGGAGATGTTTAAAGAGTGGATGATGGAACAATCATGGTGCAAAGGGGCTACTCAATAGCCTTTTAGAGTCAGAAGATACTTCCACATAGGAAGGAATCTTCTAAATACGACAAGGGGTTGTTGGCATTCATGCATATTGTTATAGGTCAATTTGGGCATCATCCCCCATGACCTGGTCAAACTGTACATCATCCCAGGACCAATGAAATAAGGTCTATCATCCCCTTATGTTTTAGTTTCTATATGACCTAAGAGAAGATCAATTCATTCATGGCTTCTATTGTGATTTCAAAGGTTTGAAGTATATTTTATATCACTTATTGACTCACCAACGCAGCCTATAAAGGGACTAAATTCATTGCACTGCCAAATCCTTCATTCAAGGGTGCACTGTAGTGCACTTCCCAACATTCAAGAGTGCGTTGGTCACCTAGGAGCATAATTCTCATTGTTCTGGGAATCTCCACATGGCCAGTGCCTTCTAAAAGAGTCCATATTTGTGAAAATTTGAATCCAAGTGTCCATCTAACACCTCTGAAGTTGGGAACATGTCTTGTTTATTATTAGAATTTCATTCATTGAGAAACTACCTTCAGTTTCCCTATAAATTGAGCACTCATTCTAGTGCTAAGGGAAGGAATAAATTTGGTAAATTTATGTTGTTAGATACTCATTTGATAAGAGAGTGGAAGTACTGATATGGTTCGGGTATGATGTTGGATGTGATGAGGCTGGAATGAAGTTGGAGCTGGTTGTAAAAAAATCGATCCATTGGTTGTAACCTCCCCCTTCTACTCTTTAATAATGAATGTTTTTCATTTTCCCATAAATATGTCTCTATTCATTGTGCAATGTATTCTTGAATGATATATGTATTTTATATCTAATCGATTTGATTGAGTAAGATAATTAGTTATCTATATATTGCATGTTGTTTGTTTCTCTCTGTTGTGTTTGCAAGAATCGATCTGGCGATCTGAGTTGGATTGAGAGCGACGAAAAAACCGACAGAAGGAGAAGGAGAAGCGATTGAATCACAAGTAGGTTCTTTCACCATTCTGTATATCTACTTGTTTTATAGAAAGTGATATTAATTATTTCGTCTGTTATTCTAAGTGACTAGAACCAAACCTAAGAAATTTGGTTTATCTGTAGATCACAATTCCACATAACAAATTGAAGACTCCGTTGGGGATCGATCCTATCACTCCTGGTGTTTTTTCCTCTTCTTATCCTCATCAGTAGCATCTAATTTCAGTTATTAGACATTTGAATGAAAGAGTTTCATTAGAATTCTGTTTTTCTACTTGGTTTTTTTTAATCCCTATTGCACCTAATGCACTGTTGGTCAAGACATAATGCACTTCAGTGCATTGTCTCCCACTCAGGGGTGCTCTGCAACGCACTGTCTCCCCTTAGAGAGTGTGTTTCCCCCTCAACAAACCAAATTCCATCTAAATTTTTCATTGCTATCATTCTCAGCCACTTGTTTGTTGTATTCTCAAATGTCTGATACCTCTTAGAAACCAGTAAAATTTCTTGATTCTTGCTCCTTTGAAAAGTAAATTTGTTCAATGTCTCTTTATTTTTTTTATTTATCATTGGTGTTAGTCATTAGTAATTTTCACTATCTATAGATGACTAAATATCAGTCCTACATTTCTAAAAACAAGATTCCTGAAGATTGTGAGTTTTAGAAATCTCACTGGCTTCATTTTCCTTATCACAAAATTTTCATTATTCTACTGTTTTACCATTCCATGGTTAACCTGCCATTCCTGAAGGGCCCCACATGGGCTTATGCCACTCATCTATTTTCTATGTTCCCGCCTATAACCCTAGCACTCTATTTTACCTTTGCCTCACTCCTTCACCTTCCATCTAGTGTTACCAATCAACCTATCATTCCCATGTTCATCAGGTTTCTCAAACCTTGGTGGTCTCAAAACTACCTCTATAGGCTCTTTATACCAATCAAGTACATCAATTTCTATATATTCAAATACATCAATTGGTTAGAAACTTTGTTTTTACACTATTAATATCCCAAGCCTAATTTCAGTCAAAGACCAAGTTAAAACCCTCCCACTAGATCATTAGGGTTTTCCTAGGTTGTAGGGTCTTCATTGGTGTTTAAGCTCCATTCTTCTTATGTTAGAACCTATTTAAAATGAAAACAAGATCAACACATGGTTGCCAAGAAGGAGCAGAAAATCTCCAAAGAGGGTTACTTTGTCGATTTCAAGTTTTGCAACACGTAAATGTGCTTAGCATTTCTGCAGTTATGTCAAGAGGTAAATCAGCAAAGGAAATTGATAAAGTAATTGATGAGTTCCTAAAGGAATATAGGAAGCACTGGGTGTAGAGGAAAAATCAAGGTTTCTAAGCCTGATTGGGCCAGCAGTGTGCCAAACAGGGATCTAGTGCAGAAAATCACATTGAGAAAGCATACCAGAAACCTAGGGTTTGGTAAGATGGTAAAAGGAGGCAAAATGACGATGTTAGACCTCCATGATGACAAAAGAAAGAGGATTTTAAAGGGATAATGTGTATGTCATCCCAGAGTTTTCCAAAGTGAAATTCCTCACTATTTCAAAGGACAAAGAAGTAAAGAATATTAGTGAGAGGAGGATCAAGTTTTCATTTTAAGTTACTCACACTCAGTGGTAAAAGGAATAAAACAAAGTGTTGAACTCTAAGAGGGAAAACCGGGGTGACTGTAAGTTTTTTTCTGTGCAATTGATTATATCAAACTTCAGGAATATCAGAAAAGGCTAAGTCAGTATGTTATGGCACATGCAAATAAGAAGTGGCCAAAGAGAAGGTAGAAAGCATGATTTGAATTCTATAGTGCTTGTCAAAGGTGAGTTTATCATGCCCAAAGGTCAGTGAGAAAGGTGAATAAAGGGTTCTCATAATCACCTATCAAGAAAATTATGAAAGGCATCAATAGGCCAAAAGGAAGTCAAAGTTCACCAAATGGAGTAAAGCTACTTACAAACAGTGAAAGGAGAAGCAAACAATGTAAAAGGATCAATAAAAAGAGGAAAATGGTTGAGTTGAAATGTACAAAGGAAGCAACAAAAGACCAACTTCATCCTTTGAAGTCACCTGCAAACCAAAATAATAAAGAGTTGATGAGAAAAGCAATAGAAAGGAAAAAATCTATGTCTTAAGTCACTTGCAACAAAAAAGTCAAAGAAATATCAGTGAAAAGTTAAAAGGCTTGAAAACATTAGAAAAGTGGGTTTTACATTTTAAATTAAGTTTATGAACCTATTAAGGCCCTCTCCACCCTTCAAAAACTCATTTTTATTCTACAAAGATCATCAAAGGTAGTCAAAGAGGAAATTGTGAATTTCTGGTAAATTCGGGCAAGTTACCCTCTGTTGCGTGCCTGAATTCGTGTGCTACACTCCTGGAGGTTTTTCTGTGCAAAACAGCTCTGTGTTGCATGCCTGTAAGTGTGCGCTACGCGTTTACCCATGCAGGCCCGGTAGCCTGTTCAAACTCCACGTGCAGTCCTACCCAACCGGCCTGTCGTGCACACGCTATGCATTTAACTAGAGACCTGACAAGCCAGTGCAGAGATACTTTGGCGCTGTGCGCCTGGCACTTGACACCTCAGCCCGACCAATGTGCATGCGCTACGTGCCTAGGGAAAAACACAATAGACACAACCTGACCACATTCATGCTACGCGTTCGCCACCTGATAGTTCTGACTGGCCCGGTGCTGCGTGTTCAGTGCTACACCCTCGGCCAACCCGACGGTGTGTTCAACCACCCGACATCACATTCAGGTACTGCGCTTTTGTCCAAGAGGGAATTTGCACTAGTTCAAACCCCCAATCTACTCAAGGCCTCCTCAAAATTCGCCTCCAAGGGTTTTCTGAACACCTTCGACGGGTAATAACAAAACACAACCTCATCTTCAAGGTTCTTGTCATTTGGTTAAAGGAATAAACCCTAGGAATATGAACTAAATGTCATTAAAACCTCCCTCATCTGCAAACTAGAAAGGAACAGTTAAGGCAGAGTGGTCATCAATTTTATATCCCTTTACCTTTCACTCACAGTAATACATCCTACCCTCACTCATTTACTCCTCCACTTGCAAAAAAATTCCTTTCTCATCACCATCTCATTTACCCTCTTCATATCATTTCACAAGCAAAGTTAGGGTTTTAGTTTTCAAGGCAACAATGAAATCAAAATGTCAAGGGAAGGTAATAGTGACAACAGTGAGGGAGGCCAAGGGCCTAGAAGACATCAACGCAGAGGTGGAAGAATAAATAGGTTTGAGCCACTGAACACCATGGAGTTGATGGCCTCACCTATGATAGTTTCATGTTTCAAAAATATGGGGTGTTTTAAATTTTGTGAAAGATTACAACAAGTACAGAGTCATTCTGAGTTGACCAGGCTCTTTATTGTTAACCTTCATGACAATAAATTAAATTTAGTAGAGGTAAAATTTTATCTATCTTCAAGTACTATTTCTATGGCCATTGGGATACCTAGTGTGGGAGAAAGGTGGTTCAATCAAGCTAATTTGGACCTAAGCCACTATGAACCTTTCTCGAAACCTAGATACAAAGATGACTGCAAATCTATTTTTCCCTTTTCACATTTGCCGGAGAGATATGCGCCCTTGATGAGATTCATCATGAAATATTTTACATGTGAGGCGAGGTTTTCTAGGATTTATTCATACCACATAAGACTGCTCATGCACTTAACTAGGGTAAATATGCTACATTTGCCCTATTATATATATAAGAGTATTGATAATATGTCTTATATTGTGAAAAAGAGACATCCTTCACAGCAAATGCAGAGCCTATTTCACCATTCTCTCATCAAGATGGTTGTAATGCATCAATTAGAGAAAAAGGGTATTCCATGGGAGGTTTTCATTTCCCATGAGGTCTTCACAAACCCACAACCCTAGCCTCAGCAGAATGATGAGGAAAGCAGCAGTGAGGAGGAACACAAAAAAGACCATGACAGTGAAACTAAGAGCCATAATGACAATAAAAATAGTGAGGCTCCTAGTGATCATAAGGGTAGTGATGATGTTGGAAACAAAGAGGACAATGATGAAGCAGAAGACATGGAGGTGGATGATGATGCAGAAAGAAGTGAAAATGAAGAGGAGAGCAGCAATCATGATGATCATGACATCAGTGGAGATAATGATGATGATGAGCATGATGTTGCCACTGATCAAGACAACAAAGACAAAAATGGTAATATTGAACACAGTGAGGATGATGTTTGAGATAAGGAGGTAAGCCAAGAAGTCAGTGAGCCAGATAATAGTGATAGTCATGACAACAGTCATAATGGCCAAGAAGATAGTGAAAACAATGAACCTTACAGTGGTAATAATGATAGTACATAAACCAATGATGACACCTCTAACAGTGAAAACACAAATGAAGAAAGAGGTCAAAAATATAGTGAAGCTAATATTAGTGAAGGAGAAAGGGATGATGATACAAATGAAGATCACAACAGTGATATCAGCATGGAAGAAAATGAAAGTGAGGCTGACGAAAGCAGCCAACAACATAGTGCAGAAAACAATAGTGTAGATATCAATAAGGAACAGAGCAACAATCATGAGCTTAGCCATGGTGAGGGAATTCAAATGAACAATATTGAGCCTTTCCCTCTCATATACCAAAGAGGAAAGAGGCATGTGTTTGTTGCCTCTAAAAGGCAAGGGACTATGCCATCCACCTCAGCTAAGAAGCTTGACAAAGGCAAACAAAATATCAAAGAAGAAGAAGAAGAAGGTCATCATGAGGTTGAGAAAGAGTTTGAACTCATTCATATTGACAGTGATGAAGAAAATGAGGTAAGGATCTCAAGCTTGCTCCTCTAGAACAAAAAATCCCAAATTGAAGACCTCCAAGCAATTCTAGATAGAGACAAGTGTGTGAATAGTGTCCTTGAGATGGAGAACAAATAGCTAGGGGCAAAAATTGCCATTTGTGATGCTAGAACAATCAAAGCCCAAAAAGAAGCTCAAAGAGCACAGGTAAATCTATAGGAATTCATGGGCACCTATGAGGAAAGTGAAGATGAAAAAGGACATTCCAGAAGAAGACCAAGAACCATGGGTTTAAATAAGGCCTTGGCAAGACAAAGAGAGCAAGAGTCAGCCTTAGCAGAGTAGCTCCCTCTAAGTGATATGCTTTCCATGGAGATAGAATATGATCGGGAACCTTGGCTAGAAAGAGCAAACACACACTTGGAGGCCAAACTGGTGAAGGCAAATAGGGATCTTGACCTCCAAAAGAAGATGACCAAACACTATGCCTTGAGAAATCAAATTGCAAGGGCCAAGCTCAAAATAGCCCTTGCCAAAGTTCAAGCCCTCAAGGAGGCAAAGGGTTAATAAAATCTTAACCTTCTTGCTGATGCTTCCATGCAAGCATCCCAGACATAAAAAGGAAGATAATTGCAAATTTTGGGAAATTTTTGGAAATTTTTTATTTTTGCTGATTTGGAGGGCCAAGGGCGCAACACCCTTGGTGCTGAAATTTTTCTCAGGGCATCCTCAGGAAGTAAATTTTACATTTTTGGAATCCTCATCTCAAGTAAAGCATGCTCACCAAAGTTAAGGTGATTTGGAGTTGATTTGGCCCTCTAAAAGGGTCAAAAACACCCTAAATTTCACCTTTATGCCTAGTTTTCAGGACATGTGTTGTGCCTTTACCAGCCTTGTGAGTTTTTATTTTTTAATAGGTTAAAAGGGTACAATATGAAAACTAAGGGCCGTTTTGGAATGTAGACTCAACAGGCTTTCCAATGAGCCATCATGAAGCCCATTCCAACATTGGGAAGCCCTTCAAAACTTGGCTGCAAGGTGACCCAATGTTCCTGTGCATGTGTTGTGCCCTTGGCCTTAAAATTCATCCTTAAAACTCAGTGCTGCACCTTTAAAGTCAAAAATTCAACAAATTATGCTAGGAAATATTTTGGAGGCTTGAGGGAGCCCCAATGTCAATTTGTTTTGCCAAAAACTCTCAAGAAGATATTTTTCATCACATATTTTATGCCTTGGGCCTTGCAAGGTCTCAAAGGAAAAAAGTGACATTTATGATTAACTAATGGACTTATAGAGACATAATTAGGGTTTTTTACCTCCTTTCTTGTTAAATAAATCATTGGGGATTCATTGTAGTGTTGGTTGTTGATTAGGCATTTTATTGAGAGTAATACATAGACTTGGAGATTGAAGACAAATTGGCTCTAATATTTGTGAATGCTTGGATTGTTTGACATTGGAGAAGGCTTGCTTGAAGGATCCCTAAGCATTGTCAAATGGTGATGTGTTCCTATTTAGTTCATGTTTTCTTGTATTATCATTGTGTTCATCCTTATATTGCAGTAGGACAAAATTTTTAGACTAAGAAATGTTGTTTAGAGGCACCTTAGTTTTGTTTATCCTTAACAGCTTCTATGTTTTCCTCTGCTAGGTTAGTTTAGAGAATTCTTAGTTGATATCTAGACCCACTTATGCTTGTTTATCTTATGAATGATTCAATATAGTGGATATCAAAGATATTTTATGGTTAACCCTACTTGTTTGATGTTACTTAAACTTTGTTCTTAAGATCTTTCTTTGAAGTATCACTGATTAGTTTTAGCGAAAGAGGTTTATGTTTTGATCATGCCCTTTGTCCATTCTTGAAAGGTTTATTTGAAGGTATTTATGGCTATGATCAATGATTTTTAGGAGTTCCCTCTTCTTTGATCTATGTTATATGTCTATCTTAAATGTCTTCTAATCTTGAAGGTGAAATCACTAGAAGTTACACAAGTTTCATAAAATTTCAGTCATGAAATTTTAGCCTCTCTACACTTTGGGTTTGAAATTTGGCTTCACAAAGGATCATTACTGGATCTCACCAGGACCCAAACCCTCCTTCCATAGTTGATGACCCAGAAAGGATTTTGTGGCAAACTTCTAGGACTGAAGATTCAACTACTGTTAGGACCATTCATAAAGCAAGTTCTATCCTTGAACATCTCATAGCCTTGCAAGATCCCTAGTTTGGCTTACACCACACAAGAAACATTTTCCGAACTAAGTCACAGAGTGGGATTGACCAGACTGACCTTGAGCCCATAGATTTGCAATAGAGTCCTAGTGGAGAGGCCTCTCCTTCCACTCCTCCTTATTTTCATCTTCTCTATCACTTTGGCTCTTTTAATTCCAAGTCTGCTCAAAATCAGTTTGCTGGTCCAAGTACTTCCACCACACCCATTCATACCACCATTGTGCAAACCACTCCACTTCATCCTACACCCCCTCTCACAAACCCTCCCCTTGTGAATCCTCCTTGGATTCCATTAGCTCCCTTCTAGTACTACCACAACCTTTGATACCTTTTCCAAATGACTACCAATCCAAAAATCCCTTACTTCACTGAAGCTGACTCTACAACTGCCCAACATCATGTAGACAAAATAAATGATGCTTTTGATTACATGGAATTAGAAGAGGAAACCATAAAGATGAGGATTTTTGCCCAAAGCTTAGGAGGAGAAGCCAGGAAATGGTTCAAAAACTTGACTCCTAACAGCATACAGATATCCCTTCCCTTTATCAAACATTCATAAAAAAGTGGGAGATTAAGAAAAACCCTCTCCAAATCCTCTCAGAGTATAACAACCTTAAGAGAAATGTTGGGGAAAGCATCCAAGACTATTGCACTATGTTCAATAGTGTGTATAATGCCCTCCTGCCTCACATGAAACCACCACAAGGTCTAGCACTAGAGAAATTTCCAGAAGGCTTTGATCCAGACATGGCCTACCAATTAAGAGAGAGGGATCCCCTAACTTTAGAAGACATGCAAAGGGGAGTTATGAGTACAGAGGCCAACCTGATTGAAAAGAGGGATAGGATGAGGTTAGAAAAGAGATTCACATACAAAGATGAAAGTATGGCCTCAACCTCTTCATCTGATGCCAAAATTGATAGCCTAGTTAGAACAATGGAGAGAATTATGGAGAGGATAAACTTGAATGAAAGAGCACCTCCTAGGGCAAACCAAGAAAATCCCCAAAATAGAAATAGAAATCAGAACTTCAGAAGAGACCCTCCCCAAATCAGACAGAGAGACAATGACCAACAAATCAGGCCCCCTTTCCAAGATAACTATGTATATGAAGAGGAAAGAGAGACTAAACAGGTGGAAGAAAACCATGTAAACTTGATAGGCCCTGATAATGAGGGTGATGTTTTTATCACTGACGAAGAACAAGGTTTCTTCTCCTCAAATCAAATTGAAACAAACTATGAGGATTTTGAAGACTACAAATTAGGATTTGAAAATTCCATAATGGAGGTCCATAGGAAATATTATCTTATGAGTAAGAAAAAACAAGAGGCCTCTAAGAAAAACAAACTACAAACTTATGTTAAAAAGACCCTTGAAAACATAATGAAAAGGACAGTAGAAAACACAAACATCATGGCTAAGAAACTTGATCCAAAAAAAGACAAAACTAGCCAACAAAATGGTGACCCAAGCTGCCCTAGTACCTCTACTAGTGGCCCTGGAAGATCTGCTCTAAATGATAGTCCTAATAAAACTCAGCAAACCAAAATTGCTGAAAAGATTATGTGTGACAAAAAAGATTTAAATATGTCAAAAACAGTAGCACCTTTCATTTTTGAAGGAGAGGTTGCCAAAATCAAAATAACCATACCTCTCACTGAAATGGTAGCCCAAGATGTATATAGGTCCCAAATCCTGAAATTTTTGAACGTAGGGAATGAAACCGACACTCTAAACTTGACTGATGACCAACTTGAGCTGCTGTTTGGACCTGAGGTAGAGGGAAAATATCAAGAAGGAGTTATCCTTCATTTCTATTTTAGCTTAAATATTCATGACAAAATCTTGCACAATGCTATGCTAGGCTCCAGTGCCTCGCACAATCTCATGCCCAAGGTGGTGATGGATAGATTAGGCCTAGAGATAACCAAACCTTACAAGTACTTGTACTCTTTCGATTCGAGAAGAGTCAAATGTTTGGGTCTAATAAAAGACCTGTGTGTCAATCTGGCACAGATCCCTGCTAAGAGTCTTATCATGGGCATAGTGGTTGCTGACATTCCCCCGAAGTATGGCATGCTTCTATTCAGATCATGGGGAGCCAAACTTCAAGGGAACCTCCAACTGGACATGTCATATGCTACCATCCCGATTTTTAACCAAACGAGGTGATTGTACCAAGAATCACACAAGAAATATATGGTAAGGAGCCTAGATAGGCCAAAAAACACCCCTGTTTATTCCATTCATTCAGACCTTGACTCATTTATCTTGTATAATGAAAATGACATTTATGAACAAGTAAATGAAAAGGGGAAATATCCAGGCATTCCACAATAGCAAAACCAAACACTGAATGAAGAAATTGACAGCCAAAACTCCAGCAGCCCTGAAAAACAACATAATGGCAAAACTGAACTTGATGTTCTACAATTTGAGAATGAATTTGCAAAACCAAAACCAATCTTAGAGCATGAACTACATTTCCCAAATGAAGAACAAAAACCAAAAACAGAACTATCTCTTTCTACTGATGTAAATATGATAGAACACCTTCATGAGGCAGACTGTTCTAGGGAATCAGATCAAAAGGATCTTAAGGTATTGCAAAACAAAGATAAATCATCACTAAAAGGTTTTTTCCCTTCGGAAGAGCTGTTGGACTTCAATGAGGTTGCTAGAGAGCCAAAAGTGGAATCCACTGATGTTGATATAGAAGAATACAACATAGGCAGCCCAGAAAAACCCAAAATGATCAATCTATCCAAAAATTTGCCACCTCACATAAAACAGAAATACATAAAGCTATGCAAAGAGTTTAAAGATGCTTTTGCATATGGTGATGAGAGCTCAAAGCCTTATGACACAAACATTATTCAAAATAGGATTCCTCTCAAGGAAAACCAGAAAACGTTTGAGTAGATTGTGTCAGTAAGAAAAAAAACAAGGGGGTATAGGCTATGCATAGACTTTAGAAACCTAGATAAAGCCTCTCTGAAGGAAAAATACCATTTTCCTAAGATAAACCATACACTGCAAAGGGTAGTAAATTCTAACAAGATGTTATTGCTTGGTAGTGTTTCAGGTTACAATCAGGTGATAATACTTCCAATTGATCAACAAAAGACTGCTCTCACAACACCTTGGTGTACCTACATGTATGACCAAATGCCTTCTGGGTTAAAGAATGTGGAAGTCATTTTTAAAAAGGCCATGGCTACTGATTTGAGGTACTTCATTATGATATACCTATATGACATCATTGTCTATTTTAAAACTAATGAAGAATTCCTACTCCATCTAAGAAATGTCTTTGAAAGAGACAAAGTATTGAAGCAAGATTCAATGAGAGAAGCCAAAGGAGACCATCGCAAGTTTGAAAATTTGTGGAAGAATCCATGAATCATTCATTCAGTTAGAGGTAATAATGCTTTCTTTTTACAAGAGCTAGCTGGAGTAGAGGTATTCAGAGGTCCTGTCAATGGAAGGATGCTCAAACACTATTTTTGTCAAAGTTCCTAGTTTTAAGTTTTCATTCATTGTACATAACATTGATTGATAAAAAAATCAGAAAAACAAAAACACAAAAAACAAAAAAAGGAAGTAAAAGAGGGCAGGAAAAGAATAGGTACAGCCCCATGCAAAAAAAAACAAAAACAAAAAAATAACTGCTGCTGAAAGTGTGCAAGCCTAAATGCCACTACTAGTTCAAAAGAAAGAATCTTGTTCAGTCATCTAGCCTAATCATGACTAAACATGTTTTAAATTTATGCCGATAGGTTAGTGAAAGAATAATTTTCAAACCGTTTAAGCTTGACTTGTCAGTAGATTAGATAAGGAAAATATTGTTGGTTCTAAATTCTCAAATATGAACCAAAGAGAAAAGATAGGGATGCCTAACAAATGATAAATCATAGCCCTTATGATTTCTAGTTTTGATTGTACAAAAATAATGTCTGTGTGTAACTTGTCTGAATTCCACAGCCCATGGAAAATCATACTGCTCAATCCTGGTTTAGTCATGTTTTCAATTTCATGTCAGTAGATTAGAGAAGAAATTTTTTTCAAACAGCTTAATCTTGACAAATAAGTAGACTAGGTAGAGAATAAGATAGTTCATTAGCCTAATCTGGACTCTTAAGAGTGATAAGAGTACAAGTAGATAATTTTTTGTTTTATGCTTTCAAATAAAAAATAATGTCAAGGTTTTGTCAGTCTAAGTGCACCCGAAGGAATAAAAAATGTTAGACAAATTAGGATGGGTAGGTAGAAATGAGGTTGAAGCAATCATGTTTTCAGATTTTTTGAAATCATGCCTTCAAGAAAACATTAGCAAATGAAGGAAAGAAATTTGAAAAGTGAAAGTAAGGCACTGGTCTTCAAAACTTGTAGATATGAGCTATGAGGTCCTGGACACCTCCTGAAAAGGAGCTTCCCTCCCCAAGTGGAGCCACTATTATTCATCAGTAATTTTCACTATCTGTAGATGACTAAATATCAGTCCTAGATTTCTAAAAACAAGATTCCTGAATATTGTGAGTTTTAGAAATCTCACTGTTTTCATTATCCTTATCACAAATTTTTCATTATTATATTGTTTTACCATTCCATGGTTAACCTTCCATTCCTAAAGGGCCCATCATGGGCTTATGCCACTCATCTATTTTCTATGATCCCACCTATAACCCCATCAATCTGTTTTGCCTTTGCCTCACTCCTTCACCTTCCATCTAGGGTTACCAATTAGCCTATCATTTCCATGTTCATTAGGTTCCTCAAACCTTGATGGTCTCAAAAATACCTCTATAGGATATTTAGATCAATCAAGTACATCAAGTTCTATATATTCAAATACATCAATTGGTCAAAAACTCTGTTTTTACACTATTAAGATCCCAAGCCTAATTTCAGTCAAAGACCAATTTAGAACCCTCCCACTAAATCATTAAGGTTTTCCTAGGTTGTAGGGTCTTCATTGGTGTTTTAAGCTCTGTTATTAGTATGTTAGGACCTCGTTCAAATGAAAACAATTCAGCACATGGTTGCCAAGAAAGGGCAGAAAATATCCAAAGAAATTTACTTTGTCAATTTCAAGTTTTGCAACAGGTAAATGTTCTTGGCATTTCTACAGAAATGTAAAGAGGTAAATCAACAAAGGAAATTGATAAAGTAACTGATGAGTTCCTAAAGGAAGACATGAAGCACTGGGTGTAGAGGAGAAATCAAATTTTCTAAGCCTGATTGGGCCAGCAGTGTGCTAAGCAGGGATCTAGTGCAACAAATCACATTGAGAAAGCATCCTAGAAACCTAGGGTTTGGTAAGATGGTCAAAGGAGGAAAAATGAAGATGTTAGATGTCCATGATGACAGCATAAAGAGGATTTTAAAGGGCTACTATGTATGTCATCCCAGATTTTTCCAAAGTGAAATTCCTCACTGTTTCAAAGGACAAATAAGTAAACAATATCAGTGAGAGGAGGATCAAATTTTCAATTTAAGTTACTCACACTCAATGGTAAAAGGAATAAAACATAGTGTTGAGCTGTAAGAGGGAAAACCGAGGTGATTTTAAGGTTGCTTCTTTGCAATTGAATATATCAAACTTTAGGAATATCAGAAAAGGCTAAGTCAGTATGTTATGGCACCTACAAATCAGAAGTGGCCAAAGAGAAGGTAGCAAGCATGATTTGAATTTTATAGTTCTTGTCAAAGATGAGTTTATCATGTCCAAGGGTCAGTGAGAAAGGTGAAGACAAGGTTCTTATAATCACCTGACAATAAAATGCTGAAAGGAATCAATAGGCCAAAAGGAAGTCAAAGTTCGCCAAATGGGGCATATCTGCTTGCAAGCAGTGAAAGGAGAGGCAAACAATGTAAAAGGATCAGTAAAAGGAGGCAAATGGTTCAGTTGAAATGTACAAAGGAAGAAGCAGAAGACCAACTTCATCCTTTGAAGTCACCTGCAAACCAAAATAATAAAGAGTTGGTGAGAAAAGCAATAGAAAGGAAAAAATCTATGTCTTTAGTCACTTGCAGCAAAAAAGTCAAAGAAAGATCAGTGAAAATTTAAAGGCTTGAAAACATTAGAAAAGTGGCTTTTAAATTTGAAATTAAGTTTCTAAACCTATTAAGGCCCTCTACACCCTTGAACAACTCATTTTTCTTTTACAAAGATCATGAAAGGCAGTCAAAGAGGAAATTGTGAATTTCTGGCAAATACGGGCAAGTTACCATGTGTTGCACACCTAGAGTCGTGTGCTATGCTCTTGGAGGTTTTTTTTGTGAAAAAAGCTCTCCACTATGCACCTGTAAGTGCGTGTTGCACATTTACCCACACAGTTCCAGCAGCCCATTCAAATTCCGCGTGCAACCTTGCCCAACCGGCCCATCGTGCACACACTATGCGTTTAATGGGAGACTCGACAGGTGAGTGCAGAGATACTTCGGCGCTGCGTGCATAGCACCCGACACCTCAGCCTGACCAACGTGCACACACTGCGCACCTAGGGAAAAGAGTAATAGACACATGCTGACCATGTTCACGCTCCGTGTTTGCCACCCGACAGGCCCGACTGGCCTGGTGCTACGTGTTAAGTGATACACCCTCGGCCGACCCGGCAACGCGTTCAGCCACCCGACAACAAGTTTAGGTGCTACGCATTTGGCCAGGAGGGCCTCTGCACTAGTTCAAACCCTAAATATACTCAAGGTCTCCTCAAAATTCACCTCTAAGGGTTTTATAAACACCTCCGAGGGGTAAGTACAAAACACAACCTCCTCTTCAAGGTTCTTGTCATTTGGTTAAAGGAATAAACCCTAGGAATATTAACTAAATTTCATTAAAACCTCTCTCATCTGCAAACCAAAAACGAATAGTTAAGGTAGAGTGGTCATCAAATTTGTCTCCCTTTACCTCTCACTCATAGTCATACATCCTACCCTCACTCATTTACTCCTCCACTTGCAAAAGATTGCCTTTCTCATCACCATCTCATTTACCCTCTTCATATCATTTCACAAGCAGAGTTAGGGTTTTGGTTTTAAAGGCAACAGTGAAATCAAAATGTCAAGGGAAGGTAATAGTGATAGTGGTGAGGGAGGTCAAGGGCCTATAAGACGTCAGCGCAGAGGTGGAGGAATAAATAGGTTTGAGCCACTGAACACCGTGGAGTTGATGGCCTCACCTATTATAGTTTCATGTTTCCAAAATATGGGGCGTTTTAAATTTTGTGAAAGAGTACAATAGGTAAAAATTCATCCTGAGCTGACCAGGCTCTTTATTCTTAACCTTCATGACAATCAAGTAAATTTAGCAGGGGTAAACTTTTATCTATCTTCAAATACCATTTCTATGGCCACTGGGACACCTAGTGTGGGAGAAAGGTGGTTCAAGCAAGATAATTTGGACCTCAGCCACTATGAACCTTTCCTAAAACCTAGATACAAAGATGACTGCAAATCCATTTTTCCTGTTTCACATTTGCTGGAGAGATATGCGCCCTTGATGAGAGTCATCATGAAATATTTTACATGTGAGGGGAGGTTTTCTAGGCTTTATTCATACCACATAAGATTGCTCATGCACTTCACTAGGGTAAAGATGCTAAATTTTCCCTATTATCTCTATAGGAGTATTGATAAGATGTCTTATATTGTGCAAAAGAGACATCCTTCACAAAAAATGCAAAGCCTATTTCACCATTCTCTCATCCATATGGTTGTAATGCATCAATTAGAGCAAAGGGGTATTCCATGGGAGGTTTTCATTTCCCATGAGGTCTTCACAAACCTACAGCCCCATCCTCAGCAGAATGTGCCCTCCTCATATCATCCTCCTATCCTAACTCCTCGATCATCTCCTGATGAGCATGTTTCACCATCCACCCATGTACCTTCACCTCAGGACAACCTTCTTTCCTCACCTTCTCCCAATGCATCAGGCAATGAACAAAGTGGAAATGAACAATCAAGTGACCATGAAGGAAACAGTCATGATACATAAAGAAATGGTGAAGAAGAGGACAGTAAAGATGAAGAAAATGAAGAGGCAAAGGGAAGTGATGTCAGCATGGAAGAAATAAATGATGAAGGGAATGCAAAAAGCATTGAAACAGAAGAGAATGAGGATGCTAGCAATGATTAGGAAAGCAACAGTGAGGAGGAACACATCAAAGAGCATGATAGTGAAACTAAGAGCCATAATGACAGTGAAAAGAATGAGGATCCTAGTGATGATAAGGTAAATGATTATGTTTGAAACAAAAAGGATACTGATGAAGCAGAAGACATGGAGGTAGATGATGGTGCATAAAGTAGTGCGAATGTAGAGGAGAGAAACAATCATTATGATCATGATATCAGTGGATATAATGATGATCATGAGCATGATGTTGACACTGATCAAAAAATAAAAGACAACAATGGTAATATTGAACACAGTGAGACTGATGTTGTAGAATCAGAGGTAAGCCAAGAAGTCAGTGAGCTAGATAATAGTGATAGTCATGACAACAGTCATAATGGCCAAGAAGACAGTGAAAACAATGAACCTCACAGTGGTAATGATGATAGTGCAGAAACCAATGATGACAACTCTAACAAGGAAAACACAAATGAATCAAGAGGTCAAGAAGATAGTGAAGCTGATATCAGTGAAGGAGAAAGGGATGCTGATACAAATGAAAATCACAACAGTGATGTTAGCATGGAAGAAAATGAAAGTGAGGGTGATGAAAGTAGTCAAGAACACAGTGCAGAAAACAGCAGTGAAAAGTTCAATAAGGAAGAGAATAGCAGTCATGAGGTCAACGATGGTGAGGGCATTCATATGAACAATATTGAGCCTTTCCCTCTCACATACCAAAGAGGAAAGAGGCATGTGTTTTCTACCTCTAAAAGGCAAGGGACCATGCCATCCACCTCAGCTAAGAAGCTTGAAAAAGGCAAACAAAATATCAAATAAGAAGAAGAAGAAGATCAACATGAGGTTGAGAAAGAGTTTGAAATCATTCATATTGACAGTGATGAGGAAACTAGGGCAAGGATCTCAAGCTTTCTCCTCCAGAAAAAAATTCCCAAATTGAAGACCTCTAAACAAATCTAGATAGGGCCAAGTGTGTGAATAGTGTCCTTGAGATGGAGAATAAATAGTTAGGGGCACAAAATACCATTTATGAGGCTAGAACAATCAGAGCCCAGAAAGAAGCTCAAAGAGAACAGGTAAAGCTAGAGGAATTCATGGGCACCTATGAGGAAAGTGAAGATGAAGAAGTAAAATCTAGAAGAAGACCAAGAACCATGGGTTTAAAGAAGGCCTTGGAAAGACAAAGAGAGAAAGAGTCAGCCTCTGCAGAGTAGCTCCCTCTAAGTGAGCTATTTTCCATGGAGATAGAATATGATCGGGAGCCTTGGCTAGAAAGAGAAAACACACACTTGGAGGCCAAATTGGAGAAGGCAAATAGGGACCTTGACCTCCAAAAGAAGATGACCAAACACTATGCCTTGAGAAATCAAATTGCAAGGGCCAAGCTCAGAAGAGCCCGTGCCAAATTTTAAACCCTCAAGGAGGCAAAGGGTCAATAAAAGCTTAACCTTCTTGCTGATTTTTCCATGCAAGCATCCCAGACATAAAAAGGAAGATAATTGCAAATTTTGGGAACTTTTCATAAATTTTTTATTTTTGTTGATTTGGAGGGCCAAGGGCGCAGCACCCTTGGTGTTGCGATTTTTTTCAGGGCACCCTAAGGAGGTAAATTTTACATTTCTGGAATCCTCATCTCAAGTACAAAATTCTCACCAAAGTTTAGGTCATTTGGAGTTGATTTGGTCGTCCAAAAGGGTCAAAAACACCCTAAATTTCACCTTTCTGCCTAGTTTTCAGGACATGTGTTGTGCCTTTACTAGCCTTGGGGGTTTTGTTTTTTGAATACTTTAAATTTTTCCAATCAGAATGCTAAGGGTATTTCTGGAAATTAGACTCAACTTTCTTTCCAACGAGCCATCACGGAGCCCATTCCGACATTGGGAGGCATTCAAAACTTGGCTTCAAGGTGATCTAGTTTTCCTATGCATGTGTTGCGTCCTTGACCTGGAAATGCATCCTTAAAACTCAGTGCTGCACCTTGACAGTAAAAAAGTAAAAAAAGTATGTAAATAAATATTTTGGAGGCTTGGGAGAGCCCAAATGTCAATTTTTTTTGCCAAAAATGCTCAAGAAGATATTTTTCATCATATATTTAATGCCTTGGGCCTTGCAAGGTCTCAAAGGACAAAAGTGAAATTTATGTTTAACTAATGGGCTTCTAGAGACCTAATTAGGGTTTTTTACCTCCTTGCTTATTAAAAACAACATTGAGGACATATTGTAGTTTTAGTTTTTGATTAGAAATTTTATTGAGAGTAATACATAGACTTGGAGATTGAAGACAAATTGGCTCAGATCTTTGTGAATGGCTTGGATTGTTTGACATTGGAGAAGGCTTGCTTGCAGGATTCCTGAGCATTGTAAAATGGTGATGTGTTCCTATTTAGTTCATGTTTTATTGTATTATCATTGTGTTCATCCTTCTATTGCAGTAGGACAAAAGTTTTAGACTAAGAAATTTTGTTTAGAGGCACCTTAGTTATGTTTATCCTTCATTGCTTCTATGTTTTCCTCTGCTAGGTCAGTTTAGAGAATTTTTAGTTTCTCTTTAGACCCACTTATGCTTTTTTATCTTATGAATGATTCAATATAGTGGATATCAAATATTTTTTATGGTTAGCCATGCTTGTTTGATGTTATTTAAACTTTGTTCTTAAAATCTTTCTTTGAAGTATCACTGATTAGTTTTAGCCAAAGAGGTTTATGTTTTGATCATGCCCTTTGTCCATTCTTGAAAGGTTGCTTTGGAGTTCTTTATGGCTATGATAAATTATGTTTAGGAGTTCCCTCTTCTTTGATCTATGTTATATGCCTATCTTAAATGTTTTCTAATCTTGAAGGTGAAATCACTAGAAGTTACACAAGTTTCTTGCCTTTTGTAGTTTCACTGGATTGTTTATCTTAAATACTTATTTTCTTGAGTTTAATCAAAGATTTATTGGTTTTCCCTGTCTTATGATTACTTCTTTATGCTGAGTAGTGTTAAAGACCCTTCTTTATTACAAGTATTTTTTCAAGTATTCTTAACTACCCTTTTTCACCTACTATGTTTCACAAACTTAATGTTCATTTCATCTCACACCAACCTTGAAGATTCATTTGACCATGTTATATTTTCCCTGTGATGCACCCTGATTCACTGTTAAACTCTCCATAACCTTCTGTAGACTCCATAGCCCAATGACTTGAAAATCTCTCACTCCATCTATTCTACTTGATCATCTACCCAACCTAAACAAACAAACAAACCCTAAAATTAACAACCTAAAATCAAACAAGTTCACATACTTTGCACAAAATAGAGAGAGCCCTCTTTGAGTTCAAGAAGGATAGATCCTAGGACTCCAAATACTGGTATCACTACAAGAAAAAAGCACATTGGTGAGGGGCAAAAATGGTCACCATAAGCTCATTGGTGAGGGTCAAAAGAGCCTTCATCACCAAAAATTAAACATCACCAAAGGTGGCGTCGCCGAAAGTATAGGTGTTGTGGCGACATCCAAGGTCCGTCACCAACAATGATTTATAGTGATGAATAGTGACCATCACCATTTCATATGAGCAATGGTGACGGACAATAGCCTCCGTCACCAAAAAATTGAACGTCACCAAAGGTGGCGTCGCCGAAAGTATAGGTGTTGTGGTGACATTCAAGATCCATCACCAATAATGATTTATAGTGATGGATAGTAACCGTCACCATTTCATATGGGCAATGGTGATGGAAAATAGCCTCCGTCACCAAAAAATTGAACGTCACCAAAGGTGTCGTCGCCGAAAGTATGTGTTGTGGTGACATTCAAGGTTTGTCACGAATATTGATTATAATGACGGATAGTGACCGTCACCATTTCATATGAACAGCGACAATTTTTTGTGATGGACCTTTCATGGCCGTCACTATTGGTGCATATATATGTCGACGTTCATTGACCGTCACCATAAACTCATTGGTGACATCAAGGTCCGTCACGAATAATGACTATAATGACAAACAGTGACCCTCACCATTTCATATCAACAAAAACGATTTATGGTGACGGACCTTTAATGGTCGTCACTATTGATGCGTATATATGGTGGCGTTCGTTGACTGTCACCATTTCATATTTTGGTGAGGGTCAAAAAATGTCACCATAAGCTCATTGGTGATGGTCAAAAGAGCATCCGTCACCAAAAACTGATCTTCGTCATTCCCTATATATGAATATCAAGGCACGATGGAATCGAACCACCAACCTCCTGCTTGTAAAGCAGGTGCTCTTCCATTGAGCTAGCACCCTTTAAAGAATTAGACTTTTAAAAATTATATCTTGGAACTTCATAGATTGTAAATTCTACAACTTTCAATAAATTAAAGTCTCGACAATCTTTTACTAAACAAACAAAACACCATCGACATTGCAGGTCCCTACCTAATGGTTATGGAAGTTATGAAAATTAGGTGAAGGGAATAATTAGACTTTTAAAAATGATAATAGACTACCACCACAAGAATCCCCCAAGAGAGATCCAGTGGGAGAATCTCTTGAATCAGATTCAATGGAAAATGAAGGACTAGATGAAAGAAAAAGGCCTCATCAAGATGGGGAATCCACCACCTCGAGTTAAGGAATAGAAGAGGTCCTCAGAAATTCTTACAACACTTTGAAATAGAGCTAAGGTTAGAATATCTACTTAAGATATACTTATAAAGATTTCTTATGTAAAATAACTCAAATAGACAAGCAAATACAGAATTATAAAGTGATTATTTGGCATTTCAATCACTAATTTCAGGGCCAAAAACCTAAATAACCTAAAAAACTCAAATATCCTAAAACAATGTGTGAAATAAAGACAAAGAAAAAGAGAATATGTTCTCGAACAATAATACAAAACAAAGACAAAGAGAATATGTTCTAGAACAATAATACAAAACACATCCAACATTTTAAAGTATCTGACTTGTCTTGGTGAACATGTGTCCTTAGCAAATACAATGTAGCAATACCTTCCCCACAAAAGAGAAGACATGTCAAAATAGTATGTTTGACACGGACAATCATAAATATGCCACAATAGCTACTCCATTCAACACATGCACAGGCAATACAACTTAGATGTTGATGGCAAAGTATGGGATAAAAACAAATATCCTAGATGCTAGTTGTCTCACAACAATTAATTCAGATTTTACATATTGGTATGATGTTGTGGTGAAGTTCCCAGTTTCTAACCAAAATAAAAAGTAATAGATCAACATAACATACACTGCCAACATGTAACCTAGCCAATGGCTTCATCATATGCCTCATGCTAGGAATTGGATTTTGCATGCTAGACCAGCGATAGTTAGGTTCTAAATTTCAACCTGATTATTTCAGACAACGTATGAGAAGAAGTAGAGAAGTCCTATAATAGAACTTCCATCACATTATATTGATTTTGTTGTAGCATTTTTTTTTTATTTTTAGGGCTCATGTTTCAAACAATTTTAACATGGTTTTAAGGTTCCAAAAATATCATGGGAAAGTCTCCCTTATTGTAGTATTTGGTGGTAGCCTCCATGAATAGTTTGACATCAATAATATTGTTATAATACAACCGTTTTTAGTAGCATGTTGTCATCCTCCATGGTCTCGAAACAAAGCAAAAATATCACCATCCAAGCATAAATATAACTCGGCATATAAGATCAACTTTTGCTAGGAGGATGTGAGGTCATGTAACATACTCTTGTAGTATTATGAGGCAATATGAATATGATATATAGAATAAAATGACCGCAGATTCAATGGCAACATGTGAAGAGCCCTAAATAGAAGATACAATAGTAGATATATCCTTTGATTGGTGGTTCTATAAAACCCAATAGTGTTGGTCTTTCCAATGGTTGATACCTCCAAATGTGGTAAATTTTCACCAACAAATAGAACTAGGATTAATGATAGCACTATTATGGCTCTGATACCAATGTTTGGACAGATAGGGCAGTATGAAAACAAGTATAAAAATACAGGTGCAATCAAAAAATGTTTCCAACAATGATGTGGGGTTTTTGGGAAGCTTCTTGTGGGATAATTTGAGGGATTTCAGACAACGTTTCAGCGTTGTGAACAACAATAATCTTTATTACTTGTTTGTGACTACATCTAGGGTCATTGTATGCAAATTATAGCCAACAATAAAACTCTAAATACCCATCAATCAGAACAGTTCATCTTTCCTTCAAGCATGAACCAATTTAAATCTTCATGTGTCTTCACCTTACAGAAATTTTGTGGTAGAAATGGTGGTGGTAAAAAATATCATAAGGGCTGTTAATATCTAGTGAAAGTTTTTTTTTGAAACCCTTGGAAACATACAATGAACCCTTGAACAAAGGCACTAGAACATTTGTGAAATCCTTAGGTAGTATTTGAATTGGACATGAGTGTGTCATTATAAACATTGGAGTGCTTTGGTATTCAGAGGCATTTCAAGAGCCCTTTTCATATCTTACTTGGAGTGGTTTGTGGATATACCTCTCGTTGTTGGGTGGTCCTAGACTAGATCCTAGAAATATAAAGCATGTATCAGATCCTAGTAATCGGTTGGGTGTTCCTAGTAACTTTTTGGTTGTATCAGATCCTAGACCAGTAGGTGTTCCTCCTTGGCAACATACATTCCTTAATTCATAGAGAATAACGTAAGGAAAAGGAGACCTTGAACCACATGTATATGCATAACCTTATGTTTGACTGTTAGCTTGAGTACAACAGCCTGAAATAGGTACAGCCTCCTCACCTTAGATATTATCTAGGCTTTACTGAGACAGTGCAGTTGATAAATGGGTTTCAACTGACCAACATTTTACACCCAAAACCGCAATTTGAACTTAGTTCAGGCTAGAAATGGAAAAATTGGATCTTCTAATCATCCAAAAGGTTATAAAATTTCAACATTCTAATTGCCCCATGGACAGGAAAATCCAATTTTTTGAGTGTAGGAACCTCTTTTTTTTATAAAAAGGCAAGGTTATACAAGTGATAGAAAATTACTTGGTTATATAGGTGGTAGAAAGGTCAAAAAGGAATTTGGCCAGCCCAACTTTAGAAATGGCATCTACAAAACCATTTTGCATTAGTTTAGGTCCTTCAATCTACAAACAAAAAAAATGTACTGCTCTAGGGTTTTTTCAAGGTGTTGAATCCATATATGTACTCAAAATTCCATTTTAAATAACAAAATTAAGATTTGGCCAAAAACAAATTTGGGGTAATAAGACAAAAACTCAAAAATGTAACATGTTTAGATTCCAAAGATTACATTTTTTGGTAGCCAAAGTTCATGGGTTGTCTATAGTTGCGCACAATCCATGTTATGTCTTACACCGTGACCTTATCTTAAGGCATACAGACACACCCTAGTCTAGTATTGACTATGTTAATCTCTCTATATATATCATTGAATGTTCTGCTTTAGCTTATCCATCCATCCCTTGATCAGTCAATCAATCGATGATGGTGAAAGCGTCATCCATTCTCTTGCATTTTTGGTGCATTCAGGTTTTCATTCACCTCTGCAAATTCCATGCTAACAGTCAAGGGCACAAATGGGAATTGAATCCAAGAAATTTGGAAGGGAAAGGCAAGTTGGCTCATTATGGTCATCCCTACAAAAAGATCAATGCCCCAAGTTTCTTTCAACTTCATAGAGGCGATCTGTATATAAATCTAACCAACTGGGGAGCTACCCTCGTCTCCCTCGCTCTCCTTGATGCTAAAGGTAATCATCCCTAAACCCTACCCTTCAACTGCTTTACCATCATTTACTCAGAGGGAGCTAGCTCATTAAGTATTGGTATTTATGCATTCGGGCCATCTAGCAGACGTACTTCTTGGCTATGACAATATTGCCTCATACATGGTATGTATTTGCATTTCCCTTTGGAAATTAGTACTGCCATCATATGCTAGAATTTTAAGATAAATTTACAGTTTCTACTCACATATTGGAATGGATCTCAAATGTATGTGTTGCCATGGGGAATATGAGATTGTTTATTAATGCAGAACATGAGCTCCAATAGACCTTACTTTGGTGCCTTGGTGGGTCGTGTAACCAACCGTATCAAGGATGGAGAATTCACACTAAATGGGAAAACATATCAGATGTCTAAGAATGATGGCAACAACACACTCCATGGTGAAAATCTTCCTTTTCTATTCTGCATGCATGTTTTATCCAGCTAACTAGAGCCCTATAATGACCACTACTCAGGAATAAAATCTCTCTTTTTCTGTATATGTATGTTTGTTTGTGGAGGTCTAGAGAACTACTATTTTAGGTAACATATGTGTAGTTTGATGATCTAAATGAATGCAGAAGGGCTGAGAGGCTTTGAAAATTTCCTATGGGAAGTGAAGGAGCAGAGAGGCTTTGACATGCAGAATTTTGTATGACAAAAAGAGTCTTTGAGCCACAAAGGAGGGATCTAACATAATTTTTTTGATCTCCTACAACTATCAAGTGTTCAGTAAAGGAGGTGTTAAAACAGGTCTGCACTACAGCAGAAGATACAACAAATACCGCTATATTGTATGGTGTTCCTATCAAGTGCTGAGGCCCAGAATTAACCATAAAATTGACCCCTGTATCAGTCTTAAAATTGGTTTAAATAAATGCCAAAAATGATGCACAGGTCGGCTCAAATCGGTATGTCGGCTCCTTAATCAAAAGACACGACTATTCAGTTCATACAAAAACAGCTATAAATAACTAGTCATGCTCATCATTTTGGAATGAAAATTTCGGTGAAAAATACAGTGAGAATTCAGAGATAAAACAGGAGGCCAAGGAGATTAAAAGGGAGATCATAATTACAACGTTTTGGGCTAGAAGGATATATCTCTTGCAGACCTATTTGCACCTGTGGAAATAATTTTTTTCGGAGCTGAATTCAGGGGTGAAATTTCGGCCCTATGAAAGCCTGAAATTTCGGTCCTAACAGGCCTGTAACTTCGTCCTTTCCAGAATCTCGGACCTGAGACTATTCTTTGCAAATTCAGACCCTTCTAATTCAGACCTGTGGTGAAATATGTGACCTTGCAACAGTCTTGTAATTTGGATCTATAGTGGCAGTTTTGAAGACAAATTCAGACCTGCAGATCTCTGTTTTTGGAATATAATTACAGAGAAGTCTTGAGAGGAACAATATTGAGTTTATTTTACAGTGAATATATCTAGTAGACCTATTGAAGAACATCTATTTCACACGACGTCCATTTGAAGAAACCTTTTCATCAACTTTTGAAGATATATCTAGTAGACCTATTGAAGAACATCTATTTCACACGACGTCCATTTGAAGAAAACTTTGCATCAACTTTTGAAGATATAAGTTTTTTAGGTTTGTAAAATCCATTTGGATCATAAAATATTAGTTGTGCTTTCAATTCAGTAGATCTGCGTAATATTCTGGCAGGAAATAATTAGTCAGGTTGCCGGGATTAGAAAATTTAACACATTCAAACTGTAGTTGATTAGGAAAATTGTGATGGAAGTTAATGTGAAAATATTTTTCCCTAATTTTTGGTCATTTGTCCCTGATACAAAAGAACACCTCTCTTTTTCATGTCATTTGATTTAGAGTTTTGATAACAAAGGACAATATTCCATTATGCTATGAATCATGTCTAGCAATTTGGACATGGTTGGAATGTCTTTTTGTTGAATGCTTGATTATTTCTTGAATTACCACCATGGAATCTCCAATTACCACCAATTTTTTGACCTGCCTTGCACACAACATAGGACCTTAAAAAAATTCTAGGGTTTTAGTAAATTAATGTAAATTATTGTGGTCCTCTAGGGTTGTAAATAGCCACCCCTGCACCTGCCACTCCTAAGTCACTATGGTGACTTTATTGCACATCAAACTTTATATTCTAGCACTACTGTACTGTCCACAGACTCTAAGTGATAACATTCAAGTGACCATCCTTTTTGAAAGAATCGATGGCTTTATGATACAAATGGGTACAATTCGAGACTTCCTATCTGCACTCAAATTCACCAAACACTTCTTGATATCCTGGATCTTGAGTTTGGACAGACCCTCTATTTCCTTGCATTGCTCAGCATCAAGCTTTGATGAACCTTGGGAGCAAAGAGGCCTACCACATCACTCCTAATTTTTGTTCATCTGATTTAATTGCATTAGCATGCATTCATATAGATTTTAAATAGAATGGTTTATTGATGAAGGATCAAAATGAAAAGATAATGGAATAAAAGGACTCACTGTCGAATCATAGTTTAATTAAAAAAATTCTAACAACTAGATTACTGCTATGCAGTAGTCAATACCTTTAAGGAACAGAAGGCCTAGATAGATAACATCAACTTGTACATCAGGATCACAGTGAAATGTCATTAAATGATTAAAGGCACTGAACTCAATTTGTATTCACAAAAGAAATCTCCTAGAGAATGCAACCTAGTGCATGCTAGCAATTCTTGTCTCCTAATAATTTGAACAAAAATACAATGCAGGGTCTGGTATAGAATTGCCATATAGACATGTACACACTCTCATATGATAATGCAAAAAAAATCAAATGGAGATACAGATAACACTCCCACTGAAACAAACTACAGAGAAACAGACCAATGCATTATGATATAATGCAATAGAAATAGAGGTTTCTTACCTTGGACAGGAGCCTTGCTTATCACCGTTGATTGATGTTGAATGGTTTGTTGTTCTGTGGAGCACCTAGCTCTCTTCAAGGGAAAAGCAAAGATTCATAAATAAATCATGCCTTTCTTGCCACATTTATTAAACAACCATTACTTTTAGAAAGAAAAAAACAGAGAGAGGTGTGTGGTAGTGAGACTCCAGCAATCAAAATTTCAACAGATCAAATAGACACAGTGAATATCATTCACAAACAAGAGAGAGAAGACCCAAAAATATGAGCCAAATGGAAAAATATTAAGGATGAGGTCAAATGTGTGTAAACTTAGCTAGAACATTAAACAAATAGAAATATATATAAAAAGATACTCACCATAACAACAGAACATACTACTTGAAAGGAAGCTGAACAATGAATTTGAGCAACTAATCTTCGACCATTGCACATAGATTGCCATTTTTTTTATGAAGTTTTATTGAATGTTAAATTAGGCTTCGAAAAATAAGAGTTAACATCTGAAGACTTTCCTTGATTAACAAGAGATTTCCCTGCATAGTACAAGAGGCATAAGCTAAAATTTAAACAGTGAACCTTTTATTATACTTTGTATATTTGACTAGACAGCTTAGTTATTATCTGGCATGCCATTTATGCATGAACGCTGAAAACCCATGGCAGGAAAATCACCCAGAACTCATCATAAATATCATAATATCACACAATTCTCCTTATAGACTGCAAATCTGATCAGCGAACTTATCATTATAGAGGTTAAATCCTGCAACATGCATGTTTTAAAATAGTTTGTCCAATGTGCCAATTAAACCAATCACTTGAAAATCACATGCATGTTGTCTAGCTAAACAAATATTTCAAAATCAGATCCATAGATATTTATAATCATAACTTGAGAACTAAAGCTTTGCGGCATTAAAAGAGGTGCAAAAATAACAAACTAATGGAATTTCGAAACCTTGTAATACACATAAGAAACCATTTAATCAAATTGTAAAATATATATAACCCTAAGATTAGACAGATAAGCCTCACAGCCAAGCACTTCCTTTTACACAGTATCTTAAAATAGTGAAAAGGCCTATAATATAAAAAAGGATGTCAATCTTGTAGTATTCTAGGGTAATTTGACTTAAGGTTTCAGGTATCTAGAGTTCCAAATAAACTTCCTTTGCTCATTCAATAATAAAATCGTCAACTTTTTCAATTACACAATACGATATGATCCATGTTAAATATCACTACACATTTGTCAATCATTATAGCACAGTACATGCACTAATAATATTATTGTAGAATTAAGCAAACCATCAGAGAGTCCCCAATACCACAGAAAATTAACCAAAATGATTATACACCAATGACCTGATTTCACTTGTGCACAGATAATAATCTTTAAATACCTCTAAAAACTAGAATCTGCTATAGGATACAAATCTCTATTTCCGAGACTTACAATAACCTTCCAATCACTATCAAAGCTGCCTTAGTATCCGCACCAGTGAAAAACACTTCAGGAAAATGATGATCTCAGGAAAATGACTCTGTCTTAATAATCTACTATGGGTGAAATGTTTTGCCATTTTTCATGACCTTGTTATGAGCAACACTTTACATATTGTATGTTGTCTCTGATTTGAAAAGGAAGTCAGTGTTGAAATAAAAGGACACTGAAAATGGAATTTTTTAAGAGACCACTTTCAAGCTTTGGGCATATATGGGACAATATTCCATTATGCTATGAATCCTACTTTATTCCATCACTATGGTGACTTTATTGCACATCAAACTTTATATTCAAGCACTACTGTAATGTCCACAGATTCTAAGTGATAACATTCAAGTGACCATCCTTTTGGAAACGAATCGATGGCTTTTAAATTTTAATGCTTGGTAAGAATTTATTTTAGTTGTCCAAGTCTGTTACTCTATCTTAATAATCTACTATGGGTGAAATGTTTTGCTGTTTTTCATGACCTTGTTATGAGCAACACTATACATATTGTATGTTGTCTCTGATTTGGAAAGGAAGTCAATGTTGAAATAAAAGGACACTGAAAATGGAATTATTTAAGAGACCACTTTCAAGCTTTGGGCATATATGGGACAAAAGTAACCTTTTATTTGTTTTGCAGGGACTATTTCTTGGTTTTGTTGGAGCAGCCTCAAAAATATTTTGAATATCACTCATATCCTGTTGGTAGCAAATCCATTGGTGCCTGCTTATCCAAGGGATTTTAAATACAAGCAATTTGAAGGTTAGTGATCCTCCCTTTTGCTATTTTAAAATAGCTTAGTTCCTATTTATCACTTTGTGAGTATGTTGGCTATAGGATGGGATTCAGATTCATTTGGAGTCCATGTTATAGTCCATGATATTGAAATAGTCTCCTTTCACTCTTCTTATTGTATTGGTTTATTTGTCTAAACGGAATATTTTATGATTTATATTTGCATATGACTAGTATCAAATTTCAATGATGTTAGGGAGGGTTTATCTCATTCAGGGTGCCATATGTAAGCAAGTGACCAATTACTCTCTGCTTGGTTTTGTTAATGGATTTTTTTGTGTAGACCTTCTTTTTTAATAGAAAAATACATCTTATATATACAAGAATTACAACAACAGAACAAAAAGCAGAAGGATATATAAAAGGGAGCTTATATTCTCTTGTTTGTTTCCTTGAAATACATATCCTGGGGAAACCCACTAGGCACTCCCCTCATTCCAAGGATAGTACTTAGGGTAAAATAGGACTCTTCAGGGCTTGCTACAGCAAAATGTAACACCTTAGTGCAAAGCTTCACTAAGTACTCTAGCTCAAGGGCAACATAGGGATCAGTCACCACTTTCAACTTAGTAGCTGCTCCTCTGCTATTCTATGGATGGATGTCCCCACAACAGAGACTATCTCAGAAAATCTTGGAGATTAAGTAACCCGAGAATTCTTAGGCTAAATACCTTTCAAGGATTCTACTAAATACACACCAAATTCCAAGGATATTACTCGATAAGGTCGGGCTCCGAGTTAGATGAGGGAAGAAATTTGAAGGACCTATGGCTAAGTCTAGAGGGCTAAGATAGTACTATAAATGCTCAATTAGATCCCAAATACAAGATACTTTTAATTTAATGATTGCTGTTATAAATTAGGGTTTATAATAGACACAATTTACTGCATGCAAAATTTATGACAACAATAACTTGCTATGGGGAGCTTGCTCATGCTTGTTTTTCTCATATTCCAGTTCAAAGAGCATTTCCACAATGAAAAAAAGCCTTTTTAGATTGGCCAGAACCCCGGAATAAGCCATATAGCCTAAATAGATTCGTATCTCTTGTGTGTCATTCATAGAGATCGTTTGAGTGGAATGATTCCAAGTTGTTATAAGTAAGGGGAGATCGACCTGTTTAGAGAAGAGGTAAGGCGTAGTCAGTTATTGCATGGCATTCCTTTTTTGCAAGTCAAAGAGGAAACAAATTAAGTTGAGACAAACAAGTTTATTGATAAGATCAGAAAAATTCAGTATACAAGTTTAAATCCTTTGAAATTTTCACAATAAAAATCATAGAAATAAGATCAGAAAAATACCTGTCAAACGTATCCATACAGGCTCTCCCTATCGGAGTTCTATAAGAGTGCAATTTTATCTCCATATGTGGACGATACATGGATCCATGCTAAATGCTAATGGCAGGCAACTGTCGTGAAGCGTAGCTGGAGTAGTGTTGTCCTATGAAGATAAGTGCAGTGAGAATGGGAAGTCGAAAGCCTCATGTTGCCATTTTTCCCAACGAAGGAATGGGCCATCTTATCCCATTCACCGAGTTCACCCAGCACCTCTCGGCACACCATGGATTCACCGTTGCATTCATTACATGCAAATGGATGTTATCCGGTCCTGAATGCATAAATTCCTCACAGGGTCTAGATATCCGCTTCGTCCAGCTCCCTCATGTGGAAATCCAAGAAGATGAGGGACAGTACATGAAGGTGGACACCCTTGTATCAAAGTTATTGGAGAACTCGAAAGGATTAGCAAGCCAACCTGGTAACATTAACCCCCAACAGATTAAAGCACTGAGGAATGGAAAGGTTAATCCCACCGATGCTAGGCGAATGCCCCTAATTTATCCAGTCGGGCAGCTAACACCCAGGTTGGATGGTTGGATCGGTTGTGCATTAATATTAATACTCTATGGGAAAAATTCCGAAGGCATTAAGAGGTTGTAGCAGAGCCCTAGAAGAGTATGAACGTGCATATGCAGAAGCTATAACCACCGAAAACACAAATAAAATAGATGAAGCTCGACTAATTACTAATAATTACTAATCAGACCACATTAGAACATCCTCTTTATCTATTCATTCCTCAATCCATCAATCCTTACCTCATTCGTTGGTGAAGCCAGCGATCCCAGCCATCCATCCCACGAAGACCAGTCTATTTTTCTACTTGACTGGTGGGATTTTCACCATAGTGGCAATATCAATTGAGCCTCTTGGATGAATGCGAGTAGGTAAAGGTTGAAGGACAATGAAAAACTAATATAGTTTACTATAGCCAAATTCGGAGTTCTTGAACATGTTTTCTGCTCCAAATTGCAGCGAAAGCCCCAAATCAAGAAAAGAAGATTTCAAATAAAGATCGAAAAAGAGTGAACCCAGATCTGATATAATAAGTTCGGGTTAAAAATCTAGTAGAGTGGATAGAAGAATTGAATGTCAAATAAGGGTATGGAATCTGCGCGAAATCATAAAAATTATGATCAGAGAAGGAGCACCGAACTCTGTACCAGACCTGGCAAGGAGAAAATCGGTGGGAAAATAAATTTTAATAGGTCGATTTAAATTTTATAGTAGCCACCAAATTATATTTTAATAGTTAGTCAAATAAATTGCTATGGTCGGTTAGGTTTTCATCAAGTTTTATTTTTATGTGAGTAAAAATAATGTTAAACTAATTAGAGTATTAATCAAAATTATATTATACTTCTCTCATATAAGTAAGAATCCTAATTAATCAAAATTATATTATATCTCTCTAATATAGGTAAGAATGTTCATATAAAGAGGGAAAATGAACACGAGCTCGGAAATATCTATCAACCTTTAAGGTAGTGAAAATTATCTTTAAATCTATGAATAATGTTATCATTAAATTTAAGTAGGTATAGTTAGTTTCTTATTTTTTAGGAAGTTCATTTAGAGCTTAAAAATACCCAATTAGAAGGCCTTCACATGTGTTGTTAAGAGAGACATGGGATAAATTTTGATTAAAGGAATTAAGGGGTACAATAAGATCAATGCATAGCACCTAGTCAAATCACCAATAATATATCCAAACCATCAAGATGACACACTTCTCTGAGCAAAATTATGAAACACCATGGAATAAATCAGATTAAAACTTATATTCAATCAATCAATAGTTAGAACATAGTGTTTAAGAGAACACAATAAAAATAGTACACATTGGACATAATATCATATACACATGGATCATACATATCCAACTAAATGTGGTAGCTAAAGGAACTTCTTCCTACACATAGTGTCCTAGATGGCTAAGGCAAGGTGTCATCAAACCAATGATACATTCATGAATTACATATAGATCCATATACCTTAGATGAAAAATGATCAATGTGACAGGAATCATAGGGGTTGAGATGAAAATCAAATTTTAAAATATCCTCTAAAAGCCCATATAGAAAATGGGATAACATATCCTATGACATCCAACTTGTTATATATGGTGGGAAATCCTTAAAGTATATCTGAAGAAAGATATCTCGTTGAGGTCTAGGTCAAGAAGAGGTACAATTCCTCACTAATTTGGTATCTCGTTGAGGTCTAGGTCAAGAAGAGGTACAATGCCTCACTAATTTGGTAGTTGAAGAAGTTTAAATCTTGGTTTGTAAATTTGGCCCTAAGTAGGCAGGGCAATATAGAAGGAGGTGACCCCCTTGGAAGAGTTCTAAAGGGGAAGGGCACATAAGGCCTTATATTAAGATCTAAATCCAAGTACCTCCCTCATAAAAAATTCTAGACATGTATTTAAAGAATGTAGATAACGACTCGTCCAAATGTTGATAAAGACAATAAATGGGGGCATCTACAAATGGAAACGCTAGTAGATGTTATTAAGAAGAGGAAGGTCATTATGATTCGTTTCAACTCGACGCGAATGTAAACCCACTTTGAACGCACCAAGGGATATATGAAGGGAAACATTTGATACTCTTGAGTGTATGTGGTTAAACAAAAAGGCCCCCTTTCATTTGCATGAAGTGTTCCTGATACAAATCCATGTTACAGTCGAGGCCCTAAAAATATGAAGTCCAAGTACATTGAATGTATTGTCTATAAATAACCTCTCTAACAACCTGACACAAACATATAATGATGTCATTTACATTTGAGGTGTAAATCACTTGAATTGTGTTACAACTTTAATCGCTCCCTAAAAAAACTGTGCCATGCTTCCTTGTGATGATGCTTCAACCCTATTGGAGAACAACCTCACAATGTAAAAGGAATTTAAACATGATGTAACTTTAATAGTGCCCCACATTCACCCTTTGGCTCACTACCCATGGCTAATTTGAGGTTATTTCAAGCACTGATGTGGATAATATCATTTTATTTTCTCTTATGTATAGTATTCTACATTGACACAATTGAGTTTGTTTAAAAAAAATATATTTATATTGAGGGTTCACTCCTTGTGCATTAGGGCTAGACAGGCCTTGTCTTTATGAGTAATCTATTCATTTCCAACTCCTTAGTCCTTCAAATTTTGCACGTCGTTAGGCCCAATATACCTACCCTTCTACCAGTCTTGTTTTCCTTCACAAGCACAAGACTTGGGGCTCTTCTTTTATAGTCATCTAATAACCCTCCAACTGTACTTGGAATACCATTAATTTTCCCAACCATGGTCAATTATTTTACTAATCTAGTGCCCACAACACTGCCCTCATCTAGGGATCTTCAAAATTTCCACCTAATAGTGATTTGAGTCCTCTCAAAATCACTATTTTTGTGTACCAATTTCTTTGTTGTCCAATCTATGAACAAATCTGAACTACTCCTCTTATCATCCTTCTAACACTTTGTATATTCTTGAACTAGGGTCACAAAACATCCACTAAAAGTTGATTGACTAATTTTTTATAGGTTGCTTAAGATATATGTCCAAAACTCTTTGGACAATCCACCAAAATCAACTCCTCTTCATGTCCATCCATTCCTCATAATATGCCACAATTATTCTACCCAATCTTCTACTCAGGTTCCACCTTCCTTTGTATTTTCTATCTTCGCACATACTTCTGCAAAACATCTTCCAAATTTGTGGTATATATTGCAGAGATAAACCTCTCTCCAAGGGTCCCGACCCGTCTTCTTCTACACATATTTGTCACGGTCTTAAGTGCATACCTTATGGATTGAACATGTTAGGAAACCTCCTTAACTACGGCATTATACTTCTATTCGAATTGTCTTAGAACAAAACCTATCCACCCATAGCAAAAATAACAAGTCTTACCTCCATAAGAGACACAACCTAGCTCATATGGACCCATAGATTTTGGGAACTTCTTTAACTAAATTAGGGTTTAAGGGGTTAGGGTTAAGGGTTTAAACGTTTAGGGTTTATGGGGTTAGGGGTTAAGGATTTATAGGTTTAGGGTTTAGGGGGTTAAATGGGTTAGGGGTTAGGGCTTAAGGGTTTAGAGGTTTATGGTTTAGGGGTTAAATGGGTCAAGGGTTTAGAGGTTTAGGGGGTTAAATGGGTTAGGGGTTGGGAATTAGTGTTTAAGGGGTTAGGGGTTAAGATGATAGTTTCATTGGTCTCTGTTTGTGCACAATAGTTGCTTATTCTTTGCGTCTCAATGTAAAAATTTTGTAAGTACTGTTGCTTGTTGCCATGCCTTCTTTATTTATTAATTTATAGTATTTGTTAGAAATTTCTTTACATTTATTGACGAAAATGACTATTGCAATCAAACCAAATGTATGTTGAATCTCTAGCTTCAAACTCAGCCACAGTGTTGTCACACAATTTATGTCCGGAGAATGGCCATCTGATGAAGTCTTAATAACCAGTCTGCACCTCATGACTACTCTAGAAAATCTTAAGTTCAAGTGTCCCACATTCATGAGAAATTTGGCTCTTATACTCTTGCTCCACCTAGCTGTGTCCTGGAAATACCCTTGTTAATTGCAAAAACATTCTAATGTTGTCAACCTTGTCCCTTAATAGACCAAGGAAACATGTGTGACTGAGAAGAATGGAAAGCACTACAAATTTGAAGAGAGTACAAAAGACTAAGATGGTTTAAAGGATAAGCTTGAAGAATGTAGCAGTGTTGAAACAACTAAAATTTGTCCCAAACAAATAGTTGATAATACGAAACCCTCTTCTGTACCATTCAAGCAAGACTACATTCATGTGAGAGCAAGAAGAGGCCAAGCGACTGATAGGCATAGCCTGGAAGATAGGGTATGGTTCCCTCTTTTTGATGAAATATTTGATCTACATTTTGTCTATTGAAGATTAACGATTTTAACCTTGCCAACAAGGCGCAATTAACCCAATCGCAGGTCCTAATATGTCATGATATATATTAACTATAGATATATATGAGAAGGAATAATAAAGACATAGATTGATAGAGGTGGCGAGACAAGGGGAGTCACAAGGGAGAGATGGAGATAAACTGAAGGAGAGGGGAGAGAAGGAATGGAGAGAGAGAGAGGGAGAGGAGTGAGAGAGGTAGAGAAGGGTAAGAGAGGGAGATATTGACACAAAGATGGAAGAGGATGATGTTGAGAGGGCTTGCTTGGGTGACTCTAGGAGCAACCTGAAGGTGGTCAGACAAAGCTCTTCTAAGTTACAAATATGAAGAGAAAAAACTGGTGATGTATATGTGGTTGCTCAACCTGGGCTGTATGGAAAATCTTGGCTGAGAGTGTTTACTTTTCTGTGTCTTCACGAAAGTAGGTTGTCTGGTCACAGAATAAGATCATGACAACATGTAGGTGATGGTTCTGTAGTAATTTCTCAGCCTTATCTTTAGAATGTCTAACAGAGAGGATCAGGTTTGAATACAGGATATAATTTGATGAATTTGGAGATTTAGAGTTGGAAGAAAAAATTGTGGTGATGTTTGGATGGGTGCTAATTTGTAGGGTTTTCCATTTTTATAATTTTATTTGTTGTGCTTTCTACCATGCTACCTAGTTGCTTTCATGTTTCCCTAGCATTTTAAATTTTTTTATTTCTATCTCTCTATTGTTTCTTGCCCCATTTGAAATGTCATCCTTATTTGGTAGGTGTTTTCTTCAATATAGTGTGAATATTTTTCCATCACACAAATTCTATGGGGTTTGTCTACGCAAATAGCTTGTAAGGCCCTTCATCAAGGTATTTGATGAAATGAAATGATTATCGATGATCACCAACTAATGGTACCTGCAGATATTTACTCTAACAATTCTACAGTTTTCTTGTGCCAACAATTATACAACATTTTAACCTCATGAATTAGTCTCCTTTGTTCTCTTCGCTGATTCTATAAGCACTTATTTCTGTTGTCAAAGATTTTACTCTCTAGTACCATTGAGTTATTTCATTTATTTGTGGACATTGATCTATTTTCATTTCATTTCTTCAATTTTTCTGACTGTTATGCGTTGCCTTTGGCTAGTTCCTTATTTCTTACCTATGCTTTTTCTGCTTAAGCATTCCAGCCAGACAGAGCAACAGGGGTAGCAGGAGCCACGCAGTCCAGCCAGAGCCCAGCAGGGGCAGTGCAGAGGCAGCAGGAGCCACGCAGGCCCAGTCAGGGTAGCGCAGAGGCAGTGTAAGCCCTTCAAGTGTGACACAGACCCTTACTGAGCAGCGCAGAGGCCGACGCAGGTCAGTTAGGCTGACGTAGAGGGATTCAGAGCAGAATATTATTGTCATTTTTATTTCTATGTTGGGTGAACCAGTTTTGGTGCCCAAGATTGTTGTACTTAGATTCTTCATAAAAATGAAAACCCTCCAGAGCTAGCTACACCGGTTTTCCCACATTGGGTTTTTTTCGGGGATAATTTTCCAGAAAATCCATGTCTCACTTTGTCTATGAGCATGTTATTCAATATTTGATCTATATGTGTAGGTTTCTAGTTGTATTTACTATTTACTTCGCTAATTGGCTCTGGGAGCGCGCTCTGAAAGCAGGTTCGAGGGAGCGCACTCAAGGAGCGGGTTCGATAGGGGGGAGGCGCTCCCCTACAACCTTGTTTTCAAGAGCACACTCACAATATGCATATTCATGTTGTCTAGAGAATTTTGAACACTCCCCAAAGAGTAGGGCTAGTCCCAAGACAATTGGAAAAGCTATTTTTACTTTTTTTTAAACATTTGGGGTCTACGAGAAGGCTCCAACAGGCCTCATGCGCTCAATGAAGGGGGTTTAGAGCTTTATAAATGCCTAATTCCTCTTCATTTCTCCTTGCATTTTTCTTTCCAAAAAATAAAGGTTTTGATTGTTAAAGGTCAACAATTTTGGTAGAATATCTACCATTGAAACCTAAGAACTAAGCCAACGGAAGTCCCTCATGGGAAAATTTCTTACTGTAATTCCTATAATTAAACAATTAAAAAAATGCAGTTAGCTACCTCTTGAGTGGGTTTAGTAGCCTCTATAAGCTTCTCCTTTAGCATAGAGGCTTCATCTTGCTTGTCAGAGTCCACGTCATTTCTTCAGGATCCAATTTCTTTGCTTTGGGACCCTTGGGAGCATGGGTCCAAGCAAATCCAAGGCCATTTTTCATTATGATTCAATATGTGTGGTTCGATGCTACCACAGCAAGAGCTTGCAGTACACCATGGAGTCTCATAAATCTCAGCAAAGGTCTCAGTACTGTGTTAATAAGAATAATACTCTATGCTATGGTGTTGATCAGTGCCAGGTGCTATATCATAATGTATAACCTCAGCACTTCTAGGTACTGTGCTCACTGATGTTATGATGCTAAGATGCTCGAAGCTACTTGGTGTTGAAAAGTGTAACTAGGATCGGTCTTCATATTGACTATGTAATTATGTATTTATGTAAAGGAGAAGACAAAGATAATAAAATGTATTTTTGTTGTACTTGCTTCATGGGTTTCATGAGCAATATTTCATTATAGGTCAATAGAATTATTCTTGATGTCTATTAGGATTCGTCTTCTAATTATAAATTTAATTAAGGGTCATAAATATGAAGAGTCTAGTCATCAAAATTCTCCGAGACCTTGTCATGTTCACCCTCATTAAACGCTGGAATAATTGCACTATATGTCGGCCTATATACACAGTGATCTAGTCGGCCTCCAATCAGCTTGAAGGGTCGGCCTAAAAATAGTGACATGATGCCTATATATACAGTCAACTCTGTGGTCATTTGAACCAAGGAATTGTGGATCTCCGGACAGGAAACAGTGCAGATTTCAGGAAGGAGAAAAGTGCGGGCTAAAGGACATAATTGCGGACATTCCTATGATAGTTACCTCATAATAAAGTCCGAGTTAAAATACAAATTGAAGCAGTAAGTGTGGATCTATTCTGTGTAGCATTCTGGAGCAGTGAACGTGGATTAGTATGAAGAATCTATGGTCAAGTGAAGTGCGGTCAAACTTGTAATGAATTCACTAATAGTAGAAGGTTAGTGTTATATGTATTGTAATGACTGTAAGCATTCAAATTTTATGTTATGTGAAGGGTTAATCTCAACGATCTGTTGTGATGATAAGTCTAAGGGCTAGTATAAGTATGGGAAAAGGAGGAAGGTAAATCTATGAATAGATTTACCTTCCTACTCTCAGAAAGGTTACACATATCCAAATGCATGACAAGTGAACAATGAGACTTCAAATGATCTGGTCTCCTATATTTGAATAAGCAATAAGAAGTGTCTGAAGACGAACTTAGAAACCGAGTTCTCTAAGGTTGATGCAAATCAATGCAGGTTGTTGAAGAAAAGAAGGATAAGTATTGAAGGAAGACTTGGAAGTAGTGGCATTGTCTTGGAAGAATTAATAGGTCAAGGGTCTATGTCTTGGTCATGGTACTTGTCATCTTGAAAATCTATAAGAAGAATTTCTCGTGGGTTTTCCTCTCCAAGAGGGAGAGGCTTTTCCCTGGCTCGAAGAGCCTAACTTTGTGTCTTTTGTATTTTGGTAATTGACTTGATGAAAGACTAAATAAGCTAAAGAAGAGTGTTACACCATTTTTTGGTCATCTAACCTTTCATCATTAGATGGACCCAAGTACACCATGTAAGACCAGTTTTACCCCAAGTAAAACTGCTTTCACTATGTTAATTAGGAAACCCCAAAAAGGAATAATTAATTAAACCATAATTTAATTATTATTCCCAGTCATGTTTAACCCAAAAACAAAGAAATTAATGAGATACACCCATAGTTATCTTATTATTTTCTAGGAATAATTATTTAAATAATATTCCTTGTTAAATATGACCAAATCAACCACCATTAATTAAATAAATCATTATTTATTTGATTATATCCCAACCACTTCCTTAAAAAGATAAATAAATCAGTTATTTATTTATTCTTCACTAATCAAGGGATTTGACCCAAGTCAAACACACTTTCCCTCCAACAAATAATAATAAAATATTCCATAGAGGTGGATCTAGATTTGATTAACAATATTTAAATCATGCACCAAGATCTAGAATGACCCAATATTTTGTTATAAATAGGAGGGTTTTCCTCATCATTCTTCACCTTTTGTTGCCTACTAGATCACTCTGGATCTATACACTTGGTCTCATTCTTACCATTTGCTCCCATTGAGCTCTATCTTCTACATTGGGTTTTCTACATCTACAAGAGAGAGAAAGCTTAGATCTGAAGTGCTGAGGACTACAAAGAACCCATCCCATTGAGGAGATCTGGATACACCTTCTTGTTTCCTCCCAGGTGTCCTGTAATATAAAAATTCATTCAAAAATCGTGTTCTTGTCTTGTCTGTTGGATGCATGGAGCAAACTCTTTACTTTACCGCTTAATGTCTTTCCATTTATAGATCTGTTTGTTGCAGCATTTTAACTACTAATTGCAGATCTGAAGATGTTTGGCAACCTCTATTGTTGTTAGGGCTATTAGTTATGCGTAGCTAAAGTGGTTCTTTTTCGTACACTTCGACGAAGAATTCATACTAACAAAGAGAGGACATAAGTAACTCAAATAAGCTCACAAGTAATTATCAAGAAGAGAAATTGAATTAATCACCAGCCCCCTAAATTCTCAACACTTGGTGCTACTCGGTGTTGTAGTGATAACATGAATTTTAGTGATGAATCACTATGTTTGGATGTTGCTATAGGGATTATGAGTTGAATATCAAAGGATCAAGGAAGACGACTATGTCTTGGTCTTGGATTGGCGAAATAGGTTAAGGGCCTTGGTCTTGGTATTTTTCAATTGGAATCTCTATGAGAAGAATTTGTGCGGCTTTTCCTCTCAAAGAGTGAGAGGTTTTGGCCCTGGCTCATAGCCTACATGTTGTGTCTCTTTTCTATTTATGTTTATGCATTGGTTACTGTTTGATGAAGAAAGAAAACTAATAATATAACAAGAAAAATATCTTAATCTAAATAAGTTAAAAGGCATTCACAAACAATCACTAACGAAGAGAAATCTCTTAACACTAAATTCCCTAGATTTCTCAACATTGTAGTGGTCAAGGGCCTTCTTTTAAAAGGCTTGGTGCAAGCCTGCCCTTTCTCCAGTCATAATGAGTGGCAAATAGTTTTTGAGAGTTTTATGAAGCCGAATCCACCTTCCCCCCCAGTTGTAATCAGGGATTCATTTCTTTTGTTTTTCTGAGTTCTTGTGAGACCCCTCTCAGGGGGATACTATGTTTGCAAGTGCGAGCTATGATTCTGGTCTCCTCCCTTGCAGCCAAGATTCAAGAACAGACCGAGATCCCTTCTGCCTTATGCATCTCCTTTATGAGGGCCAACAACTTTAGGATACAAATAGACTAAGTGAGCATGACATAGTAAACAACACGGTAATAAATCTAGTTTCTAGATTGTGAGGCAAAGCTCAAGGAAGGGGTGGCCCCTCTTCCTCTCAGCCCAAATATTTTAAAAGAAGCCCTAAAGCTAGGGATTGTGAACCAACCTCCTAAGGAGCTCTCAGTTCCAGCCTTTATTGTGGATCAAATCGAGACCCATTGGTGTGCTAAAAAATTAATCTGACTCTCTCAGTGTTGACTACATGGAGCATGCTCTAATTTGTCGATTTAATGGATTTTGGCCTTCAGCATATGTACTTTGAGATTGGGTGGGTAAGACCTGGTCTAAGCACAGTTGTCTGTTCTTCTCCTCAGGGGGATACTTTATAGTATATTTCAAGAACCATAGGGATCGACAGGGGGTCCTTGAGCTTGGAGCATGGTTTTGGGTTGATTAGGGCTCTCCATTCAACCATGGTTTGTAGATTTTAACCCCTAATAATGCCAGATTTGGCCATTCTTATTTGGGTTCAACTCCCTAATTTACCTCTTAACTTAATGCACCTTGATATTTTAGCCGATATTGGTAATTCCCTAGGCCAATTCATTAATATCAACACACACAAGCTAGCGAAGGGTATTGTAACCTTTGCACGGATATGCGTGGAAGTTGATTTAAACAAGGGATTACCTGATAAAATCCTCTTGAATTCAAGGGGAGCTATTTACTTACAAGCACTAGATTATGAGAACACAGCCTTCCATTACAAGTCTACCAATAGCCAGGTCACCTCCAAAATGTATGCCCTTCTTCTCAAGGGTCCTCTCCACCTCACCAAGAATTTATTGCTAGTGTTCAATGAAAAAGAAAAAAATGTAGAACAATAACACTTCACCCTTTCCTTATTCTGGTCATACAGATAGTATATTCAGACACACATTTCTTTGAGAAATCTAAAACCTATACCAACTTTTCTATAGATCCAATGTAACAAACCATTGTTTCACTCACTCCTTCGTATGCCTAAAATGTTGATGTTATGTATTTCACAAAACATCAAGTAGTAGGTTTGACAGGTCTCTGGCTTATCCTTCCAATTTAATAAATCTCTTGAATTGCTTTCTCCTTTGACTTTGTGATTGTTATATTTGAATTTGGAACAATCTTTCCAAGTTTTACAATCACTGGATTGTTCAATTTGAGTTTTCTATACAACAAGTTTCTTGAACTAGATTTGTGATGTTGTTTGTTTCTCAAACATATGCTTTTATTTTGAATTAGACTTTTCTAATACTTTTAGGATAATAGTAACTTTCATAGCTAGGTTAAGTGTTACCTTGACAAAACGGGCATCTTTGCAGACTAACTTTTCAATGTGGAAGATCTATTTAGGAGGGTGTTTCTCCATCATTGTTTTCTAAAATATTCCTTTACCTAATAACACGGACTTTCTAAAATGTTCCTCAACTTTTCACCATTACACTTATAACAAATTGTATTCTATAAGAGTTGCAGTCTAAACTTGTAACAGAATCACTCTAGGTTTGATTTTCTCTTTTACTCACTGAGTGATTACCCCTTTACATCCCAAAGGCTTGTGAAATTGCTTCAGGTTTGTGGAATTGGGCCTTGCATTTTGTGAGAAAGAGTAAAATGATTGCAGAGTATTGGCTTATTTCACTCTTTGCAGAATATCTAAAAAAAAATTAAGTAATTTCCACTTATGAATCATACTTTTTAAAAATAAATTCTACTTATTTTCATAATTTAAGAGGTTTCACCGATCTAGAAATAGAGAATAAATAAATGAAACAGAAGCTTACTGATGGTGACATTGTCGTGGGGGTCTCTGAAGCATCTTTTATATTCCCTTGAGGCTGAGTGAGGTGCAGAGGATTCTCACAGCAACTCTGTTGGCCACAATGTTGGCCTTCATCAAAAACTCTCATTTAGGTCTTCTGTTCTTTCTCCTTTATTATGAAAAATGGCCTCCCCAACTCATCAGAAGCCAACGTCATCCCTGCAAATAGTAACAAAGTGCAGCACATAGATTAAGCCGAAACATACAAGCCTGGATGCGAAAAAAATAGTAGAACCAGATACCTGAGGTGTGTGTAATCCTCTCTGTGGAACACTAAAAATTGTGGAAAAGAAGTGAAGTTAAAAATAGAACAAATGTAGCGCCGTCAACCGTCAATGGACTAAAGATCCGATGGTGGGGTTCGAGATCGGATATCCAGTCTCCCACTGGTAAAACCCCAAGCCCCAATTCTCTTCAATCTGGTTTTCGCTCCTGCTCCTACCCTGTGCAAAGGGAAAAGATTCTACTTAGAGAAAAAAATTTCGTTCCCGCCCTGTAAAAATCGAAAAAAAATACTACTTCGGAACATTTGGGTTGCCACGGGCTTTGTAAATCATCCAAAAAAAACAAAAACAAAAATCCTATAATTTTATTTCCAAAGGTTTTTTTAATAGTAGTTGAAAAACTAACGCTATATTTTTGGTTGTGATGGAAAGCTTTTTTTTTATATTTTCGCATATTTATTATTATAATAATAATATATTTTTAAGATTATTTATTTTATGTAATGATTTTATTATTAAAATCTGTTAGGATGGGAATGTTGTATTTTTGGAATTTTAATGTAAAAGTACTTTTAATTTAGTTGTATTGAAAATATTTAAGTTTTTTTTTTTTTTATATTGGGTGGGTGTTAATAAAGGAGTTGACTTTAGTGCGACTTTTTGGAGTTTCAGGTGCTGGAATTCGGTGAAATTTTTTGAGGTAAAATCTTGGTTTTTGTTATTTAAACTAGTTTTTTGACTATATATATGGATTCAACACCCTCAAAAACCCCTAGGGCACTTGGATTGTGCAAGGTTAGCAATCAAACTTCTCTTTTCAATAAATTCATGCCAGATTTTAGAGAAATTACACCGTAAAAGCCTTCAAAAAGTCGCACTAAAGACTACTCGGTTAAGGAAAGAGAGTTTATGGTAAGTGGATTTAATAGCTAAAAAGTTTTAGTCTCTTAAATTTCATATGACAAATTTGGAAGGAGTAGGGTGTATATTCTTCTTTAGGTTAAATATATTCAAATGGTTGTGTGAATGGGGTTGTAAGAGATTATGTTTTCATGTTGAGAAAATAGAGTCATCTCAAAGTCACTCTCATAGTTTAGGTTGTCATAAGTAAAATATGTGTTTTGTCTTAAGATGTGAACATTTCATTTTAGGGCGTGTGATAATGTGGTTTTAGCGAGGCATTAAAAGATGGAACGAGCATGCACATTTGGTATGCTAGTGTTGTATTCTTCTTGAGGCTTGAGTGCATGCCTATGAAGACTCTAACAAGGGTTGAAGAGGTGGAATACCTAGAGAAGTTTTGGGGGGTTGTAGTCTCACTTAGAGGTGTAGAAAAGCAAGTTAAGCACCATGAGAATTTTTGAAGAAAACTTAAGATATTTGACAAGTTGCACGAAGGCAACTTAGCAGTGGTATTAATTGAACATTCTTTGATCGAAATTGATACCCTCTCCTTGGCACTACCACTTTGCAAGACAAAGAAGAAATGTGAAATATATGTGGAACCCACTAAAGAAGTTGGCAAGGTTGTTGCAACATATATAGGTGGTATTGTCGTGTTGCAAAAGGAGTTATTGGAACTTAGAAGGTGACCATTGGAGTAGATATTTCATGGAGTGTCAGGGAGGTGCAAGGGTGTAGGCCACATCCTATGGGTATCTTGTACTTTTGGTGTGCGATAACGATGTTAGTGCATTGTGTTTGATGAGCAGTAGATATATTATGTTTCATGAAGGAAAAAACCCACAAGTTTGAGATGTCTTAACCATTTGGCATTGTAAGATGTGTTATGCCCTAGTTTTGAGGAGATAATTAGAACCCTCTCAGAGTATCATGGGTTGTACCATGGACTTAGGTCCACTTGCATGGGTTGAGGTGTAAAGGTGCCCCGTGAGTTGAGGAAAATTATTGCAATGCTTACCTATATAAAGTGTTTATGATATAATATTAATGACTTTTTTTGGAGAATGGAAGAGGAAGATAAGAAAGGAGAGGCACTAATGTTTATTGTAAATCAATCAAAAGGAAGGAAAAATGTATCCTATTAGAGATATTTTTCAAGTTGCCTCTTCAATAGTATTAAATTTCATTGGAGCTATGGAGTTAGCCTCAAAAAAATTGATTGGGTACTTGAGAAATCCAAGACCTGACATATCCAAGCTAGTCCATTAGATAGATTCGTCTTGGGCAAAGGTTGCAAATTCTAAGGTGAAAATCTCCCATTTTTAATGTGGGTTTTAAACCTTCCATTTGAAAATGCTAAAAGAAAGGTCATGATCTTGAAAGGAGGTCCTTAATTTTACCAAAACTCAATGCCAATTTTTAATCCACGGTGTGATTCTTTCTATTTGGGTTTTTCCTTGAACATTGAGATCTATCTTTGGGTCTAGCTATGAGTCTATCGTTTCATTTATGTGTTGAGAAGGTCTTAAGGGTTGTAGGGGATGCGATGGTTATTTTCCAATACCCCTCCCTTGAAACCTTATAAAGAGATAGTGTGCCCCATTTTGTTGTCATAATATTTCAACCATGAGCTCTTCTTATGAGTATGCCCTTGGATGGAGGGTATGTAAAGGAAGTAGAAAAAAACAAAATTTCATGTTGAGTTGAAGGAGGGGTATAGATTGTAGGTGTCTCTAGAGGTCTTGACAAAGGTGAAGGATAAAGGAGTTTACCTCTTATTGAAATGCCTTCCATTCCACCATTCGAGTTGCTAAAGGGCACTAACTTTAAGGGTCATAGCTGAGTTCTCACAAAGATCTTAAAAATAAGAAGCTAGGTGTGATTTAGCATAGGATTTATTCTTCAATGGTTGAATTTTAGGGTGAGATTTCCTAGTAAAAGTACCCATGTATTGAAAACAAGAGAATACCCTGAGAGAATTAAAAAATCCTAACAGCAGGACTGAACTTTAGTATCTGCCTATCGAAATTTCATATTTGTACAAGCAGAAATTGAAGGATGTAAATTCAAGAGCGCAAACACAACATGTACAGTGGATTAAAACAACAAATATATTAGGCCCACTCTACAAAAATCTGCAATATGAGAATTCAGGATAAAAAGAGCAGGCTCCAAAAACAATTTCATAGAAGTATTTATTACTCAAATAGAAGAATTTCACAGCAAGTTGTCATCTCACAAAAGCTCCTACTACAACCTACAAGCTAACAGTACTTACTCTTATTATCTTTTTCTACAAATGTCTAACTAGTGTGCCCATCCTTTTCATTTATAAGTTAAGAGAAGGTGATGTTAGAAAACAGGCTAATGATAGCGTTAGTGGTGCATCTCCCTTGAGCATGAGAAACTCCCTCATAACTTTGCCTTGTATGCAAGGATTTTCTTTTAGAGTAGTGCATTATCATAGTAGATATAACTCCTCTCCTGAAGGTGCCTCATTCCATAAGTGTGCACTCATGAATGCACCTGAGATGATGGTGTTAATATCCTCAACTAGTGTGCCATACTTGGTGGATGTGACCCAACAACTAATTTGTCTATCCTCGAAGGTGTTGTTATAAGCTTCTAGCTGTATTTAAGAATCTTTCTGACTGGTGTACCACATTATAGCTTTGCAATCTTGGTGCTGCTCAACTTCTCAAGGCTAAGGTGAGACCAACTCGAACCAACTAGGTAATCTAACACTCTTGAGATATTTTTTTTTCCAATAACCCAAGATTCTCCCCCAACTTGTCAAACTTCCCCTTTGTTAGGAGTTTTTTCAAACTATTAACCATATGCAACTTTGTCAGAATGTGGTCCAACACTACCAACTCCCTAATGAACTTGGAATCTTAGGAAATTGTATTGAATATCAATGTGTTTGAAATGATCATGACACATTGGATTTTCATAGAGCTTGATGTAACTTTGATTCTCACAAGAGACAATATTGGGCTTCAAAAAATGATTGGTTGACTCTACAATCAAGTTGCAAATCTAGATAGCTTCATAATAAGTATATGAAACTGCCATATACTTTGCTTCAGTGGAACTGAATGCAATTGTTGCTTTCTTCTTGTTGATTTAATAAAAAATATTTATAAAATGATAATAATGATGTTTAAAATGAGCCTTATGATGGTCTTCTTATACACATTGATTGTTCACGAGGTGTAGGGGTATGTTTATAACATCACTGCCCTTGAAAGCTTTGTTTTGAAAGCACATTAATTAGAATTTTCTTTAGTTAAGCACATTTTTGTGGTGGAATGAAGTTTATCAAATATCTCTTTATACTTTGTAGAGGTTTGACTTTGTTTTTCCTTTGAGTGTTGGTGAGGTTTGTTTGTATTTTTTGCATCACAGTCTAAAGTCTTTTGACCTGATTGTTTAACATGAAAGCTTTATGCTTATTGGCAATATATCTGAAATACCTGCATGATCAAGAAACTGTTATGGTTAATTAAATTACTAATTAGGTACTACAGAAAGAGGATGATTCTTAGAGGGCTTTCTTGGGTGACTCTGGGAGCAACCCGGAGGTGGTCAGATAAAGATCTTATAAGTTACAAATATGAAGAGAAAAAACTGGTGATGTATATGTGGTTGCTCAACCTGGGTTGTATGGAAAATCTTGGCAGAGAGTGTTTACCTTTCCGTGTATTCACGAAAGTAGGTTGTCTGGTCACAGAATAAGATCACTACATGTAGGTAATGGTTTTGTAGTAAGTTCTCAGCCTTATCTTCAAAATGTCTAATAGAGAGGATCAGGTTTGAATATAGGATATAATTTGATGAATTTGGAGATTTAGAGTTAAATAAAAAAATTGTGGTGATGTTTGGATGGGTGCTAATTTGTAGGGTTTTCCATTTTTATAATTTTCTTTGTTGTGCTTTCTACCACGCTACCTAGTTGCTTTCCTATTGCCCTAGAATTTTAACTTTTTCGATGTCTATATCTCTATTGTTTCTTGCCCCTTTTGAAATGTCATCCTTATTTGGTAGGTGTTTTCTTCAATATAGTGTGAATATTTTTCCATCACACAACTTCTATGGGGTTTCTCTACGCAAATAGCTTGTAAGGCCCATTCATCAAGGTATTTGATGAAATGAAATGATTATCGATGATCACCAACTAATGGTACCTGTAGAGATTTACTCTAGCAGTTCTAAAGTTTTCATGTGCCAACAATTATACAACATTTTAATCTCATGAACTAGTCTCCTCTATTATCTTAGCTGATGCTATAAGCACTTATTGTTGTTGTCAAAGCTTTTACTCTCTAGTCCCATTGAGCTATTTCAGTTATTTGTGGACATTGATCTATTTTCATTTCATTTCTTCAATTTTTCTAACAGTTATGCATTACCTTTGGCCAGTGCCTTCTTTCTTACCTATTATTTTTCTGTTTAAGCATTCCATCCAGCTAGAGCAGCAGGGGCAGCAGGAGCCACGCAGTCCAGCCAGAGCCCAGCAGGGGCAACGCAGAGGTAGCAGGGGCCACGCAGGGCTGATGCAGGCCCAGTCAGGGTAGCGCAGGGGCAGTGTAAGCCCTTCAGGTGTGACACAGGCCCTTACTGAGCAGCGCAGAAGCCAATGCAAGCCAGTAAGGCTGACGTAGAGGGATTCAAAGCAGCGTATTATTGTCATTTTTATTTCTCTGTTGGGTGAACTAGTTTTGGTGCCCGGGATTGTTGTACTTAGAAACTGCATAATAATGAAAACCCTCCAGAGCTAGCTACACCATTTTTCCCGCATTGGGTTTTTTCCGGGGACAGTTTTCCAAAAAATCCATGTGTCACTTTTTCTATGAGCATGTTATTCAGTGTTTGATCTATATGTGTAGGTTGCTAGTTGTATTTACTATTTACTTCGCTAATTTATTGAATATTCCAGAAGTTAACTTGTAACTTAATTCAAGTAGGAGAAGTAAATCAAGATATTGCAGTAGGGTTTCTTAGATTAAGAAATTTTCACATTCCCTAGGTCTAGCCCCATTAGGTCACCTAGGGCAACAATTTTCCAGGAATCTAGCTAGAGGAAAAATTCTATCTCCTAGAGGCAGTTGCATTGTTGGGTGCTCTCATTCTCCTCCGAACTTAGGCCAATTCTGACAGTGGAATCTCCAGATACCTCAAGCCCTAGCTCTAGGATCAAGTTTTTCCTAGGTGTTCCCAAGGATAGAACCTAGTAGGATCAATTTGAACTATCAAAGTAAAAACTCTTGTTTGATCCTTTACCATCACCTTGTCCAGAATAGGAACATCATTTCTTGCTAAATTTCATCCCCGAACCTGGGCTGGGTCCACTTGGCCCCGTGTGGTCCCATTTGGTGTCAAAGGCCTTTCATCAAGGACCATTTGGGAGTCCAAGTTCCCAAAGGATTTTAGGGATTGAGAACTTCATTCATAAGTCTTATTCTTCTCCCTCAACCCTTCAATCCCCCTCCTCTCTCCCTATAAGATAAATTCCCTTGCTTAAAAGGAAATCAAGTCCCACTCTTTATTTTATCTTAGGGAAAGGGTTTTGAGGGTCACTTCCCACCTATTCATTGACCTATACTCTACAAGTGACTTCCTAAACTACCAGGACTCCACCCATCGGCGAAATTTTGTGAAGAGTAAGGAGCCTTAGCTATGGTGACAATGGGCTAAGCCTCCATTGTTTCCCTTGTCCTAGCAGTTGCCCTCTTAGGAACCCCTTTTAGGTCCACTACTAGTTTGAGTGGTAACAAGTTGTTCACAATTCCATTTGTGAACAAATCTTTAGTATTCCCACTTTTGCCATACTATAGCTCCAAGATGATAAGTCCAGGGCTATGGAGGTTGCCCTTCTTCTCACTGAATCAATCCTCTACAATATAGTGAACTAGGGCTAGTTGGTTGGCCCACTTGACTGTTACTTTATTCCTTCAAAGTATACACATCCTTAGGCCCTATACACCTGCCCTTCTACCAATTTTGTTGTCCTTCACCAAAACAAGAGTCAGGGCTCTTCTTTAACAGTAACCTAACAACCCTCCAACTGTACTTGGACTACCATCAATCTGCCCAACCAAAATCAATTCTTTTTACTGATCTAGGGCCCACAATATTGTCTTCATCTAGGGCTCTTCAAATCTGCCACCTAACAATGGTTTGAGTCCTCTCAAGATCATTGTTCTTGTGTATCGACAATATAGCATGGAATGGATTTTTGGCTTAGAGTGCAATATTATTCATCTTTCTCAGAATATAGCAGCAGAAATACAATCAGATCTTACTGAGATAGACTGCTATGGCATTTAACCAATATATCCTTGCATAGCAAGAATAATCAGTAGGCTACCTGGCATACAAAGCAGACTCGGTCTATAGATCGAAATACATAACAAGCATATACAGACTAGAATCACAATCTCGTGATGCAAGCAGGTCACGGAAATCCGCGCAGATGCAGAGCAGGAGATGATTGATTCACAATACTCGACTCTTCTCACCCCTAGACTCGAAATATCCCTTTCATGAATGAGCCTTTCCCCTTATATAGATTTTTTGGAGGGGACAAGTATCCGTGAAGAGGAAGATTTACAGACAAAAGAATCGTCCTTGAGTACAGGAACAAATCCTTTCATATCTAATGACTCAAAAGAAAGGAGTACGCACATGATTCGGGTATGAGTGGACTACTCATATTATCTCGTCCCTATTCCATACGGAAAGCCAACCGGCATATGGGGACCGAATCAAGGACTCAAGATCAAATCTGTACTAAAGATTTACACAGTGGAGATTCCATGTTAGGGGAATCCATGAAAGCCTTAATATGACATAAATAAGGGTAATCTGTACAATAAATTTACACAGTGGAGATTTGAAATCAGGAAAATCCACGGAAACCTGTCCAGCACCAACGTCGTCTGGAAAGACTACACATAATCATAATACATAATGCTCAATTTGTGGATGAGAGTAGTGCTGGTACCTAAACCTTTCAATCAAGTGATTAGAAAAGTATTGTACACAGACTTCTTTTTCAGATTCCTAGACATATGAGAAATGATTATCTAGCGGTGACAGAAAGTTGATGTTCTCGAAAGGATTGAGAACAGGATCCATGTGATCATGAAATTATTCATAATTGAATTGAGGTCCACCTGTATTCATACCAATCATTCTTTCTTTGTAGTGGTTTGTGACAAACCATCTAACGTGACCACACCTTTTGACCCCATGAAAGAAATGCAGGTCCTCGATGTCGGCAATGTTTTGGACTGATTTATAAAATATTCTAGACTGATGTGCTCTAGGTTCACTAAAACCATGGATTTTTAACATGCTTAATGAATATGGTTTAGTGATAAAAGCTGACAATCCATATATTTTCCACTAGTCTAGAAACCAGTCAGGGGTAGGATCTTCTCGCTCCATTTGTTCCACACTCCATCCTTCAAAGATGAAAGAGAACTGCAAAGAATAAAACATGTTAGAGGCATAATTCTGCAAATTCATACCTGAGTAGAAAGATTCTCTCTGTCGATCTCCATCATAATTTTCTCTTTGGTTGCAATTATCAAATCTTCTGAGAGTAATATGACAGCTTTGAATTGCATCTTTATCATCATAAAAACTCTCAAGTACATATGAAATGCTTCCAATATGAACCAAATAGTCTAATGCCTCTATTGATTCTTCATTCATCTCATTCTGTAACATTTCATTCCAGAGGAAAGGAATACCAGTTCTGTATCTTATCTCTTTGAACGGGAACCAAGTCTCATCATGTTACATTAAATGAGTTTCATAATCATAAGAAATCCATCCACTAGGAGTCTCAATTTGAATTCTGTCTGCAGATCTGCGGATGAAATTACAAGATAGAGAAAGAATAGAATGTTCTGCTAAAAATTCCCTGGTTAACATATCAGCAAAACTATTCTTTTCTCCTGGAACAAATTCCACATCAAAATTATATTGGCTCAATTGCATGACCCATCGGACCATGGCTGCATCTTCAAATTCACATTTCTGTATAGCATATTGTAATGCTTTGCAATATGTTTTAATTGTGAATTTGGTATAAATGATGAAATCTTTGAACTTAGCTATGCCTAAGCATACAACTCTAAGTTCTTTCTTTAGACTAGTCCAATTTAACTGATTCTTAGCCCAGAGACCAGATGCATACTGACAAATTTCTATTTCTTTTTTATTACTTGGATTTACCTGACAGAGGACTGCACCCCATCCGATCTGACTTGCATCTGTCATTATTATCTTCTCCCAAGCTTCTTGGATTGGAGATAGCGGCTGAATTTTCCTGACTCTTTCCTTAATTCTTTTGACTGCTTCAGTAAATTCTTTACTCCAAGGAATAGGAGTCTTCGACAATCTTTGATTTAGGAGCTTTCTATCCTGAGCACAATGTTTCAAAAATTTTGAGATATAATTTAGGCTGCCAAGAAACCTTTGAAGCTGGGTTCTGTCATGAATTTCATCTGGGAAGTGATCAACAAAATTGAGGCTGCGTTGAATCACACTGTAAGATCCATACTGAATATTATAACCCAAGAAATCTATCATGGATCTAAAAATTTTCATTTTTGACTCAGATAATACAATTCCCATTTCTTTGACTCTTTTCAAGAAAATATTGAGATGCTTAATGTGTTCGGGAATATTATCTGAATGAATTAAAATATCATCAATATATTTCTTCAGAAAATCATCCATTCCTTCAAACTTTTCATCCATTATTCTTTGAAATGCTGAGGGTGCATTTATCAGGCCAAAAGGCATGATGTTCCATTCATAATGCCCTTGAGGAATGGAGAAAGCAGTCTTCCATTTATCTGCTTCTTTGATACCTACTTGCCAGAATCCTGACTTAAGATCAAATTTGGAGAAGATTTTGGATTTTGAAATCTGAGAAAGTATCATTAACGGCTTAGGTAGAGGATAAGCATCATAATCTAGGATGGAATTCAGAGGTTTGTAGTTTACCACTAACCTCGGATTTCCTCTAGCAATTTAAGAGTGTTTATTAACATAAAAAGCAAAACAAGCAATTGGGCTTTTTCTTTTTCTGATCAAACCTTTCTGCAGCAATTCTTGGATTTCTTCTTTGCATAATTTCATTTGTTCAGCATTCATGGGAATTGCTACTGACCTTCGTAGCTTTCCACTGAAATCTTTCTTGAGTGGAAATTCAACTTCTTGCTTCTTAATATGCCAGAATGCATTTGGATCATCTGAGCAGCATTATTTAAATTTAGCAGTGATTTCTGCTATTTCTCTGGCATACTTACCATTGTCTAGCAATTCTTCAGTTTTCAGAATCTCTTTCTTCAGTTCCATTTTGGCTAAGAGATTCTCCATTCTTTCAACTCTTTTCAGTCTGCTAGGAGAGTTTGAATTTATAAAAGGAAAGAAAATTTCTTTACCTTTCAGACTGAAAAAATAACCATATCTTTGGGTGGCCTAATCCACCTTTGTGCCATGCTTCTCAAAATTATGGAAAAAAGGAGTGCCCAAGTACATAGCACAATCCATACTAGGCACTATAGGATAGACTAGATGAACTCCAATTTCATCTGTCAGAAATACATCAACCTCGGTTCAGAGACTGTGACAATGTCTCCACTAGCTGTTACTACTTTTGGACAAGAGGTTGGTCTTCGAAGATGTGTACTAACCACACTATTACTCACAATATTCAATCGAGAACCAGTATCCATTAGCACTTTCCAATATTCATATTGTGAACCAATTTTCACCTTCATCTTGACACAGTACATCACATCCTTGTTTACTATGTTACATCCTAATCCCATCCTCTTTGATTCATCATCAGAGTCGTCTTGCTGGACTGACTTTTCTGGTTTGCTAATTTGTTCAGATATTGGATTACTATGAAAAGTCCAATTCTCTACTTTACCAGATATTGGAGGGTTTTGAGATGAAGATGCCTGACTTATTCCTATTAGTGTGACATTAATATCTCTATGATTTTCTAGGCATAATATTTTATTTTCTTTGACAGTTTTTCTGAGATATTTTATTGCCTGATGAATACTAGGTAAAGTCTGGGGTAGATCTTCACCAAAATCTTCAGTTCGAAACTGTCTAGTCAGGGCTTCTACTGAGAATAAAGATGCTGGAGGTACATACCCTTTATTAGGCTGATATTTTGAACTTGAGCTTGCTAGAGTTTGCTTCAGATGATTCATTAACAGTGTTTTGTACATGTCTCTGATTTGTGGATCAGATGCTGCCATCATTTGTGAAAAATAGTTCCTGCTGGTCTCATCATCATCTGATTTCATCATGTGAACTGCATTGCATTTGCATACATGAGGGTCACTGCAATCACAGTCTCGGCATTCTGAACAATGAGGATCTCTGCATATTTCTTCATCAGAAGAAGATTCATCAGAGTAGACATAATTCAATTCATTTTCTGATTCTGAATCAGAAGTTATCAACTCATCACAACTACTAGGAAGATCAAAGAAATTAACTTTTCCCTTTTTGTTTCTATAGGTCAATTTCTTTTTCCCTTTATCCTTCTTCTTCTTGGGACAGCTATTTGATGAGTGTCCCTTCTCATAGCAATTATAGCAGATGATCTCTTTTTCTTTGGAAAACATTTCAGTATGTTTATACAGTTTTTTCTTGAAATTTTTCTTTTGGGAAGTCTAGGAATTCTTCTTGGCATGCTTATGTTTGGATTTGTGATGCCGTCTATACCCCTCTGAATTTCCAGCCTTACCCAGGTGCCATTGCTTACAAAGATGCTGATAGCCATGAGGCTTTTTAGGATTAGTTGCAGCTCTGGCAATTTTCATTTGAGAACATAATTCAACAATCACTGCTTTGACAGCTTGACGGATTACACCAAATTTGTAATCTCCCATTTTCCCGAGAATTTTGTTGACAATAGCTGAGGATACCCAATGTGGAAGAGAAGAAACAAATATTTCTTTCCACTTAGGTTCTAAAATCAAATCACGAGATAAATTATGGATCCGATGCAAAAACTCATTGAAATACTCATCAAAATGTTGCATATTGTGCAACTTCATAGCCAGTAAAGTGATAGTAGTAATTTCATTGGTAATCTGAGGAAAACCAATAAAATTCACAATAATACCATAGAGAAGGCTTCCAATCATATTATTTACAGGAATACTGGTAACTGGGTCCATATATGTACTGCCATCTGAATTTAATATGACTGATTGTTCCCATGAAGGCAGGAGGTTGGGGTTTTTTAGAGTTTTAGCTTTCAACTAGGCATCTAATGTCCCTTCAAAACCACCAATGATTCTTCTTGTTGCATTAACTGGACCAATATCATCAGCTAAATATGTACTATAACAGACTAACATAGAATGCAACACAAACATGACTTCAGCTTCTGTACAATTGTCTATGTTCCATGAATAAGTAGAATTAGCTGACCAATCTTTATGATATTCTGACTTCATTAAATCTCTGCGATCAGGTGCAGGATTCCAAGTGGTCTGCCATCTAGATCTAGAGGAAGTGGATTTAACATGATTGTCATCTAGATCTTCAGAAGAAGCTATACCAAACAATTCTTTATCTTGAGCAAAAAAATTATTTACACATTGCTCAAGATCCTCTAATTCTGGAACATAATCAATTTTATGTAGACTAGTATCTGGTTCATCCTGGGGTGTAGGAGACTCATGATATTTTCCTCTGAGGAAATCTGAAATACTAAATCTAGGAGTTTCTGACTCTCTTTGTGCTTTACCAAAGAAACTGGGGTTGGCAAAAGGAGAGTATTGAAAAGTAGCATCAGCGGGCGGGAAACTGATAGACCTAGGTGCTTTAATGAGACTTTCAAGAGAAGAGGTGATTGAATAAGGAAATGAGACTTTAGGTTCAGAAAACAGGGTTGAGGATTTGTAAGCTTCAGAGCTTGGATTTTTCTTTAGTGATTCAATCCCTGTAGAAACAACCCAAACTTGTTTCTTTATGACATCAAGGCTAGAATTGACCTTAACAAGTTCTTTTCCATGTGCGATTGCAGCTTCATGTATCTTCTTGTATGTCTGAATAGAGATCTTATCAAGACTCTGGGCAATAGTCTGATCATTTTCAGTTAATGTTTTGATACTTTCATTTAGACAGACAGTATTATAGTCTTGTTTCTGCAAGACTCTACCAAGCATAGTTTTTATTTCAGCACATGTTGTATCAACAGAGGAAAATTTTTCCCTCAAAATTTTTTCCAAGCTAGAAAAGGCTAGATTTGTCCAATTTGTTGCTGCAATAGATTCTCTTGTAGATAGAGTAGCATCATCAAGTTGAGAAGGTAGCAAATTGTACATCTTCCCATCTTGTTGTCTCAAACAAAATTTTTCCAAGGTGGAAACTCAGTATCTGTTTCATGTACTGAGCCATCAAGGAGTTCCCATTTATGTTTGCTAGGTGTACCAATCCTGATCATATTTACTTTAAGTTGCAAACATATTTCTCTAACCAAATTTTCTCCCTTTGTTCTTACTGCTATCAATGTTTTTGGCAGATTTGGCTTAGATAGCATGGTTTGGATTTTTGGATCTTTGTTGTCCAATCTATGAAAAAATATGAACTACTCCTCTTATCATACTTCTAACAATATGTAGATGACTGAACTAGGGTCAAAAATCAGCCACTAATAGTCCATTTACTAATTTTTTATAGGTTTATTCAGATCTTTGTCTAAAACTCTATGGAAAGTCCACCAAAATCAACTCCTCTGCATGTCAATCCATTCTTCATATGGCACATTTCTTCTGCATGATCAATATTCTGCTCAGGTTCCACCCTCCTTTGTATCTGTTGTCTCCACACATACTGAATCTACAAACCATCTTCCAGATCTGTGGTCTTTATTGCAGAAATAAACCTCGCTCTAAGGGTCACAACCCGTCTTCTTCTACGCAAATTTTTCACAGTCTTAAGGGCATACCTTATGAATTAAACATGCTAGGAAATTGTCCTAACTAGGGCATTATACTTATGTACTTATAATTGTTGTAGAACAAAACCTATCCACACATAGAGAAAACACGACTCTTGCCTCCATAAGGGACTTGACCTAGCTCATATGGATCCATAGATTCTAGGCATTTTTTTGACTGAATCTTGACATGAACTTCAGATCTCAATGTCGACCCTCAAACTAGGGTTAACTTAGTCAATATTATGCCTGTGTCGACTTCTATTATGGCTCTAAATTACAGTGCAAGCCCTCCTCCATTTATGTTGGTATTTATCACAAACCTTGCGGCCTACTAACCACCACAAGGAAAGATGGTATCAACCCTCTCATCTATTTCATGTAGAAAATCTAACCAACGGGATTCAATCTGATCTTGTAATGTACTAAAACAAGGCATTGAACCCTTCTGAACAATTGAATCAGTATAATGCATTTGTCATCAGAGTCTTCTGACTACTGCTAGCTACTGCACCTGTCTAGTACTGGATTCTCTATGCTGCTACTGACATCTGCATCCGTGCCCTTTTAACTATTGCTAACTCTGATTTGTGCTCTAGTATTTGACATATGTCACTCTGATTTCTGTCTTGCTAACATCTGACTACATCAATCTAATTGATCCTTCCTACTACTATTGTACTTTGGGCTCCTCATAGCCAGGTTCGATCCATGAGACACGCCATCTCAATGGGCCTTGCCCAAATTTATTATCTTGGAATTATGTCTACACATCACCCCACCATACACCTCGAGGTATGATTTCTCCCTCTTCTCATCTGGCTCGAAATTTCCCCTCATGGAGGTCTCTTCTTGAGTGGACGCTTCCACTCGGTCTCCTCTCTGCTTCTCCAATTATGGTAGCTACTCCACAACCTTCTGAGACTGCTTCTCATGAGGATGCATGTTGAGAGGTAATTTACACTCCCTCTAAACCACCAAGTCTCTAACTTCTGCCTTTCTCCTTAAAGCTTTGCATGCATCTGGTACCTCAAGTGCATATAGGTTCTTGACTCGCACACAGTGTAATTGTCTCGACGTTACAAAAAGTTTCTAAAAAAGAGTTGATTTTAAATCGATGATATCTCCCTCATCCGAGCTCTGATTCGACCGATTTGTTTTTTCCATTTAGGTAGATTTTCGCAAGGAATCCAAATATTCTATTTATTTTTGAAAAATTCACACCAAAATCTTCAGATATTCTTTTCAAACTCACTGCCTAAAAAATTCCTGCTCTGATACCATGTAGAAAATCTAACCAACGAGATTCATTCTGATCTTGTAATCTACTAGAACAAGATATTGAATCCTTCCTACAATTTGCGGAAACAAAACACAATCGCACAATCACATATAAGTAAGAGAAATAAATTATCAATTGCACAACAACATGATGTATTTGGGGAAAGCAACTGCTCAAAACCCCTCTATCTCTATTGTGTATTAAGTCAAGGAATCATGAAACAATACAATGCTTAATCTCTCATGAGATTCTCCAACACTCTGTCAATTGTCTCCCGTTGATCTAGGAAAACTCAGTCTAGTACTTAGCCAATTCTCATCCTTACTTCAACCTTCCTTGCTCATGCAATTCCTAGGGAATTAACTCCTTATTAATTAGGAAAATTAGTCTTCCTTGATTGTGGAATCCATCATGGCATCCCAATGACTTTATAATTTCGCATGGGAAATTTTCTCTGAATACAACTGATAGTTATGTTCCCTTTAACCTCTATCTCAATTGGGTATTCCAAGAAACTGACATGCATGCAACTATTAATAGCGAATTATCAGTTATCTGATTGATCACTCATTGTGAATTAAATCTAATTTAATTCACTGGACCTCTCACTAGCTCATCACTCAATTAGAACTAGTTAAACTGATTTTAACTCATTTAATTGAGTTAATTACACTTGCACCCCACTAATGCATCAACTTAAACTGGACCCCAAAAATATTAGAATCCCTCTAGATGCCTCATCTTAGACCCTCAACTCGAATTTCTTGAGCTAACTCGGTTATCATGACTTAATTAACTGACACAAGTTGTTATGAGATGAAATTACAATTTATTTAAGGGAAAAATAATTTGGATGCCCCACATTCCTCACTCCTGGTGCATCAAAATTCCTCACCAGTGTGGGTGCATTTTTTTTTGTCCTTTCTAGTTTCCAATCTCATCGTTTCTTGTTGCAAATTTCAACATTTCAGAATTTGATACAGTCTTCACACAAAGACACCATTGAAATCACATGCCCAGATTCTCATGAGAAACCTCTCTTAAGCTCGACCTACCAGAAGAGAAGCAACAATATGCCATCCTACTTCCTAGCGCAAACTGACCATTAAGGTATGCAACATTCTTCTGAACCCTCACATGATGATCTTGCTCTTGGAGGATTATCATGACCTCCCTTTGACAACCCTTACTCGACCCTCGCACTCGACCTACTTTAGGACTACATCTCTCTTCACCCCCTTGATGTGCCAAATAGTGGGAATACATGTCAAACATGCTAATGTGTGCCAAGTGATAAGGCATGCCAAGATGTGCAAGGGTGTGTCAATGCGTGTCAGGGACTGTCAAGACAACAAAATGGAGAAAAAAGTTAAACTACAAGGAAATGAACACATAAAAGGGTTAATAAGTCATCAATTTACCTTTTTCAAGAGGGGCATGCTAGGCACACCAACACTAGGTGGCAATAGGTACCAAGTGAAAAGTCTTAGTGCATTCTAAGTGCCAAGTATTCCTTTGTTGCTTCTCATCTACTTTCCAACAATTGATCATGACAAATAAATTTAATATTAAACCATTCCAAATCATACCAAGGCATCTCAACGTATTCCATGCATGCCAAAACTTTCCAAGCGCCAACACGTGCCAAGCACCAATATGTGTCAGGGACTAATGTTATGCATGCTATGAAGTGGAAGGGAATGTTTAAGGGTGATAAGGTGTGCTAGCGAGTGATAATGCATGTTGATGAGTGTTAAGGAGTACTAGGAAAAAATTCATGGAAGTTAATGAATATGAGGAACGTGTACTGCTAGAGACTAGTGTTAATGAGTGTTAGTTGTCATGCCAAGGAGGGAGTGACAAGGCATGCTAAGCATTGGTAAGACATGCTAGGTAAAATCAAGGCATGTCAAGAATTCCCAAAGTGTGCTTGGGAGTTCCAGGGTGTGCTAATTATATCATGTGCCAATTAATAGTGCCATGATATGCCAATACATGCTAGGTGCTAAGGATTTGGTGCAGGGTACCAGGGTATGTCAATATGTGTCAAGGCAACAAAAGGAAGAACCAATAAGAGGGTTAATAAGTCAGGACTTTATATTTTTGAAAAGGGGCATGCTAGGCACACTAATAATAGGTCCCAATACATGCCAAGTGGCATTGTGTGCCAAGTGATAATGTATGTCAATGCATTCGACCAAGGTGTTCCAGGGCATGCTAGGGACTATATGCAACATGCCAACACATGCTAGGAGAGTTCCATGTTGTGCTAGCGCATGCCACCATGTGCTTGGGCGTCAGTGTCATCACAATATGTTCTAGGTACAATGATGTTCCAAGACATGTGGGGTGCTAAGAAATGCTAGTGTGTGCCAAAGCATTAATTTAAGGTGTGCCCAGATTGTTGAGGATTGTTATGTCTTTCTTATTAATAGAATTGTCAGAGCTTGATTATGTATTAAATAATATATTTCCTACACACAATAGTGGAACTTTATCTAAAGGGAATTTGCTAGATAGTAAACTCAATAGATATGAATCATATGTTGACTCATAGGAAATCTCTATTCGACTAGTCATTACTTGAGGGAAATGATACACACTAATTACTTCTTAAAAAATTGATTGACCCTAACCACTATGGCCTTGGACATATTATAAAAAATACTCCACAATAATGGTATTAAATTGTTATCTTTTGACAAAAAATATATTAACAGGCACATAGCATCATCAAAAACTCATTGGAATGATCAATGATGACAGACATTTTTTGACCATCACCAAAAGTAACAAAAAGAGTATTGGTGAGGGTCATTAAAAGTTCATCACTGGAAGTGTCACCAAAGAGAGAATTAGTGATGGGCCTTTAACGACCCTCACCAAAAGTGTCATTGAAAATGTCTTTGGTGACGAACCATAAAGGACCATCACTATATACACTTACAGTGACGGTTTTTTAATGATTAATGATGACGAACATTTTTTGACTGCCACTAAAAGTAACAAAAAGAGCATTGGTGAGGGTCATTAAAATTTCGTCACTATAAGTGTCACCAAAGAGAGAATTAGTGATGGGCCTTTAACGACCCTCACCAAAAGTGTCATTGAAAATGTCTTTGGTGACGGACCATAAAGGACCATCACTATATACAATTACAGTGATGGTTTTTTAAGGACCATCACCATATGTGACATTGGTGATGGACCTTAAAGGTCCGTCACAAGCATGACCCTCACCAATGTGCTTTTTTCTTGTAGTGTATGATATTACACCTGTTCATTTTTTTCTCACCAATCTAACAAATTTCGGTGACCTAACATAATGGCGATCACGGTGGGAATTTCTGAGTAAGTAACAAGCTTATACATCCTTAGAAAATTCAGAAGCCCTTGTCAAAAAATATCTACTAATTTATTTCCACCTCATCACCTAACATAATGGTGATCACGGTGGGACCTTTGAGTCAGTGACATCCTAAGTATCCCTTAGGAACTCTCAAATCCCTGTCAAACTTAGAAAACTTAAGTGTTAGCCAAAAGTAGAATCTAATTGCTTCACCATCCTAGAAAAATGATGAATCAACTGGAGGATACTCATAGAAACCTTATGGCTACATAAAGGAACTTAGAAAACCCCAAAAATTCCCTATATTGGTTTTTTGCAACTTTTTTGTGGTGGACCACAAATCCCTATCCTCAAAACAGTCAAAAACATCCACCTGGTGACTCCACTAGCCTCCATTAGGCCTACTAACTTTACTAGTTCTCATAGACTTCCCTAGGATTGTGTCAAATCAGCCCTGAGAAGTTTAGAAGCCTAGTCACACACTGTGTGAGTTTAGAAAACACTAAGAGAGGTCAGCCTTCTGAAAGTAGTCATAAAATTTTAGCCTCTCTACACTTTGGGTTTGAAATCTGGCTTCACAAAGGATCAGTACCAGATCTCACTAGGACCCAAACCCTCCTTCCATAGTTGATGATCGAGAAAATATTTTGTGGCAAACTTCTAGGACTGAAGATTCAACTACTGTTAGGACCACTCATAGATCAAGTTCTGTCCCTGAAGATCTCACAACCTTGCAAGATCCCTAGTTTGACTTACACCACACAAGAAACCTTTTCCGAACTAAGTCGCAAAGTGGGATTGACTAGACTGACCTTGAGCCCATATTTTTGTAGCAGAGTCCTAGCGGAGAAGCCTCTCTTTCTACTGCTCCTGATTTTCATCTTCTCCATCACTTTGTCTCTTTTCATTCCAAGTCTGCTCCAAATCAGTTTGCTGGTCCAAGTACTTCCACCACACCCATTCATACCACCATTGTGCAAACCACTCCACTTCATCCTACACTCCCTCTCACAAACCCTCCCCTTGTAAATCCTCCTTGGATTCCATTAGCTCCCATCATGGAAGCATGGTATGCCGCTCTAGTACTACCACAACCTTTAATACCTTTTCCAAATGACTACCAATCCAAAATCCCTCACTTCACTGGAGCTGACTCTACAATTTCCCAACAACATGTAGACATAATACATGATGCTTTTGATTACATGGAATTAGAAGAAGAAACCATAAATATGAGGATGTTTTCCCAAAGCTTAGGAGGAGAAGCTAAGAATTGGTTCAAAAAATTGACTCCTAACAACATACATGATCTCCCTTCCCTTTACCAGACATTCATAAACAAGTGGGAGATTAAGAAAAACTCTCTCCAAATCCTCTCAGAGTATAACAACCTTAAGAGAAATGTCGGGGAAATCATCCAAGACTATTGCACTAGGTTCAATAGTGTGTACAATTCCCTCCCACCTCACATGAAACCACTACAAGGCCTAGCACTAGTCAAATTTCCAGAAGGCTTTGATCCAAACATGGCCTGCCAATTAAGAGAGAGGGATCCCCTAAATTTAGAAGACATGCAAAGGGGAGCTGTGAGTACAAAATCCAACCTGATTGAAAATAGGGCTAGGATGAGGTCATAAAAGAGAGTCACATACAAAGATGAAACTATGGCCTCAATCTCTTCATCTGATGCCAAAATTGACAACCTAGTTAGAAAAATGGAGATAATGATGGAGAGGATAAACTTGAATGAAAGAGCACCTCGTAGGGAAAACCAAGAAAATCCCCAAAATATAAATAGGAATCATAACTTCAAAAGAGACCCTCCCCAAATCAGACAGAGAGACAATGACCAAAAAATCAGGCCCCCTTTCCAAGATAACTATGTAGATGAAGAGGAAAGAGAGACTGAACAATCGGAAGAAAACCATGTAAACTTGATAGGCTCTGATAATGAGGGTGATTTTTTTATCACTGAAGAAGAACAAGGTTTCTTCTCCTCAAATAAAATTGAAACAAACTATGAGGATTCTGAAGACTACAAATTAGGATTTGAAAATGCTCTAAATGACAGTCCTAATAAAATTCAGCAAACCAAAATTGTTGAAAATATTTTGTGTGACAAAACAGATGTAAATATGTCAAAAACACTAGAACCTTTCAGTTCTGAAGGAGATGTTTCCAAAATCAAAATAACCATACCTCTCACTGAACTGGTAGCCCAAGATGTATATAGGTCCCAAATTCTGAAAGTTTTGAGCATAGGGAATTACATCGACACTCTAAACTTGACTGGTGACAAACCTAAGCTATTGTTTGGACCTGAGGTAGAGGGAAAATATCAAGAAGGATTTGTCCCTCATTACTATGTTAGCTTATGCATTCATAACAAAATCTTGCACGATGCTATGCTAGACTTGGGTGCCTCACACAATCTCATGCCCAAAGTGGTGATGGATAGATTAGGCCTAGAGATAACCAAACCTTACAAGGACTTGTACTCTTTCGATTCGAGTAGAGTCAAATTTTTTGTTCTAATCAAATACCTGTGTGTTAATATTGCACAAATACCTACTAAGAGTCTAGTCATGGACATAGTGGTTGCGGACATTCCCCTGAAGTATGGCATGCTTCTATCCAGATCATGGGGAGCCAAACTTCAAGGGAACCTCCAACTAGACATGTCATATGCTACCATACCGGTTTTTAACCAAACAAGGAGATTGTATCGGGAATCACACATGAAATATATGGTAAATCACCTAGATTCACCAAAGAACACCCCTGTTTATTCCACTCATTCATACCTTGATTCATTTATCTTGTATAATGAAAATGACATTGATGAACAAGTAAATGAAAAGGGGAAATATCTAGGCCTTCCACAATAGCCAAACCAAACACTGAATGAAGAAACTGACAGCCAAAACTCTAGCAGCCCTAAACAACAACATAATGGAAAAACTGAACTTGATGTTCTACAATTTGAGAATGAATTTGCGATACCAAAACCAATCTTAGAGCATGAACAAGATTTCCCAAATGAAGAACAAACAACAAAAACATAACTATCTCCTTCTGCTGATGTAAATATGCTAGAACACCTTCATGAGGCAGAATGTTCTAGGGACCCAAAGCAAAAGGACCTTAAGGTATTGCAAAACAAATATAAATCATCACCAAAAGGTTTTATCCCTTCGGAAGAGATGTTGGACTTCAATGAGGTTTCTAAAGAGCCAAAATTGGAACCCACTGATGCTGATATAGAAGAATACAACATAGGCAGCCCAGAAAAACCTAGAATGATCAAGCAATCCAAAACTTTTCCACCTCACATAAAACAGAAATACATAGAGCTGTGCAAAGAGTTTAAATATGATTTTTTATATGGTGATGAGAGCTCAAAGCCTTATGACACAAACATTATTCAAAATAGGATTCCTCTCAAGGAAAACCAGAAATCTTTTGAGCAGATTGTGTCAGTAAGAAAGAAAACAAGGGGGTATAGGCTATGCATAGACTTTAGAAACCTAGATAAAGCCTCCTTGAAGGACAAATACCCTTTTCATAAGATAAACCATACACTTCAAAGGGTAGTAAATTATAACAAGATTTCATTGCTTGGTAGTGTTTCAGGTTACAATCAGGTAATAATAATTCCAATTAATCATCACAAGACCGCTCTCACAACACTTTGGTGTACCTATGTGTATGACCAAATGCCTTTTGGGTTAAAGAATGTGGAAGTAATTTTTCAAAAGGTCATGGCTACATATTTGATTTACTTCATTATGATATACCTAGATGACATCATTGTCTGTTTTAAAACTAATGAATAATACCTACTCCACCTAAAAAATGTCTTTGAAAGAGACAAAGTAATGAAGCAAGATTCAATGAGAGAAGGCAAAGGAGAACATGGCAAGTTTGAAAATTTGTGGAAGAATGCATGCATCCTTCATTCAATTAGAGGTAATAATGCTTTCTTTTTACAAGAGCTAGAATGAGTAGAGGTATTCGGAGGTCCTGTCAATGGCAGGATGCTCAAACACTATTTTTGTCAAAGTTCCTAGTTCAAAGTTTTCATTCATTGTACATAAAATTGATTGATAAAAAATCAGAAAAACACAAACACAAAAAACATAAAAAGGAAGTCAAAGAGGGCAGGAAAAGAATAGGTACAACCCCAAACCCAAAAAAAAAAGAAGTTTTGCTGAAAGTGTGCAAGCCTAAATGCCATTACTAGTTCAAAAGAAAGAATCTTGTTCAGTAATCTAGCCTAATCATGACTAAACATGTTTTAAATTTCTACTGATAGGTTAGTGAAAGAAGAATTTCCAAACCATTTAAGCTTGACTTGTCCGTAGATTAGATTAGGAAAATACTGCTGGTTCCAAATGCTCAAAACTGAACCAAAGAGAAAAGATAAGGATGCCTAACAAATGATAAATCATAGCCCTTATGATTTCTAGTTTTGATTGTACAAAAATAATGTCTGTGTGCAGCTTGTCTGAATGCCACAACCCATGGAAAATCTGATTTCTCAATCTTGTTTTAGTCATTTTTTCAATTTCATGTCAGTAGATTAGAGAAGAAAAGTTTGTCAAACAACTTAATCTTGAAAAATAAGTAGACTAGGTAGAGAATAAGAGAGTTCATTAGCCTAATATGAACTCTTGGGAGTGATAAGAGTACAAGTAGATAATTTTTTGTTTTATGCTTTCAAAGAAAAAATAATGTCAAGGGTTTTCCAGTCTAAGTGCACCTGAAGGAAGAAAATATGTTAGACAAAGTAGGATGGGTAGGTATAAATGAGGTTGAAGAAATCATGTTTTCAGATTTTTTTAAATGATGCCTTCAAGAAAACATCAACAAATGAAGGAAATAAATCTGCAAAGTGCAAGTAAGGCACTGGTCTTCAAAACATAGAGATTTGAGCTCTGAGGTCCTGGAAACCTCCTGAAAAGGAGCTTCCCTCCCCAAGTGGAGCCACTATTAGTCATCTGTAATTTTCACTATCTGTAGATGACTAAATATTAGTCCTAGATTTCTAAAAACAATATTCCTAAATATTGTGAGTTTTAGAAATCTCACTTCCTTCATCATCCTTATCACAAAATTTTCATTATTCTATTGTTTTACCATTCCATGGTTAACCTGCCATTCCTAAAGGGCCCTTCTGGGCTTATGCCACTCATCTATTTTCTATGTTCCCACCTATAACCCCAACACTCTGTTTTGCCTTTGCCTCAATCCTTCACCTTCCATCTAGGGTTACCAATCAGCCTATCATTCCCATGTTCATTAGGTTCCTCAAACCTTGATGGTCTCAAAACTACCTCTATAGGCTCTTTAGTTCAATCAAGTACATTAATTTCTATATATTCAAATACATCAACTTGTCAAAAAAACTATTTTTACACTATTAAGATGCCAAGCCTAATTTCAGTCAAAGACCAAGTTAAAACCCTCCCACTAGATCATTAGGGTTTTCCTAGGTTGTAGGGTCTTCATTGGTGTTTTAAGCTCTATTATTCTTATGTTAGGACCTAGTTCAAATGAAAACAAGATCAGCACATGGTTGCCAATAAAGAGCAGAAAATCTCCAAAGAGGGTTACTTTGTCAATTTCAAGTTTTGTAACAGGTAAATGTGCTTGGCATTTCTGCAAGAATTTAAAGAGGTAAACCAGTAAAGGAAATTGATAAAGTAACTGATGAGTTCCTAAAGGAAGACAGGAAGCACTGGGTGTAGAGGATAAATCAAGGTTTCTAAGCTTGATTGGGCCAGCAGTGTGCCAAGCAGGGATCTAGTGCAACAAATCACATTGCGAAAGCATCCCAGAAACCTAGGGTTTGGTAATATGGTCAAAGGAGGAAAAATGAAGATGTAAGACCTCCATGATGACAGAAGAAAGAGGATTTTAAAGGGCTACTATCTATGTCATCCCAGAGTTTTCCAAAGTGAAATTCCTCACTGTTTCAAAGGACAAAGAAGTAAACAATATTAGTGAGAGGAGGATCAAATTTTCATTTTAAGTTACTCACACTTAGTGGTAACAGGAATAAAACATAGTGTTGAGCTCTAAGAGGGAAAATCGAGGTGACTGTAAGGTTTCTTCTATGCAATTGAATATATCAAACTTCAGTAATATCAGAAAAGGCTAAGTCAGTATGTTATGGCACTTGCAAATCAGAGTGCCCAAAGAGAAGGTAGCAAGCATGATTTAAATTCTATAGTGCTTGTCAAAGGTGAGTTTATCATGCCTAAGGGTCAATGAGAAAGGTGAAGACATGGTTCACATAATCACCTATTAAGCAAATGATGAAAGGCATCAATAGGCCAAAAGGAAGTCAAAATTCACCAAATGGAGCAAATCTGCTTACAAATAGTGAAAGGAGAAGCAAACAATGTAAAAAGATCAGTAAAAAGAGGCAACTTGTTGAGTTGAAATGTAAAAAGGAAACAGCCGAAGACCAACTTCATCCTTTGAAGTCACTTTAAAACCAAAATAATAAAGAGTTGGTGAGAAAAGCAATAGAAAGGCAAAAATCTATGTCTTAAGTCACTTGCAGCAAAAAAGTCAAAGAAATATCAGTGGAAATTTAAAAGGATTGAAAACATTAGAAAAATGGGTTTTATGTTTGAAATTAAGTTTCTGAACCTATTAAGGCCCTCTCCACCCTTCGATAACTCATTTTTCTTTCACAAATATCATCAAAGACAGTCACAAAAGAAATTGTGAATTTCTGGCAAATACGGGCAAGTTACCCTGTGCTGCGCGCCTGGAGTTGTGTGCTACGCTCCTGGAGGCTTTTCCTATGAAAAAAATCTCTGCGTTGTGCACCTATAAGTGCGCACTGTGCATTTACCCCTACAGGTTTCATAGCCCGTTCAAACTCCGTGTGCAGCGTTTCCCAACTAGCTCATCGTGCATGTGCTACGTGTTCAACCAGAGACCCGATAGGCCAGTGCAGAGATACTTCGCGTTGCACGCCTGACACCCGACACCTCAGCTCGACCAACATGCATGTGCTGCATTCCTGGGGAAAAGCACGAAAGACACAACTCGACCACAATCACGCTGCACATTCGCCACCCAATAGGCCCGATTGGCTCGGTACTACGTGTTCAGTGCTACACCCTCGGCCGACCCAACGATGCGTTCAGCCACCCGACACAAATTAAGAAAGAGGTCAAGAAGATATTGAAGCTGATATTAGTGAAGGAGAAAGGGATGATGATAGACATGAGGATCATAGCAGTGATGTCAGCATGGAAGAAAATGAAAGTGAGGATGATGAAAGCAGTCAAGAACAAAGTGCAGAAAACAACAGTGCAGAGATCAATAAGGAAGAGAAAAACAGTCATGAGGTCAGCCATGGTGAGGGCATTCACATGAACAATATTGATCCTTTCCCTCTCACATACCAAAGAGGAAAGAGGCATGTGTTTGCTGCCTCTAAAAAGCAAGGGACCATGCCATCCACCTTAGCTAAGAAGCTTGAGAAAGGTCAAAAAACGATCAGAGAAGAAGAATAATAAGATTAGCATGAGGTTGAGAAAGAGTTTTAATTCATTCATATTAACAGTGATGAGGAAAATGAGGCAAGGATCTCAAGCTTTCTCCTCCAGAACAAAAATGCCCAAATTGAAGACCTCCAAGAAAATCTAGATAGGGACAGGTGTGTGAATAGTGTCCTTGAGATGGAGAAAAAACAACTAGGGGCACAAAATGCCATTTATGAGGCTAGAACAATCAGAGCCTAGAAAGAAGCTCAAAGAGCACAGGTAAAGCTAGAGGAATTCATGGGCACCTATGAGGAAAGTGAAGATGAAGAAGGACAATCTAGAAGAAGACCAAGAACCATGGGTTTAAAGAAGGCCTTGGCAATACAAAGAGAGCAAGAGTCATGCTTGGCAGAGTAGCTCCCTCTAAGTGAGTTTCTTTCCATGGAGATAGAATATGATTGGGAGCCTTGGATAGAAAGAGCAAACACACACTTGGAGGCCAAATTGGAGAAGGCAAATAGGGACCTTGACCTCCAAAAGAAGATGACCAAACACTATGCCTTGAGAAATCAAATTGCAAGGGCCAAGCTCAAAAGAGCCCTTGCCAAAGTTCAAGCCCTCAAGGAGGAAAAGGGTCAAGAAAATCTTAACCTTCTTTCTGATGCTTCCATGCAAGCATCCCAGACATAAAAAGGAAGATAATTGCAAATTTTGGGAACTTTTGGGAAATTTTTTATTTTTGCTGATTTGGAGGGCCAAGGGCGCAACACCCTTGGTGCTGCACTTTTTCTCAGGGCATCCTCAGGAGGTAAAGTTTACATTTTTGGAATGCTCAGCTCAATTAAAACATGCTCACCAAATTTCAGGTCATTTGGAGTTGATTTGGTTCTCCAAAAGGGTCAAAAACACCCTAAATTTCACCTTTCTACCTAGTTTTCAGGACATGTGTTACGCCTTTACCAACCTTGGGAGTTTTTATTTTTGAATAGGTTAAATGGGTCCAATATTCAAACCAAGGGAGGTTCTAGAAATTAGACTCAACAGGATTTCCAACGAGCCATCACAGAGCCCATTTCGACATCGGGAAGGCCTTCAAAACTTGGCTGCAAGGTGACCCAGTTTTTCTGTGCATGTGCTACGCCCTTGGCCTGGAAATGCATCCTTAAAACTTAGTTCCGTGCCCTGATAGTAAAAAAGTCAACAAAGTATGCTAGGAAATATTTTGGAGGCTTGGGGAGCCCAAATGTCAATTTTTTTTGCCAAAAATGCTCAAGAAGATATTTTTCATCAGATATTTTATGCCTTGGGACTTGCAAGGTCTCAAAGGACAAAAGTGAAATTTATGATTAACTAATGGGCTTTTAGAGACCTAATTAGGGTTGTTGACCTCCTTTCTTGTTAAATACAACATTAAGGACTCATTGTGGTGTTGGTTGTTGATTAGACATTTTATTGAGAGTAATACATAGACTTGGAGATTGAAGACAAATTGGCTCTGATCTTTGTGAATGGCTTGCATTGTGTTATCAAAAATTTTGACCCTGATACGCTGCTGATCAAGTAGACTCTGAGTAACTCTTTCAAAACAATCTTTTGGCTGAGGCTTAGCCTCCTCAACCTGAGAGGGATCTCTCAATAGGTTTAAGATTTTTTGATTAATGATTAGATGTCTAACTCTAGGAATAAAACGATAAAATGTATAACTGGTTGAATCAAAAATTAGAAAACATCTATTTGGCTATGGAGTCAGAGAAGTCTTCAACAAAACATCATGTTCTATCAAACATGACAGTCAAGGCACTTGGAGTCTAGGTTGATAAGTGAAAAATAGTAACACAGTGAATAAGCACAGTCTACAGGAATGTGAAGGAAGTTAGAGCATTATTCAATGAATTCTAAGTAACACATGTTCATAACACTGCAAATAGATATTTGAAAAAGGCCATAGTCACATCAAAAACATAAACCCCTTGTGAATCTTGAGTAGTAAAACTGATCTCTGTATTAAGTTGAAAAATATCCAGTAACATACAATAAAACAACTGCTTTACTAATGAAAATTCCAACCTTGAAGAATTCGACCTCATGCTTCATATAGAGTCTTTACATTTCTTGGATTCCAGATCCATCATTAGGAAAATTCGAATTTCTAAAATTGACACCTATCTACTCCTAAAACAAACTCTTAATTACAAACTGACAGCTAACTGTCTTCTAGGAGTTCTAATACAAATACGAGTGAAACTCCTTAACATTTCTCAAAAAACCTTATCCAAAATTCAAATTACTCTCTTTGACAGCTGCTAATCCATGTCTTCGACCTTTATGATGCCTCTAGCTTTGTGGTGAAACCTACTGATTCATGAATTCACTGTCCTAAAAACCAGGAGACGTTGCTTCCTGAATTTTAGCCCTTACCTCAATGTTCAAATAAAAAAAAATAAAAAAATGGAGACCTCATGCACCTCTAGAAAGCAGTTATATTGCAAAACTCTCATATATGTTTGAACATTAGAGAAACATAATCACAACATTATTTTTTTTCCCTTTATTCTCTTCCTCTATGAATTTTATTTCAATTAAAACCATCAATTTCTTTTGTTATTTGAGCATTATATGGAAGGTTTCATGCAGCTATTTGACAAGGTGCCAAAAATTCTTTTCAAGAGACAATTGTTCAGCAAACCTTGATTAATGAGTCCTACTAGATCCTGTTACAACTAATACTTGAATATTTAATTCCAAATATTCTCCTCTTTCCAGGTTGTAAATCATCATATCATTTCCCAGGACAAGGAGTGATTTTGTAAGAAAGGTATTTGAGATGCTAGTTGGATCGTCTAGAAAGCTTTAGGTATTGGAAAGGCGCTTCCACAATTGAAAGAAGGTGGACATGGATGCTTGATATACTGGAAGACATATTGAAGAATTTTTATATTGTTGAATGGATGGGAGCATCATTGAATAAATAACTTTAGTAGCCCAGATAATGAAAAATTTTCCTTATTTCAACTCAGGTGGGATGAGGGGTGGGAGGCAGGGTGGGGGTTGGAATAAATTTTCCAAGTGCAGATACAATTATTATTTATGATCTATATTTCAATCCCTTTTTTTATTTATGAGCTTAATCATGATCTCACAGGATAGGCAAAGACAAACTAGTGATTGTATATCACTGATAATAAAGTGCTATGTTGAGGAGAGAATATTGCAGTAGTTAGGAACAAAGATGGATTTGGAGAATCTAGTGATGAATATTTGTAAAAATGAAAGTTTAAAGAATTATCTAGATCACAAAGAACCTTTGTGTTTGTGGAGACTGCCACAATACCACCAATTTCATCTCCAAAATTTTCAAGTGAAAAATTACTGAGTGATTATGTTCTTGTGAAATTGACAATTACTAATAATGACAAACCACGTAAAAATGTTGTTTATGTTGTGAGTAGAGTTCATTGTACAAAGATAAATGTTTCAAGATTTTTGGTAATACAAAACCCCAACCAGGTTTCATTAGTTTACTCTGTTAACCAAACCAGGTTTCATCATTTTATGAAGTACATATGACATTCTAATAGCTCACAACGTGTGTTTGTACTACCTATTTCTTCTACTCAAGGAAAAAGGTCTAGAAAATATAAATATGATAAGATATCAACGAAGTAGGTGGTGGGACCTCTTAGAAGTGAGGAGTATTTGAGAATAGACACTCATTTAAAATAGACAAGCTCTAAGAGTCCATTTCCAAAAATGGGAAATAATGCTCCAGCAAGTGCATTGGTCAAGAATGTTTGTAAGTATTGCTACATCATTTATTTGGTTGATTGGAGCATGGGGATCATACCTAAAATTTGTGGGAAAAATACACAAAGACACTTAGACTAGAGGGTTATCAACCAATAACTAAGGGGGAGATGTTATTGAATCTAGATGGCTAGATTTGGGGACTAGCTAACAGTTAAGCTTCAAAAAATGTAAAAGAAAGAGTTCCATTTTTTAATTCAATGGATGATAGCCAACTTAAGGCTCATGTTTGTGGAGACTTTGAGATAGTTTAAGCTCCAACTGATGAGGAAGATATCCTCCTAGTAAGATTAATTCATGGGGATAAAGTGACTTAGAATTGCATCAAAGCCATACTGGGCCTATATGACCCCAACATATTCAAAAATCGCAATTCATCTACACTCTAGCGCACCTAGTCAACTTTCTGCAAGGCTATAATGAAGGTTCTAAAGAAGCTTCATAGAGACATACACTCAAAAAATAATGCTTTTTACTTTGATTGCCAAGAGGGTCAGTGTTAAAATTGGAAACTAGGGCCAAAAACCACTTTGGACTGCTCCTATGAGGAAGATTATTGCAGCATTGGATTTCTCTTTTCGAGAGGATCAAAATCAACCAAAAGATCACTAAATTTCGAAGAGGAAATGTATGCATTCAATCAAATGAAATTTCATAAGGCATGACCTTATTTAGGCATGAAAAATTTAAAATTGAAAAATTGAATTTACCTCCTCAAGTATTCAAGTCAGCCTACCCAAGAAGGATATAAATAACCTATCCTAGGCACTTTGATATGCATTCTTCTCTCTGAAGTAGCCATAGAAGAAGGTGATTTCCAGTGGAGATGAAGGAAAGGTTGGCTTCAATTTTGTCATCTTCAAGGGTAGAGTTCCACAAGATGGAGGACAAGATTGGTTTGGGCACATTTATGATTTGTCTTGGGAATTTTATCGTCATCACAGGTCTGAGTTCAAGTAGATAGAAGCCGCATCTGTTAAGGGTGATTTTGATGAAATTTTGGGACTGTTGTGAAGGTGTCATTCTCATTGAAGCCATCCGAACTAGTTTGGGTCATCTATAGCTAGGCCACAGGGCTTAAGAACCCTGTCCTAGAGGCCGAGAACCTACAGCAATGAAGCCATAGTCAGGGATGCTTTATCATGAGGCTGTGTAGTGGGTTTTGAAGCCTAGAAGAAGGCTTATGGGCTACCAACATTTGAAGGGATTGGTCAAAGGTAATCTGTAGTCTAGTAAAGGTCTTTAAGGTTGTGAATGGGGTAGTTTCTGACTATGTTTATTCCCTAGTCAGTCCTACCAGAATTGCAGAGAAGACACAAGTCCTTGGAGCCTACACCAAACATCAGATTTGCAGCCTTGTTGGAACCATCCTCTTGTCTAAGGGAAGTGGTATTAAACCTTCTCATTTGCAAGTCATTTTGACTTTGAAGTATTGTATTCTCTCTCTTTGCTTAGAATTTTACATTAATGATAAGAAGAATTGATAAGGGTTTTCCTCATCTTGGGGTTTTTCCCTCACTTGAGCCATATTCGTGTGTTCTTCTGTCTTGTCTTAAAATTTCATTACTTGTGTTCTTTCATTAGTTACACTTATGATTAATGATATTTCTAATGGATTAATGGGAAAATGATGTAACTAACCTAAGCTAAGAACATGTTAACTCAAAATTAACATCGTTTCAGAGCCAGGTGAGGACAAGCCCAAGCTTAAGATATTGCGATCTCCAAGAAGCACCTAAGGAATTTTAGCAAAAGTCACCTTCTGAACTCTGTGGTAGGACAAGTCTGAGTTCAAAAAAGACAATATGTGAAATCATCTTAAAGCTTTATACAAGCCCTAATCAGTGAACTTTTGGGCACAAATTCAAAGACCATCTCAGTCATCACAAAAAAAAGCTAGAAGTCATCAAGGTATGTTTCAGAATTTATGAGGTGTGCTTAAGTGGTTTCAATATATTTTCAGAGGTATATTTTGCAGTAAAACTTCAGAAGGAGATATTTCCCTTCAAGATCCTTGCCTGGACTATGAGGTATCATAGTAACATAAAATAATTTATATGTCAAGAACTTCTAATCCCTTGGCCTAGTGGAGTTAAGACAACTCATATTTTACTATGATCTGAATTCATTAGTACTGTGGAAGATTGAGTAACTTGATTCCTATTCTTTGAAAAATCAGTAATATGTATTGCTGGAATTATTGTAGTATCACTGTAAGAATAAAATGCTAATCCTGACCTTTGTTCTACAACAAAACTCTGAGCATTCTTTTGATGTGTGGATCTATAGATATAGTGACCTTATCTTACAATTAGGACATCAAATCACAAGCCTAATATCTAGTGATTCCGGCTCCATTTGGATGTCATAAGATATTTGATCTCTACAAGACCGAGCTCCAAGTTTCACCATATTTTGTGATCTTCATCACAAAACAGTGAAATATTTTGGTAAAATTTCCCTTGTTTCAAGACACTACATGTCAATGAAAGTTCTAGCTCAGATCTTGTTTTTAAGACCTTAATTATTGTGGCCCTCTTAGGGCACCACTCCAAACAAATCACTTCACTATTATGTGATTAAAGTGGCACAAGAAGATCGAAAGGTTTAGGCAGTAAGAGGAAAACAAATTTGAATAGAACCTTGGTTCCTCCATTACAACGAAGACCTACTCTTCCTATGCAGACTTGTGAAACTCCATTTGAAGGGCATCGTGATCTCAGTTCTAGACAAAGTGTAAAGCAGCTACCGAAGTCAAAAAATTATAATTTTTTTCTTTAGGCCTTGTTCTTAATAATAAGTGTCAGTCTTGAAGCTTGTAGACCTAACGCAATCAACATGAAGTATGGAAGTCCAATACATATGTTACAGTGATATCTAATAGATCACTGTGTGCAAATTCAAGATGTAAAAGTGTTGTGTAATGGAGATAGCCCTTGTCACATATATATACATATATCTTCTTCAACGATTGCCTACAAGCCAACTTACATAGCATACCGAGCTCGGTGACAATCACTGTGTGAGCATCTGTGTTCATTAGAAATATGGAATGACTTAAGAAGCCTGTGGAGCATATCTATATTTGATCAAGAGAAATCTTAGCCCTCTTAAAGATATTCTGAACAGTTTTATTTGTGTTGTTAAATTAATAACAACTATACATACATCGATACAATGACCAAGAATCTGACCTGGAATACACTCTTAGTATGGTTTTCATAAAAATTATGATAAGATCCATGTGATGTGTTGATCAGATGTCTGGGCCTTGATTTGTCCACAAATCAGCGAATCATATCCTGATCAATTGTGCATGATGATGACAAAAAAATAATTTAAGTGCATTAAGACCTTTCTAAAACTTCTGGGAGCCTTTTTTGAACTTACCAAGGTTCTGATCAACATCCCTTCTTCTTGTAGAATGCATTTAATTTTGAAAGTAAACAACCCATTTTATTGATAACATCATACAAAAGACAACATCCATTGGTGTGGGAATTCCTTGTCTGTCAAGAAATCTTACTAATTCACTCCATGAGAAAGGCATGTAGGACTATAATTTGGTCCCAGGGATGGAAGAGTCAAGGTATACTGGGACTAGAAGGGGATGTTTGTATCTCAATTGGATGAATATATATAAGCTAAAGAAATGAGCATGGACCTGGCAGGTGTGGGTAGCGTAAAGTTGTATTTGGAAGCTCAAGTCTCAGCCTAATTCAACTATGTAGACAAATTGCCCCTAATATTATTGAAAAATCCAGTGCATGGGCTTTCTTTTATGGCGTTAGCTTTAATGTTACTAGTAATGTTTGTTTCTTGAAAAATGAGTTTCACATATTCATATTTATTGTGTTTCTATGAAGAATCAAATGGATAAAAGGGGAAAGTAGGATGTTGAATCTGTTCTTGAGGCCCATTTCTTTCTCACGTTTGTACAGAGAAAATAACAAAGATGCATACTCCCTCTACCAAATCTGGGCTATCTATGGATTCTATTTCATAGAATGTGCTCAAGTCAAGAGCGATGGGCACACTTAGTATCTGTCTAGAAGTTTATTGTATAAGTATTATCTAACAGTATTAATTTATATTTTTTTGAGGAAGTTGTTCCTTTATACCAGCATAGATCCATCTTAAATCCAGAAATATCAAGTGTTGAGAGGTATAAAATCTTATTAAGTGTAAATTATTTTGATCATTTAAGATGTCTAAGAGGAATACAGGATGACAATATATTCATGGTATTTCTATTCTAGTAAAATTTGTTCTCTCATTTTTATCTCCTATATAGTAGTTCTTATATTAGGGGCGTGTGTGTATGTAACATATAATAGTATTATTCATTTGGGTCTAGCTCAGGTGGTTGAGAGGAGGAATTATTGTTATCCTCTCCACCACAGTTCAATTCCCACAGGTGACATGTTGAACTCTTAACAAGTATATTGTCTTGATGGATTCAACAACAGTTATTAACCAGCCTTGTTCCCTGAATATTCTATGGTTTACCTTGGGTAACATCCTCAAAATAATTAGGGAGAGTACTCCAGGGAACAAGGCTCTCTAGGGTCAATCAGTACTGAACCCAACTATTATGAAGCTACATATTGCATATGTCTTAGTTCCAATATATGATATGATGACCATTTGGGTAAACTCAAGAAATGTAATAGAGGTTGGAAAATTCAATGTCCATATCATGACAAGGGTTAGACAGACCTATTCCTTGCAATAGATTTCTAGGTTTACGTGAAATTTTCATTCATATATGTGTCAAACAATTTGTATGGGTATTGTTGTTTGTCTAGGTACTGCTATAGGCGCTTTACTAACAATTTTAAATCATAAGATACTCATATTAAATGACATGCACCGAAAATAAACCACCCAAAGTTCAAACTGACATATTCCAAGCAGAAGATTCACACAGGACTGCCAAATATAACTCATAAATAGGAGTAATGAGTATTCATATTAATTCCCAGAATGACATCCACTATAGCCAGAAGACTACCAATATTTTATGCTGTCAATAAACACATGTAAATAAGGGAAATTGAATATAGAAACCTGGGATTCAATGCATTATCAGCCCCACCACCACCCTTGTTGTAAAATTCCTTGCAATATCTTTCTAAGTTTATGTGAAATTTTCATTCAAATCTGTGTCAAACAATTTGTCTGGGTACTGTTGTTTGTCTAAGTACTGCTATAGGCACTTTACTAACAATTTTAAATCAGAATATACTCATATTAAATGACATGCACCGAAAATAAACCACCCAAAGTTCAAACTAACATATTCCAAGTAGAAGATTCACACAGGACTGCCAAATATAACTCAGAAATAGGAGTAACGAGTATTCATATTAATTCCCAGAATGACATCCACTATAGCCAGAAGACTACCAATATTTTATGCTGTCAATAAACACATGTAAATAAGGTACAATGAGTATAGAAACCTGTCTCACACACAAAAAATATTCCAGAAGGTCATTTTATGCCCATATTTATGCATTCAACCATACTAGAGATAAGGAACTCGTGTTTCCCTTAATGAGCAACAGTCAATACAAAAGTTAGTGATGCCAAGACTTCTAGATAATGTAAACTCAAACTCATTTAGCTTATACGCAACCTTCAGAGAGTAATTTTCTTGTTCGTTGCAAGGGTGCACAACAGTTGTTATACGGTTAGGAAACTCGTGCTAATCAATATTATTACTCATCCCTTCTCAGCATATTTGTCCAACAGATGGAATGTGGAATATCAGCCCTCAAGCTCAGGTAAATGTGGCCCAACAACTCCAACCAGAACTAAGAACTTGTAAATGTATGTCTCAGATAGTAAAAGAATGTAGCTCTACCAGAAAAATAAAAGGGGACTTGTGCAGTGAAATATTAAAGCTTTGATTCTATCCCTTAGAACTCATACAATGCCACCCAAAAATTCGAGGTGCTGCAGATTGGTTGTCGTGCCTATTTTTTCTTCACACTGAACCAAAAAGGAGTAGATCCGACACCCTTTCCCTTGGCATTTGAAGAGGAGAGGGATGAAAATAGAATCCCTTCTCTGCAATGACCCTCTCATCCTATGAAATCGAAGATTCATCGCATGACGTCGAATTGGAGCCGAGAGGAGACACATAATTAAGAACAGGAACCTCTGATGTCTCCTCGTCATTTTTGAAAAGGGATTTCTGCCATTTTCCTGGTAAAGAGTGGAGAATTTCCTGCTTAGAACCCTTTTTTATAAATCATAAACATCTTATTAGAAAAAATAACAGAGTTCACAGCCAACAGATTTCATAACTCCCACATATCGATCGCGAATATTTATAAAAATAAACAATATCTCGGAGTTTTCAGCTCAAAGGTTTCATAACTAAAAATGAAAATAAGGATTTGCATATAGCCATAGTCTAACTCGATTGGTACCAACGCATATGGATCATCTTCATAGCTACCATCATCAAAACCCTCCACCTCACGGGTCGAGGTACCGGAAGCTGCTTCACGCCCTGCCTGCTTCATTATTTCCAAGGCGTCCAAAGGGGTCGGAGCCGAGAGGCGTCACTAGGCTGAGAACGAGTGATAGGAGATGGAGCTGGCTGGATGACAGGATTTTGGGCACCGGCACCGCCCTAGTAGATATCCTTCCGTTTAGATTGAGGTGGAGAGGATTGATCCCCAGACCTATCTGCAAATTTCTCAAATTCTGATGCCTTTCGTCCAGCTTGAATGCAGGTTTTTGAGTACCCACTTCAATTTGGGGAAGTGAAAGATTAAAATTTCATTTCTATCCTTTATAAACTCATTTGATGCTTCCAGCCACTCAAAATAAAAAATTAGAATCTCATACGATGCGTCCCGCCACTCAAAATCAAAATAACAAATTCGAGGTGCTGAATATTGCCACTCAAAATAAAAAAATTTAGGTGTTGAATATTGGTAGATGTTAAGTCACCATTGCCTAACTAAAAAAATTAACAAAAACAAAAAAATATAATTAAAAAAAAAAACCCTAGGAAGAACTAGATAAATCCAACCCCAACTATTCCAATCAAATGGAATACTAAACTAGCACAAACTCATCTAACCCCAACTATTCCAATCAATACTAAGCCCAACTAGTTTGAATATTGAGTTTTCATATGACTAAGTTCCAATATTTGATATCTTAATGATTTGGTTAATGTTGACAAATGCACCATAGATTGGTAACCTCAAGTTGACTACCATAACGACATTTAGACTATGCAATTATTTAATTTGATGATTTTAGTGTTTTGGAAACTACATGTAGTTTTTTTGGCTCAATGGTTCCCATGCAATAAATTCTTGTTGAGAAAGATCCATATTACTAAAAATTATATTTGGTGCTTGTAGGTATTTGTATGTTCTATGGGGCTTGGATAAGGCCAATATATATGTCTTTCTAGGGGAAACAAGAGATAGAGACTATGAAGAGTTGATTGGAGGAATGCATAAAACATTGATATTGAAAGGGATCATCATTGATGGAAGTGAAAATATTTTGAGGAGTCCTACGAGTTATGGAAGTGAAGATGTTTTTCCTTAAGAAAGTCAAAATATAGTGTCGGTTATTGTAAGTGATGATAAATAAGAATTCAACAACCAATAAATAATTGCATCTCTACATTGGTTTGAGGGATAAATTTGCATCTTATCATATGTAGTTACTTCTCATTGTCATAAGTGATGATAAAGAAAAATTCAGTAGCCAAAAAATAATTGAATTTGGATGCAGAGTTAGTATATTGTATGTAGTTACTTCTCATTGTCATCGCTTTTTGAAATTTGTACATATGTGCATGAAGAAAATTGAAACCAATGATATATACTTCAAAGGAATTGTGAAATAAGTCTAATATTAATGAGAAAATTAGAACTTATGCGGCTAATAAAAAATCCCAATTTTGATCTAACGTAATAATTCCATGTGTAATATAAATGACTTTAAATTCCCTTGATAAAGTTTCACATTTCATTGTCAATCAAGCAAATCTAAAAGTGAGGGATAGAGGGTTCATCAATTACCCTTACTCACAACATAACTCAAAAACTAGCATTCATAATTTTACCACATAGTTGCATAAACTCAAGGGTACTAGTGTGCCCAAGTAGTCATAATAGAGGTGGGGAACATGATACAATTTTGAAATGGTAGATCACAGTTGATAAAATAGTAAAAAATTTCAATGGGACCATGTTTATCTAGGGAATATGGTGGCATGTCATTAGGCCAACCATCAAGATTCACTTCTTCACAGACATAAATAAGAGGTTTGGGAGAGGTTCAATTTATGGGTTAGCCAAAAACTAAGTGTGATGCATCCTTCCAAGCCATTTCTCCCACAAGTGATGGCACCCCACATCTTAGGAATATTTGAAATGAAACCTTAAAAAATTATTGATAGACACCCACAAAAGGATGAACATAGCATTTATTGCAACATTCACTTGTCATTTACCCTAAAACAAACATTGAGAGTGATAATAACTGTCACTGATATATACCTCTTGCATGCACAACTTCTCTATCCAATCAACCGCCAATCTAGGAGGCCTTACTAATAGAAGCAAGCAGATGTAGAAATAAATGAAAGATAGAAGGATAAATAGAAGAATGAGAATGAGAATACCTATGGAGTTGGGGTTCACATCTCCATTATCATTGGGATGGACTTGGGTTTTGGGCTTCTTGTCACGATTCATTCATGAACACCTGCCACCACTTTTCTAAAAACCTCCTTTTCTATCTCTTTTCTCCTGACTTCTTTTATTACTAGGGACAATCACAAATGTAGATAGATATCTATAGCAACAATAGTCATCGAGGACATCAGAAAATTCCTCCCTCACTCACGTTTTCCACTCTTTTTTCATTTGAATTCCTAGTAAATAGAAATCTTGAACATGTCAAACACCTACCACAATGTTTCATAGAACCTCCTTTTCTATATATTTTCTCATGAATCCTTCTATTGCCAGGGATGACCGCAAATGTAGATAGATATATGTAGCAGCTATAGATGCCAAGGAAATTAAAAAAATCCTCCCTCGCTCATGTTTTCCACTTTATTTTCATTTGAATGCCTAGTAAATAAAAATCTTGAACATTGTGATGTGTCAACGAGGGAGCTTGTTATTTTGGTCTTATGTGGTTTTTAGTATGTTCGAGTTTTTGGTATGATAGAGGTGCACGAAGGTGGTATTGAAGGTGGTATTGCTGGGGATGGCAGTGCTTCTGTGTGGAATACTCCATTTCTAGTGCTTGGTCTGGAAATTGGTGCGCCTAGTGGTTTGGTGGGTGGTTCTTGGTGTCTAGTGGCGATAGGAGAGTTTCCCATTTGGAATACATAGAGTCGATATCCTAGTGTGGGTTGTGTGAAGCTTTTTGGGAAGCGTTAGCCTGAGGTATGTTCCTCCCACCTTCTCCTTCTCCAGTTGTTCGGGTTCTTGCCGAGTTTCCCAACTGATGGTAAGATGGTAGCTGAGACATAGTGTGTGGTTTCCTGAGGAAATTTAAGGGTGAAGAGAGATCTAGTTTTTGGGTGTGGTGGTAGGGGAAATTTCCAGTAGACCGGAATCTAATAACGGTTGGAGTTGGCCCTCCTAGTTTTATCACAATGTGATCATCTTCACGGCGTGGGAAATAATCACCCCCGACCAAGCAAGGATATGTGGGCTTAGATGATGTGGAAATAGTGGTGGTAGGAGCGCGCCGAGGTGGTAAGACCGTCGGTCACTCCCAGCTTGTTGGTGTGGGAACACGAATTAGTTGTGGTGGATGAAAACAGGCCTCCCATGGTGGTGGAAGTGTAAGGTCACAAAAAACACATCATCAGGGTGGTGGACAACAAGGAGGAATAGCTAACTGGGAAACTTGTAGGCGTGTAGCTCCCGACCCACGGTAAATTGAATATTGTTTACTAGAAAAATGTTGGGACCTAATTCAAACTCTAATGGATCGGGTGGACACAATGGAATGGGTTCGTAGAGAGGAGCATGTTGAGTTGATGGCCACTTTGGATAGGATGCACTACTTCCAGTGCCTAGTCAAGGAGCAAGTATTGGTGGTGGTCTAGCGAGGCCAAAACCACCTTGTAGAAAAAGTGGAAAATTTAGACACTTGGCTCGCACACTTCTAAGGGCATGTCCATTGCAACTTTTTTCCACCATCCCCTCTAGGAACAACCCTGGAAAACCCAGTTTCCATTACGTTGGATGACTAGTATGCTCTCATGTCTTTTTTATGTATTGCATGTATTTTGGTGTCTTTGATCCTCTCATTTATGGATGTTGTCCTTAGCCTCATTTTTGTATTTTTTTCACTTGTTGCAAACATTGGTGAACAACCCCAATTGGGGTGAGACCACCTGTTTTTTGCTTTGTTGGTTAATGTACATATTTTTCACCATATGAATGAATATTGACTTACAAAAAGAAATGTTATGTTTATCTATTCATTAAATGTAAATATGAATATTTTACCTTAGATTTAAAACAAGAGTCACACTTTTAACATAAATCAATGAAGTTTAAAGATTAAACGTTATGGCCAAAGAAATGTAAATATAAATATTAATTTGACTATCTAAATATTACCTTTACTAAAACTATAATGAAGGCATTAGTGTAAAGTAGATAGATATTGATACATGCAATTATGTTAATTGTAGATGAATCCATCTGCAGTGCTAAACTTTAGAGACAAAATATTATTCAGAATTTTAACACTATAGATGGACTCAAAGACCCCTTTTCCTCTAAATCTTAACACTGTAGATGGATTCAGAGACTCGTTTAGTGAAATGTAACACTTTAGTATCAAAATTGCAATTTTCATTTATGGAGTGACACAATTAAAAACTACTAACATAAATGACTAATTGATATGCTTTTTGTACTTGTTATTTGGTCATATTTTTATTCTTGGACTATAATGGTCATTTTTATTAATCATTATTAATTTTTTCACTTATTATCTAGTCATATATTTTAATCCTAGACTAAATTAGTTATTTAAGTTAGTCACTTTTAGTTTAGTCATTTATTATCTAGTCGTATATTTTATCCCTAGACTAAATTAGTCATTTAAGTTAGTCACTTTTAGTTTAGCCACTTATTATATAGTCGTATATTTAATCCCTAGACTAGTTTGGTCATTTAAGTTAGTCATTTTTAGTTCGATCACTTAAAATTTCTCAAATTTAGTAGTATTTCACTTGAAATAATTGCAGTGACTAAATTTTTTAGTCACCTAGTCATAAATTTCATCATTTTCTACTAGTGAATCAGGGTCAATTATTTCAAGTTGATTTCAGTTAAACTAGTTCTAGCTGTTGGAGGATCTAGTGGAAGGTCAGTTGTGTAGTGGGACTTCAGTCTAACTCAGTGATCATCCCATCTGTGGTGGAGATTCCAAGGCAGTGAATAATTAATTATATAGTATATTGAGTGTACACGAATTTTATTGGTAAGGTGATCAACCCTAGGAAATTGCGCAAGCATTTTAGAGGAATTTCCTAAATAACAGGGGCTTAATTCCCCAGGATTTGCACAAGGAAATAGGGGCTCAAGTAGAGGAAGAAATTGACTAAGTTTTGGTCAGAGTTTCTTAGTGAGCAGAGAGATAGGTTATTTACTTATAGGTTGTGCTTAGAATGAGCAAGAAATTGTAATACATCTTTATTCATCTGATTTAATGCAAGCAAGCATAAGGGATTTTTAGCAGTTGCTTTCCCCTAGAAAAATAATATGTTCGTGTGTGTTATTTCTCATTGCATGTTTGTGATTGATGTTATAAATTTTGAATTGAATTCCACATAGCAGTAGAGTAGGATTATGTCTTGTGATTTAGATTAAAATCACATAAGAGTAAGAGTGTAAGTGTCTGTCAGGGAGTGTAAGTGAATTTCAGGTGTCCCATGGAAAAAGTGTGTTATGAGAATTTCATTATAGGACTTGTAGGAGGAAATACTATGATTATGAAAAGGGGATGCAAAAATCAGTTTCAGACAAAGGGATACTTTGGGCTAGACACAACACTATTTTTTCAATGACTTGGTTGGGTTCCCAAGTCGCAAAAAAAGTAAGGTTATCTATGAGGGCATGACAACTATTGAGTTCTGAGGTGTGTAGGGAATCTTAGGAAGTATTAACACATGCTAGAAATTTCCAAGGAATGTTAGGCATTCCAAGATGTGTTAGGTGCTAGGGTGTGGTGCCAACGCAAGCTAGGGAGTGCTAGGGAAACGGAAGGGAGGACTAGTTTCAATTGCATGGAAATGAATGAATAATAGTGTGTGATAGGGAGTGTTAGAAAGTTCTAGGAGTGATAGGGAGGGAGTGAAAAGGCATGATAGGCAGTGCCAAGGCATGATAGAGTGTTAGGAAAGCATGCCAATATGTTCCAAGTTCCAGGTTGTGCCAATCTGTGCCAAGGAGCGTTATGGAGTGCTAGAGAAACACAAGGGAGCACTAAAATGTCATAATGCATGGAAATGAATGAATAAGAGTGTGTGACAGGGAGTATCAATGAGTTCCAAGTGTATTAAGGAGGAGTGAAAAGGAACTTTTGGCAGTGCTCATGAATTTTAGAGTGTTAGGGTGGCATGTGGCCAAGATGTGCCAATGCGTGCAAGGAAGTGTTAACTTGGATTACCACGGAAACATAGGGAGCACTACGTCAAAATGCATGGAAATGAACAAATAAGAGTTTGTGATTGGAAGTGTCATTGAGTTATAGGCATGCTAAGGAGGGAGTGACAAGGTATGTTAGGTAGTGTTCAGGCATGCTAGAAGCCAGGGCGACATGCCAAGATTTCCTAGGTGCTAGGGTGTACCAACACGTGCCAAGGAGTGTTCAGGAATGTTATGGAAACATAAGGAAGCACAAGGTAAAAATGCATGGAAGATCGAAATGAATGAATAAGAGTTTGTGACTAGGAGTGTCAATGAGCTCTAGCTGTACTAAGGAGAGAGTGACAAGGTATGCTAGGTAGTGCTAAGGAATGCTAGAGTGCTAGGGCGGCATGCCAAGATGTGCCAAGTGTTAGGGTGTGCCAATGCATGATAGGGAGTGTTAGGGAAACACAAGGAAGCACTAGATAAAAATGCATGGAAATGAACGAATAAGAGTGTGTGATAGGGAGTGTTAGTGAGTTATAGGTGTGTCAATGAGTTATAGGTGTGTTAAGGAGGGAGTGACAAGGTTATATTCTAGGTAGTGCCAAGGTATGCTAAACTATACCAAGGCATGTTAGGAAGTGCTAGGGTGTGTTAGGGTGTGTAAAAGCATGCCAGGGAATGCAGGGGATGCTAACACATGCCACATAGTGCCAAGGCATTTAAGACATGCGAGGTGCTATGATATGTCAATATATAAACTATGTTGCTTAGCTTTTTTACAACCACAGTATGATGTGATGAGCCTTGTCTTGGTAACTTGTCAAGTGGGATGGGTTGAGACTGGACATGAGTAGCATAAGATGAGTTACATGTAATTCTTAGGTGAAAAAGGCATATGTTGAATTTCCACGACATATAAGAATTTGGTTTTGGTCTTAGAATATTTGATGCAAACACACTCAAGTGCCACAACACATCTACTTTGCACAACAAAATATACACACATTAAGGATTCAACTAGTGGACATGAAAATTTTTAACTTTTTCAAACTGTTCTTCGTTAAATTACAAACTATAATAGAATAGGTTGGAGCTCTTGTGCCAGGGATCATGGCCCTTTACAATCAAACTGATACAAGGAATAAAACTAGGGCTTGGTGTTAGTCTTTTGATAACCAATCTACCTCGAACACGACAACACTTTAACCACTTTTTGATGGCGGCCACACATAGCCCTTTCAATCCACATGTCCTGAACATGACATCTGGCAGGCCTTCTTGCCTCCCATTATGAAACTCCTCAATTTTCTTCTATCAATGATCAAATCCTAATCAATTTATAAATAGGATATAGTTGGATTCATTTGTATCATCACTTGACTTGGGATCTCTCTGTATTTAGAGAACTTCACATTTTTCCTTGGAGCACTATTTTGGATGATGGATTCATTTTGATGTATGGATTTGGGATATTTTTATGTGGAGCTTTGTTTTTGCAAATGTGAAGTTTTCTGGATATACTCTCTAACATTGTGAGTGAAAATTTAACCATATTCTTCTTGTTGCTGCATACTATTGAATTTCACTATAACTAGGGCTAATTGTTGCATGATGGAAATATGGAATTATGTGTCTATTTAGCTTATTTAATGTATGGGCCATTGTTAGATGAAATAAATGTCTTAGAGATCATTTTATCTTAATAATATTGCACCATTTGTATTAATTATAAATGCCTGAAGGTCACTTTTCGTATTCCTCTAACATTGGACGAAGTTGACTTTCTGGGCCTCCTTAATCAAGAAACCAAATTCTTGTTCATTATCATCCCTGACTCCATATCCCCAAGTGAATTAGGCACTAGTCCCTCAAAAAAGGTGATGATTTCCCCCTCTTTTTTCACAAATTTCCACTTTTCCCTAGGTCTAGCCCCATTATGTCACCTAGGGCATCAATTTCCCAGGAATCTAGCTAGAGGAAAAATTTGATCTTCTAGATGAAACTGTGTTGGTGGGTCCCATCACTCTCCTAAGAATTTGGGCCAATTACGATAGTGGAATATCTAGATACCTCAAGCCTTAGCTCTAGGATCAAGTTTTTCCTAGGTGTTCCCAAGGCTAGAACCTAGTAGGATAAATTTGACCCATCGAAGTAAAAAATATTGCCTGATCCTTTCCCCTCACATTGTCCAGAATAGGAACATCATTCATTGCTAAATTCCATCCCCAAACCTTGGTTGGGTCCACTTGGCCCCATGTGGTCCCATTTGGTGTCAAAGTCCTTTCATCAAGGACCATTTGGGAATCCAAGTTCCCAAATGATTTTATGGATTGAGAAATTTATTCATAAGTCTTTTTCTTCTCCCTCAACCCTTCAATCCCCCTCCTCTCTCCCTATAAGATCAAGTTCCTTACTTAAAAGGCAAGAAAGTCCCACTCTTTATTATATCTTAGGGAAATGGTTTCTAGGGCTAGTGAACTAGGGCTAGGGCTAGTTGGCTGGCCCGCTTGACTGCTAATTTAGTCCTTCAATTATGCACATTCTTAGGCCCTATATAGTTTCCCTTCTACCAATCTTTTTGTCCTTCACAAGTACAAGAGTTAGGGCTCTTCTTTGACAATAACCTAATAGCCCGCCAACTGTACTTGGACTACCATCAATAAGCCCAACCACAGTCAATTATTTGTACTGATCTAGGGCCCACAATATTGTATTCATCTATGGATCTTCAAATATTCCACCTAAAAATGGTTTGAGTCCTCTCAAAATCATTTTTCCTGTGTATCGACAATTTGATATTTGTTGTCCAATCTATGAACAAATATGAGTTACTCCTCTTATCATCCTTTTAAAAATCTGTAGATGGCTGAACTAGGGTCACAAATCAGCCACTAATAGTCCATTGACTAATTTTTTATAGGTTTCTTTAGATGTCTGCCTAAAACTCTCTAGATAGTCCACCAAAATCAACTCCTCTACATGTCAATCCATTCTTCATATGGCACATTTATTCTACATGCCCAATCTTATGCTCAGGTTCCACCCTCCTTTGGATCTGATATCTTCACACATACTGAATCTGCAGACCATCCTCCATATCTGCGGTCTATTGCAAAAATAAACCTCGCTCTAAGGGTCACAACCACTCTTCTTATACGCAAATTTGTCATAGTCTTAAGGGCACACCTTATGAACTAAACATGCTAGGAAACTGTCCTAACTAGGGCACTATACTTATGTACTTCTAATTGTTGTAGAACAAACCCTATCCACCCATAGAAAAAACCACAACTCTTGCCTCAATAAGAGACTCGACCTAGCTCATATGGATCCATAGATTCTAGGCATTTATTTGACTGAATCTTGACATGAACTTTAGACCTAAATTTCGACCCTCAAACTAGGGTTACGTCAGTCAATATTATGCCTGCATCTACTTCTGTTCTGGTTCTAAATTACAGTGCAAGTCCTCCTCCATTTATGTTGGTCTTTATCACAGACATTGCGACCTACTAACCACCACAAGACAAGATCGTATCAACCCTCTCTTTTATTTCATGTATAAAATCTAACCAACGAGATTCAATATGATCTTGTCATGTACTAAAACAAGATATTGAATCCTTCCTACAATTTGCGAAAATAAAATTTGATCACACAATCACATATAAGTAAGAGAAAGAAATTATCAATCGCACAAAAAAAAATGTATCTGGGGAAAGCAACTACTCAAAACCCCTCTATCTCTATTGTGTATTAAGTCAAGGAATCATGAAACAATAAAATGCTTAATCTCTCATGAGATTCTCTAGCACTCTGCCAATTGTCTCCTACTAATCTAGGAAAAATCGGTCTAGTACATAGGCAATTTTCAACCTTCCTTTAGATTACCTTGCTCACGCAATTCCTAGGGAATTAGATCCCTATTAATTAGGAAAATCAGCCTTCCTTGATTTCACAATCCATCATGTCATCCCAATAACTTTATAATTGCACATGGGCAATTTTGTATGGATACAACTAGTAGTTATGTTCCCTTTAACCTCTGTCTCAACTGGGTCTTCCTCGGAACTGACATACATGCAACTATTAATAATGAATTATCAGTTATCTGATTGATCGATCACTCATTGTGAATTAAATTTAATTTAATTCAGTGGACCTCTCACTAGCTCTTCACTCAGTTATAACTAGTTAAACTAATTTTAACTCAATTAATTGAGCTAGCTAATTCACACCTACATCCCACTAATGCATCAACTGTGACTGGACCCCCAAAATATTAGAATCCCTCTACATGCCTCATCTTAGACCCTCATGATCTGGACATATGTAGGAACACAATAAAATACATAAATAAACATAAACACGGAGATGTAGTAGGAATAACACTTCATTTCATTAATATCAAATACTAAAAACTGCTTACAGATAGAATGGGAAACAAACTAGCTTGAATGATGGTAGCTTATCTCTAAGAAGATATGTGGTGGCTACATGCCTCTAAACTGTGTTACAATCAGGCTCAAGGGATTTTTCATTATTGAAAAATAATATAAAACCTTAACTCAAGGAGATGTAACACCAAGAGTTTATGGGCTCCATTGGGGGTAGTTGGCAACCAACTTCCCGGGGTCATAACTTGGTCATATGATCTATGTTTGATGCAAATGATACCTAGTTAGAAAGATACCTCCAAGGACTACAAAAAATAATGTGATTTTGATGAAATCACCAAAACTTTCATGCCCAAAAAACGTCGTTTGGGGCCTCAAAACAGCTTTGGAAGTTCAGGACCTAGAAAAATGACAAAAATAGTAAATTGTGCTATAATTAAGGAAAATGAAAAAATGAAAGAGAAAATGGTGAGAGCCTAAGTGGAATAGGTGGGTGGCCACCAATATCCACCTTGATCTCCTTAACTCTAATTTATTGAGCTAAATCAGTCATCATGACTTAGTTAACTCACCCAAGTTGTTATGAGATGAAAATACAATTTATTGTCCAGTTTATTTAAGGGAAAAATAAATTAGACGCCTCAAATTTCTCACTCCTGGTACATCAAAATTCCTCACCAGTGTGGGTGAATTTTATTATTGTCCTTTTTGGTTTCCAATTTCACTATTTCTTGTTGCAAATTTCAACACTCCCTCTCAACAAGAAAGGAATTCAATCTATCTCGATCCGGTACCTTTGGAATTCTTCATGCGACACTTCTCTAGTGTTGTTTGCACCTGCAAATCCTAAAACTAAATAGCCTTCGAAAAACTAAATCAATATAATGAAATTGGCATCAGAGTCTCCTGAATGATGATAGCTACTGCACCTGTCTACTAGACTCTCTACGCTGCTGCTAACATCTGCATATGTGCCCTTTGCACTATTGCCAACTCTGATCTGCGCTCCAATATTTGACATCTGTCACTCTGATTTTTGTCTTCCTGACATCTGACTGCATCAATCTAATTAATCCTTCCTACTCTTTTTGTACTGTGGACTCCTCATAGCTAGGTTCAATCCATGAAACACACCATCTCAATGGACCCTACCCAAATTTCTTATCTTGGGATTATGTCTAGACATCACCCCGCCTTTCACCTGGAGGTATGGTTGTATGTGCTCCCTCTACCCATCTAGCTTGAAATTTCTCCCTCATGGAGGTTTTTTCTTGAGTGGACGCTTTCACTTGGTCTCCTCTCTACTTCTCCAATTGTGGATGCTCCACAACCTTCTGAGACTGCTTCTAAGGTTGCATGTTGAGAGGTAATTTGTACTCCCTCTCAACATCCAAGTCTCGAACCTTTTCTTTGCTCCTCAAAAATTTGCATGCATTTGCTACCTCCAGTGCATATAGGTTCTTGATTTGCGCACATTTTAATTGTCCCACTATTACAAAATTTTCTAAAAAATAGTTGATTTTAAATCGACAATATCTCCCTCATCTGAGCTCCGAATTGATTTTCCATTTGGGTGGTTTTTCGCAAGGACTCCAAATATGTTTTTTTTTTTTTACACCAAAATATTTAGATATTCTTTGCAAACTCGTCGCCCAAAAAATTCCTACTCTAATACCATGTAGAAAATTTAACCAACGAGATTCAATCTGATCTTGTAATGTACTAAAACAAGATACTGAATCCTTCCTACAATTTTCGAAAACAAAAAAAAATCGCACAATCACATATAAGTAAGAGAAATAAATTATCAATCACACAACACAATATGTATTTGGGGAAAGAAATTTCTCAAAAATTCTCTATCTCTATTGTGTATTAAGTCAAGGAATCATGGAAGAATACAATGCTTAATCTCTCATGAGATTCTCCAGCACTTTGCCAATTGTCTCCTGCTGATCCAGGAAAACTCGGTCTAGTACTTAACCAATTATAAACCTTCCTTTAGCCTGCCTTTCTCATGCAATTCCTAGGGAATTAGCTCCCTATGAATTAGGAAAATCAGTTTTCCTTGACTGCACAATCCATCATGGAATCCCAATGATTTTATAATTTCACATGGGAAATTTTGTATAAATACAACTGATAGTTATGTTCCCTTTAACCTTTGCCTCAACTGGGTCTTCCTTGGTACTGGCATGCATGCAACTATTGATAGTGAATTACCGGTTATTTGATTAATCACTCATTGTGAATGAAATCTAATTTAATTCACTGGCTGACCTTTCACTAGCTCATCACTTAGTTATAACTATTTAAACAGATTTTAACTCATTAAATTGAGTTAACTAATTCACACCTGCACCCCACTAATGCATCAACTACAACTGGACCCCAAAAATATTATATTAATCCCTCTACATGCCTCATCTTATACCCTCAACTCAAATTTCTTGAGCTAACTCAATCATCATGACTTAGTTAACTGACACAAGTTTTTATGAGATGAAATTACAATTTATTGTCCAATTTATTCAAGGGAAAAATAAATTAAACGCCCCACATTCCTCACTACTGGTGCATCAAAATTCCTCACCAATGTGGGTGCATATTTTTTTTGTTCTTTCTGGTTTCTAATTTCAATGTTTCTTGTTGCAAATTTTAACATTTCAGAATTTGATGTGGCCTTCACACAAAACACCATTGAAATCACATGCCCAAATTCTCATGAGAAACCTCTCTTAAGCTCAATCTGCCATAAGAGAACCAACAATATTCCATCCTACTTCTTAGCTAGAACTGACCATTAATATATGCAACATTCTTGTGAACACTCACATGATGATCTTTCTCTTGGAGGATGATCATGGCCTCCCTTTAGCAACCCTTACTCGGCCCTCTTAATCGACCTACTTTAGGACTACATCTCTATTCGCACCCTTGATAAAATGAGCTCCTTCTCACTTGATGTTATTTCCTTCATCCTAAGGCCTCCTTAAATAGATTTTTCGAGACCTCTTAGGAACCCTCTAGAACTTACGGGTTTTATCCACTTAGACCTTAAGAAATATCAATTTTCCTTTTTAATTTTATTTTATATTTTAAACCCCATCTTGGGTCCAAAATCCCTTTTCTTGGCTTCTTTTCCCACAAATCCTTTTGTGACCAAACTCACACAAACCCATCTCACTAGGCTTGTGGAGTACCTCCCAAGCTACACAATTCAACAACATAGTCTAGTTATAGTAATCGTAACTTGGTTAAGCTCTTTTAGTCAAGCAAGGTCTTGGTTGGGTTCCCAAGTTGCAAATTAAGTAAGGGTAGTTGTGAGGGCATGATATCTTATATGGAGGGTTAGTGAATGCACATTGGGAATGAAAAGGCATGCTAAAACATGTCGGAAAATATCAATGCATGTTGAAGAGTGTTAGGGAGTGTCGGGGCATATCAAGGGATAACTAGGTCAAAATGCATGGAAAGGAACAAATAAGAGTGTGTGGAAGGGAGTGTTGACGAATTCAAGTGTGCTAAGGATGAAGCGTGTTAGGAGAAGTTCATAATATGATTTATAGGAGGCAACCCTACGGTTGTTATATGGGGCTCAACATAGTAGTTTTATAGAAAAGGAGATCACTTTGTGCTAGGCACAACATTGTTTTGGCTTTAGCTATTTTTTTTATATGAGATGTGGCAAACTTTGGCTACATGCTCATGCTTTAAACTATTCTAGATAATTGCATATTGTACATTTTTGTGTATAAGTTTCAGGGCACTCGACCCGTGTCGGATTATATCTTGTGTGCCTTGTGCATATTGTGGTTCTTGCAAAGTCTCAGTCAATGTTCTACTGTTTATATGAACTGAACATACATGTGAAATATTTCCTATGTAAGCTATGCTGCTTAGTTGTTTTATGGCCATGGATAGATCATGTGATCCTTGTCTCGGTAAATAGTTAAGTGGGACAAGTTGAGCTTGGACATGAGTGGCATAAGATGAATTATAGGCGGTTCTTAGGTGAACAAGGCACGATCTACTTGTAGTAGGTGAAATTGGTCAAGTTTTTGTGGTTGAAGCAAGCCAATATTGTCACATGAACTGCAGTAGCCAAGGAATTTATTGGGTTCCCAAGTCGTGAAAAAATGTAAAGGCTAGTTGTGAGGACATGAGTTCCAAGGCATGCTAGGGAATGCTAAGATGTGTCAGATAGTGTGAAGGCATGTCAAACATGCTAAGATGTGCCAAGTGATAAGGCATGCCAAGATGTGAAAGGGTGTGACAATGCGTGCCAGGGACTGTTAAGGAAACAAAAGGGAGAAATAAGTTAAACTACAAGTAAATGAACACATGAGAAGGTTAATAAGTCATCAATTTACCCTTTCCAAGAGGGGAATGCTAGGCACACCAACACTAGGCACAAATAGGTGCCAAGTGAAAAGTATTAGTGCACTCTAAGTGCCAAGTCTTCCTTTGTTGCTTCTCATATACTTTCCAACAGTTGATTTCAAATAAATTTAATATTAAACCATTCCAAATCATACCAAGGCATGTCAACATATTCCATACATGCATGCTATGAAGTGGAAGGGAATGTTGAAGAGCGCTAGGGTGTGCTATAGAGTGCTAATGCATGTTGAGGAGTATTAAGGAGTAATAGGACAAAACATTAAGGGAGCACTAGGTCAAAATTCATGGAAGTTAATGAATATGAGGAACATGTGCCAGGGACTAGTGTTAATGAGTGCTATTTTTCATGCCAAGGATGGAGTGACAAGGTGTGCTAAGGATTGGTAAGGAATGCTAGGGAATATCAAGGTAGGTTAAGAAGTCTCAAAGTGTGCTTGGAAGTTCCAAGGTGTGCTAATTATATGTTCCAAATAGTGCCAATATATGCCAATACATGCCATGTTCTAAGGATGTGCAGGGTGCCAGGGTATGTCAATATGTGTCAAGAAGTCTCAAGGAAACAAAAGGAAGAACAAATAAGGGGGTTAGTAATTCAGGACTTTATCTTTTTAAAAAGGGGCATGCTAGCCACACTAATAATAGGTCCCAATACATGCCAAGTGGCATTGTGTGTCAAGTGCTAATGTATGTTGATGCATTCAACCAAGGTGTTCCAGGGCATGCTAGGAAGTAAATGCATGCAAACACATGCTAGGAGAGTTCTATGTTGTGCTAGCACATGCCACCATGTACTTGGGTGTCAGTTCATGAAAATATGTTCCAAGACATGCGAGGTGCTAAGAAATTTTATTGTGTGACAAAGCATTAATTTAAGGTGTGCCCACATTTTTGAGGAGGGTTAGGTCTTTCTCATTAATAGAAATGGCAGAGCTTGATTATGTATTAAATAATATATTTCCTACACACACTAGTGGGACTTTATCTAAAGGGAATTTTTTAGATAATAAACTTATTATATATGAATCATGTGTTGACTCATAAGAAAATGGTATTCAACTAGTCATTACTTGAGGGAAATGATACACACTAATTACTTCTTAAAAAACTGACTCGCTCTAACCACTATGGCCTTGGAAATATTATAAAAAATACTCCACAATAATTGTATTAATTTGTTATCTTTTGAAAAAAAATATATTAACACGCACATAACGTCATCAAAAACTCATTGGAATGATCAATGGGGATGAACATTTTTTGACCGTCACCAAAAGTAACAAAAAGAGCATCGGTGAGGGTCATTAAAATTTCGTCACTAGAAGTGTCACCAAAGAGAGAATTAGTGATGGGCCTTTAACGACCCTCACCAAAAGTGTCATTGAAAATGGCTTTGGTGACAGAATTTTAAAGTACCGTCACTATATACACTTACAACGATGCTTTTTTAAGGACCGTCACCATATGTGACATTGGTGACGGACCTTAAAGGTCCATCACAAGCATGACCCTCACCAATGTCCTTTTTTCTTGTAGTGATAGAAAAACACAATGGTTAAGTGGTTACCTCTAGAAAAATGGTGTTATAACACTTCCTTCCATACTGCAGCAAAAATGACTCCATTTATGGAACTTTATAGATATAATCCACCATCCGTCACATCATATTTAAGGAAACATTCTAAGGTTCAATCAGTGGAAGATCACATCAAGCATCAACAACAATTTCTCTAACTCTTAAAGGATAACCTCACTCTGGAATAGAATTGAATGAAATAGGTTGATCAACATTGCAGTGAAGGAATTTTTGATGTATGTGACTCGGTATTTTTATAGCTACAACCATACAAATAAATGTCCCTCAAGAAAACTAAGAAGGATAATAAATTATCACCCAAGTAATATGGTTCTTACAAGGTGTTGCAAATGATTGGTACTATGGCATACAAATTGGAGTTGCCTACATCTTCCCCAGTACACCATGTTTTCCATGTTTCATCCTTAAAGAAGGTTGTTATAGGTAAATTTTGGCATCATCCCTAAAACCAATATGAAGAGGTTCTATCATCCCCTATTTCAGTTGCTACATGCCCTAGAGAAGTCATTCCACTGATAGTTTTAATTCATGAGAGTTTCAATGTTTGAAGTATAGTTAAAATGACCCATTGAATCATCAACGATCCTATGAATGGGTCTAAGTGTGTTGTAAAGCACTTACCCCCATGCAAGGGTGCTCTACAAAGAACTTCCTGACACTTAAGAGTGTGTTGGTATCCTGGGAGCGAAATCATCATTGTTCCAGGAATCTCCACATGTCCAGTACCTTATAGAAGAGCTCATAGGTGTCATACTTAGAATACATGTGTTCATCCATCACCATTGAACCTAGAAAAATGTCTCATCTATTATTAGAAAGCCATTCAATATCATTTATTGAGAAACTACCTACAATTTCACTATAAATTGAGCACGCATATAAGTGCAAGGGAGGAATAAATTTGTGTAGTGTTATGTTGTTGGATTCTCAATTCTTGGAGAACTGAAGTACTGTGATTTTGCTAGATTGATGATTGGTGTGATGAGGATGGGATTAAGTTGGAGTAGGTTGACAATGAACTGATCGACTAGTTGTAAATTTTTCCTCCTAATACTGCAATAAGGATATTTTTTATTTCTCTCATATATGAATTTGTATCCTCTGAATGAATTCTCAATATGTTCATGTATTCTCATATTTAGTCAGTTCAATCTGGTTATGATAAATAGATATTTTATATTTGTATCGTCGCTTCCTGTCTTCTAGTTTTAATTGTAGGTACTGATCTGGCGAGTTCAGTTGGATCAAGAGCGAAAAAAGTGACGAAAGAAGAAGAATGAGAGCGAAGGATCATAATTAAGTCCCTTCATATTCTTTTTATCTTTTTATATTAGAAAGAAAATAATTTATCTTTCCTCTGTTGTTCTGAGTGAAGGAACACCACACTTAGGGAAGACTAGTTTATCTGTAGATTATAATTCCTCATAACAAATTGGCGACCATATTAGGGACTCGAACTAAGAATCTCTAGTTTCATAGAGAATACTAGGGAAAATCCATCATTCCTAGTGTTTTTTTCCTTTTTAACCATCATCAGTAGACTTTACTTCGTCCAATCAGTCATTTGAATGATTTTTTTCAAAATAAAGTGTGTCTAGCTGCTTGTCTTTCAATGCTAGCTATGCCCAACGCACTATTGGTCAGGTTAAAATGCTCTGCATAGAACTGTATCCCATTTATAGGTGCTCTACAACACATCATCTGCCCTTAAGGGGTGAATTTCCTCTCAGCCAGAAAAATTCTATCATAATTTGTCTTTTGCATTCAGTTTCAGCATATTGTTTGCTACATTCTTAGATGTTTGATTGTTCTTAGAGACCAGTAAAAAATAATTTTTCTTCCTCATTTGGATAGTTTTATATGTTGAGAATGCAGCAAGATGATGGAGCTTAGTGAAATGAAGTCGCCTTCACGAAGTGGGCCCGCAGGCGAATTCTGGCGCAAAGTCTATTTTTAGACTATGTCTATTTTTAGACATATGGAGCATGGTTCGGGGATTCCAGTTTGAGATTCTTGGAGCATTGGTCATGTTGGTAAAAATAGATGAGACTCTATTTTTAGGTCGAAGAGGTCGAAGTCTATTTTTAGACTGCCTCTCCTAAAAATAGGGAAGTCAAATATTATTTACCCTTAATAATATGTGGACTATAAACAGCAGTTTACTCTCTTGGAGCATTTCAGTTCGAGCCTTGGAAGTGGCTCATGCATCTGACAGAGGAATTACGCTATTCCCAAGGGTTTGATGGCATCATGCATGGTTGACTTCAGTTAGGACTTCAGTGGCAGAAGTTTGGTGGAGTTAATGAGACAGCTAGTGGAGTTGTGTTCTGTTTATTTTCGTTGAACTGGTTGAGATTAGTTTAACTAGCTAATCAACTAGTTATGAGTGGAGTGAATTAAATATTATTTAATTCATTAATTAGTAACTCATTATTCAACTCAAGAACACATCAGTTCACTACAGTGCATGATCAGTTCAGTGGAGACGAGTGAAAGAGGTAGATGAAAGGGTGGAGTTAGCTATCAGTGGCGACATCAGTTGTGCATGAGATTTGCACCACACTTGGAGGATTTTTCCATGAAAATTGCGCAGTAAAGCCAAGGAGATTCGAACCTTGGATCTCTATATAGACATGCCTGGATTGCGCAATAGAGGCAAGGAAATTGGCTGTGAGTTTTGAACCAGTAACCTGTTCAAAACTGAGCTAGATTGTGGGTAACTGTATGAGAAAGTACCGAGTACTTGTGAGGAGTATTGTACTGAGTTTGTTACTTGATTTATCCATTATAATATACACAATAGCTGTGGGTTTTTCAGCTATAAGCTTTCCCCATACATACTGTGTTAATGTGTATGATGATTTGATGTGTTATCGCTTGATTTTATTTCGGCATGTTTGATGATCTAAGTGGAAGAGATTATGTGTTGCATATGAATTCGAATTGTATGTGATCAGGATAGTCTCGGTGGATAATTAATTATTATTCAACAAATTTCTACATGGTATCAGAGCTATTGAAGCAGAGATTGATCATCACAATGATTACAAACTTATTTCGGTAGACAGAGTCTGCATGCGGGCCAGGTAGCCTCCGGATTCATCTTTCTTCCGAAAGTGAAAGGTCTGGTAAATGCCCCTTGCAGTCAATCTCTATGCTAGAAATAATTTGTTCTCACAGATCTAGAGCGGTTGAGCTTTGAGGTGGAATTCGAAATTTTGCAGCAGTTTTGTTTTCTTGGTGCCGGTGTTGAAAATGTCTTTCAACGGTTTGCGATTCGAATATGCTCTTGAAGGCAGTTCGAATTATGTTGCATGGAAGGATCGCATGGAGGCAGTATTAGAAGATAATGGTCTGAAGGAGTTCGTAGATACGGATGTCCAAAAGCCCACTGATCCTGCTGAAGTCGAAGTATGGCAAAAGAAGATGGCGAAATGTCGAAGGATTCTGTTGGAGGGCGTCAAGGATCATATTGTATCCAGCCTGCATGGAAAGGCTACTCCATATTTAATGTGGAAAGCTTTGAAGGATCTATTCCAGAGTAAGAGTGACCAAAGGAAGCTGGCGCTCAAAGATAAGCTCAGGAACATCAAGATGGAGAAAGGCGACAGTATCGCCAAATACCTCACGAAGTTCACTCAATGCAGAGATGAGCTGGGAAGTGTGGGGGTGACTGTCGAAGACGAGGACATGGTTGACCTGGCTCTCCTTGGTCTTCCGAAGGCTTGGCACTCATATCAAGATAGTGTCGATGGTCGGGAGAAGTTGTTGGGATGGGAGCGCCTTTGGGCAGATCTCATGCAGGAGGAGATAAGGAGGACTACTCAAGATGGATCTTCATCAAAGGGAGCTGATGAAGAAAACTGCGCTTTGGTTGCCAAAGCAAAGAAGGGGAAGGGTAAGAAAACCTCTCATTACGGTGCAAAGGGCAAGAAAGCAGGATATGGCAAAGTGAAGTGTTTTCACTGCCATGATCACGGACATTATCTTACCAATTGTCCAAAGAAGAAGAAGAAATGAAACAAAATCAAGGAGATCACCAGGATGAAGCTTTGGCTTACGGTTAAACTGACTTTTCCTTTGATGTCATATGCTTGAACAGAGTGTCTTTGGGATGTTATAGTTCTTGGACGATGAGTGGTATTTCACTGTAAACGGGAGATCGGGATTCTGGATGCAGAGGATAAGATTTAGTGTGCATTGAGATGGGCGATGATGGTAGATACGATGCGGCGAGTATTATCCAGACATATCCTTTCAGAGGGAGTATGGTAAACCCTTTGTATTGAGGGATGTCATGCATGTACCTGGATTGAAGAAGAACTTGATCTCTGTGGCGATGTTGGAGGATAAGAGGTATGATGTGGTCTTCAGCGAAGGAAAAGCCTTCCTATGCAGTAAGACTACTGGAGAGACCCGAAAGATAGGGGTTCGAACCAAGAACCTTTATCAGTTGCAGGTAGATGGCTGCACAGCTATGGCATGCAAGGCGGGAGAAGTGGTGAGCCGGGATGATGAGGGCGAACTGTGGCACAGGAGATTAGGCCACCTTCACCATGGAGCTTTGAAGATTCTGCAGCAGATTTCTACTGGGCTTCCTAAGGGCACCCTTGCGCAGTCAGATCAGTGCAAGGGGTGTACTTTAGGGAAGTATGTAAAAGCCACCTTTCACGAGAAGGATAGTCGCGCCACGACGATCCTTGAGAGAGTTCACACAGACGTGTGTGGTCCTTTCTCAGTTGCTTCGACAGCAAAGCACAAGTATTATGTGATATTTGTTGATTATTTCTCTCGAAAGTGCTGGATCTTCTTCATGCAGAAGAAGAGCGATACATTCGCGAAGTTCTGTGAGTTTAAAGCACTGGTCGAGAAGGAGTCGGGGAAGAAGGTGATTACTCTAAGGAGTGATAACGGTGGTGAATTCATCTCGGCTGAATTCAAGGAGTTCTGCAACACAGAAGGGATTCGGAGAGAGCTCATCGCACCCCATAACCCACAGCAGAATGGGGTGGCTGAGCGGAAGAACAGAACGATCGTGGGTGCTGCACGGGCGATGTTGCATGATCAGGGCCTACCCCTTCACTTGTGGGCTGAGGCATGCAATACAGCAGTGTATGTGCAGAGCCGTTGTCCTCACAAGGTTCTTGGCATGAGTACACCGGAGGAGGCTTATTCTGGCAAGAGGCCTGATATTTCCCATTTGCGGATTTTTGGTTCTCCTGTCTACATGCATGTGACGAAGGATGCGAGAAGGAAGCTGGATCCAACTGCTGAGGTTGGAATATTTGTGGGGTGCACTGATACACCTCACAACTACCGGGTGTATTTGTCAGACAGTCGAAAGACTGTTGTGCGACGGGATATAAAATTTCAGGAGGAGAAAGCCATGCGGTGTTCGCTTGAGAGGGAGCTACACTTGCATGCAGATGAGGAGCTGTTAGTTCCTAAGGAGGAGCTTCCGGATGTGGATCAGCCACAAGAGGAGGTTCGGGAGGTGGAAGAAACCACCCAGGCAGCGCCAACCATCAGAGGGTGCATGCGCACTACAGAAGCTGAGCGACTGGCTTGAGATGCAGAGAAGGTTGTAGGACCACCTACAGCACAGCGCAGACAGAGACAGTCACCGGATCGGTACACTGGATACATGGCTCTTGTGAGTCAGTGTGTTGTGACGGAGCCATCCTCTTTTGAGGAAGCTGTGGAGGAACCCGCATGGGTTGATGCCATGATCGAAGAATATGATTCGATCGTCAGGAACAGTGCATGGGAGATTGTCCCAAGACCGGTTGGGAAATCAGTGGTGGGTTCGCGATGGATCTACAAAGTGAAGAAGGCAGCTGACGGGAGTGTGGAGAAGTACAAGGCGAGATTTGTCGCTCGTGGCTTTTCACAGATCGAGGGGATTGACTATGAGGAGACTTTTGCACCTGTCGCAAGGTACTCTTCCATACGGACGATCCTTGCTCTCTCAGCGCAGATGGGGTGGCACATTCATCAGATGGATGTGAAGACTGCGTTCCTCAATGGAGTTATTGAGGAAGAGGTGTACATAGAGCAGCCTGAAGGTTTTGAGATCTTCAGTAGTGAGTCGCATGTGTGCCGACTCAAGAGAGCACTGTATGGGCTGAAGCAAGCACCTCGTGCTTGGTACACTCGGATAGACAGCTACTTCACCGGGCTTGAATTCTCCAAGAGTGAGGCGGATCCAAACCTGTACCAGATTGTGGTGGAGGGGAAGCTGTTGATCATCGTACTGTATGTAGATGATCTGATTTTGACTGGCGATGAGCAGTTGATACTTTCATGCAAGGAGGATCTTGCACGAGAGTTTGAGATGAAGGACTTAGGCATCCTTCATTATTTCCTGGGATTGGAGATTTGGCAGCGCAGTGGAGGACTGTTTGTTTCTCAGGGCAAGTATGCCCGGGAGATTCTGGAGAGGTTCAACATGCAAGGCTGCAAGCCTGTTGATACCCCTCTTCCTGGAGGTTGGAGGAAGGGAGATGCTACTTCGGAGGAGGTAGTGGATACCACTGTCTATCGACAGTTGGTGGGGTCGTTGATGTATCTGGTCAATACTCGACCCGATATATGCTATGCAGTTAACCAGCTTTCGCAAGCTATGGTTAAGCCTACCAAGCTCTTTTGGAAGGCGGGCAAGCATGTATTGCGCTATATCAGAGGCACATCGGGATATGGTTCATGGTACATACAGGAGGATCAGTTGAGGCAGCATGGCTTCAAAGATTGGTATCATCATATCAGAGATTGTGTTCAGCGGAGAATCATGATGCTTTCATATGTTCCCACGGAGGATCAGGATGCCGACATCCTGACGAAGGCGCTCACCAGGAGCAAGTTCGAATTCCACAGAGGCAGGATAGGGATTGCAGATAATCCATATCTTGCTGAGAGGGAGTGTTGAGAATGCATCAAGATGATGGAGCTTAGTGAAATGAAGTCGCCTTCACTAAGTGGGCCCGCAGGCAAATTCTGGCGCAAAGTCTATTTTTAGACTATGTCTATTTTTAGACATATGGAGCATGGTTCGGGGATTCCAGTTTGAGATTCTTGGGGCATTGGTCATGTTGGTAAAAATAGATGAGACTCTATTTTTTAGGTCGAAGAGGTCGAAGGCTATTTTTAGACTGCCTCTCCTAAAAATATGGAAGTCAAATATTATTTACCCTTAATAATATTTGGACTCTAAACAGCAGTTTACTCTCTTGGAGAACTTCAGTTTGAGCTACGGATGTGGCACATGCAACTGCCAGAAGGAAATACACTTTTCTTATGGGGTATTGAGCTCATGCATGGTTGACTTTAGTTAGGACTTCAGTGGCAGAAGTTTGGTGGAGTTAATGAGACAGATAGTGGAGTTGTGTTCTGTTTATTTTAGTTGAACTAGTTGAGATTAGTTTAACTGGCTAATCAATTAGTTATGAGTGGAGTGAATTAAATATTATTTAATTCATTAATTAGTAACTCATTATTCAACTCAAGAACACATCAGTTCACTACAGTGCATGATCAGTTCAGTGGAGACCAATGAAAGAGGTAGATGAAAGGGTGGAGTTAGATATCAGTGGCGACATCGGTGTATGAATTTTCCACTTGGAAGGTTGTCCATGACAATTTGCGATGAAAATAAAGGAGATTGAACTTGGATCTCTATATAGTCGGGCACGGATTGCGCAATAGAGGCAAGGCAATTGGCGGTCGTTTTAGACATTCTTTGTTAAAGCTGATAGTGTAGGTAGCATGTGAGAACAATCTCAGTACTTGTGAGGAGTATTAATGCGGGGTTGTTACTTGATTTATCCATTAGAAAATAATACACAATGTTGCGGGGTTTCAATTTATAAACTTACTATTACTCATATTCATTATACTTGTGATGATGATTTGATGTGTTATCGCTTGATTTTATTTCCGCATGTTTGATGATCTGAGTGGAAGAGATTATGTGTTGCATATGAATTCGAATTGTATGTGATCAGGATAGTCTCGGTGGATAATTAATTATTATTCAGCAAATTTCTACAGTATATTCGATGTTTCATTATTTTATTTCTTTATCATTGTCAATTTAAATCCAAAGTTGTAAATTTTTGCATTAGATCAATTATCCGTTTTCAAAAAGGAAAATTGTCATTTCAATCTTCATTTCCTAAGAGAAAATTGTTTTTTCAGTCCTCATTTCTCAAAAAATAAAGCATTGTTTGATTTATTTGTGCATTTAGTTTCTTTCTAATCATTAACATTAAAGGAAATTTAAAAGAAAAACATGCATATGAATTTAGAGATTGTGAGTGTTACATAGGAATATATTAGGGAAATCTGCATTTATTTTGTGATCTTTGATCTATGCTCAAAAATTTGATTGTTGTATCCCTTTAGTAGCTAAGGTTTTCATAAAAAAATGAATTGAAAATATTTCTTCTCATTTATTTTTCGTTTTAGGAATTTCCCATTACATCTCGCAGTGAACTTGAAAGATTAAATGTTAAGCAAGATCAACATAAAATTCATTTCAATTAACCTAATATTGTAACATTAACGATAACACTTAGAAGGTCTAGGCTAGAGATGTGTTCCGACATTGGTCAGCATAGAAGATGTCACTAACTTATCTGTGATACATTCCGAGTGTGAAATCCCACTCCACGTACGTAAGTATATCGGAGCCCTTCCACGTACCTCCGAGTATATAGGGTGGTGTTCTAGTACAAAAATTATAAGGGGGTGCTCTCACTGTGCGGTTTCACATTACACAACGCTATTATGGACGTGGGCCTTCACGTACCTTAGAGTATATTTGGGAGGAAAAATTTAGGCTTCTTACCATCCATAGGTAACCGAGTCAGCCACCTTGTAACTTGTGATACACCGAACACATCATTTAGGGAGATTGTCTACTTGTACTTCTTGGTTTTCCAAGAGGTATTCTACAGTTCACAATTACTTGGTAATCCTTGTGCCTAGTATCACCCTTTTATTTGTTTATATATTTTTTTAATAAATCAATCAGTCATCATGGAAGAAGAGCAACCCTTTCTCGGTCAATCACGTAAAATAGCACTTAAACCAACTTTACCACTGGAATCCATTTTTGGTCGGTGAAGGCAACCCCGTTCTACTGAATCCAATACCATCAGTACCTTTATTGCATCATCTTCATCACATCTACCAGAGTCGTCTCGAGTCATTTCTACACTTCCTGATTTATCTACTGTCGTCGAAATAGAGTCCTCGTCGCTACTTGTGGACATTGAAGTTCTAATCAGTGAGACCATACATCTAGAACTCGATGTCATTCAACTGGAATTTGATTCGGATCACATCGTTCTTTTACCAAAACATCTATATCCTGAAGTCGAACAACAATAAATTTTTCCTGTATCGGTCACTTCTCAGTCATCCATAGTCATTGAGTCTTCCTTTTTATCGTGCATTCAACTACCTGAAATATATCTCGGGCCTGGTGATGAAATTATTCCACCTGGTTTGATTTTTATTGAGGAATAACCTCAACAAGAAGAAACACCCTCAACTCCAACTCATGCTGGGTCGGGGCTTTATCTTTATGAGTATGTTCCTCGATTAACTTAAACTACTTCAGTTGATCCTGTTTCAATCGAAGTTCCCATAGATCTTATAGGGTATTCACTGGGTCATTTGATTAAGGTTGACTCAACATCTCCGGCTATAGCATCTGTTATAGTTGAGACAACATCTATTGTTACCATTCCGTTGATTTTTACCACGTCACTTGAGTCACATCTTTATGGTGGTTTTTCCATCCCATCGGGTTACCATCATTATTTGGAACTTACTCTGGTGCCTCCTCAAATCCATGGACTTTACCCATGTAATATTGTAGTATCTTATCTGGTACATCTCTAATGAGTATTGAACGGCTTGATCCTTTATACACATCTTCGGTTCAACATCAAGCTGGTCCATCTAGGTACCTTCCATTTAGTTGAATCTTGACTAGACTCCCACCATTTGGAGATTATTATATTCCATCTTATTATAATCCTCATGCTATGGGGCAACCTATGGTAACCCATTTTGACAATACTTCGTCGTTTTATGGTCACCCAAATGTTGGAATGACTGTTTGTCAGTGGCATCCTATCTTGCCTGTTTAACCACAAAAGGTTGTGAATTCATACCAACTGGTTAAACCTGTTGCACCTACATCTACCCTAACTATTAATAATTCATTACCCCATTTACAGGATTATTTGGTTGTACCTCAACTGTCTCTAGCAGGTCCTTCAACCCATTGCCCTCAAGTCTTAGGCCTCTAGACTCCACCTCCTTCAGCTGGTTTACAACAACCACCTGTATCTAGTATCTTACAACCACAAGTTGGATTGACCTTTTATGGGATGTCATAGGCTCCTAACGGTCTTACCTATTCACAACCAGGTCCAGTCTATTCTAGTTTGGGCTATAATCTTGGCGGGAAATCACCCTGGCAGCCACAGCCTCAAATGCCACAACAAAAAGCTTATCCAGGTCTTGGTCAACAGATACCTCAAGTGTTTGATCATCAAAATAAACCCTATCTGGGTTACCAATAGAAAATGCCTTATTTTGATGCATAAAGGCCTTTTTCCCAATAAATTCCATCCCATCCTAGTTATGCTAAACTTGACTTGAATCGAAAGTTTCCCTTTATCACAACATCAGAATTACCCAATTTAAACTGGTTTACTAATGATCCCATAGGATATTCTCCTTGGTGGCCAGTGATTCCACATAAATTACCCTCCGAAATTCCTAAATTCAATGGAAACCATGGCGAATACCTGTCTATGCATGTTATGAGTGATCATTTGTAGTGTTCATCTAACTCCTTGAATGATGATTTCATTAGACTTTGTCTTTTCCATTGCATGATCACTGGTTTGGTTGCATGCCTTTGAGGATGGTTCTTTTACTGTGTCAACCTCGTTAAAAAATTAAACAGGTTTTATGAGGATAGTTCCTTTTACTGTGTCAGCCTCGTTAAAAAAATGAAATAGATTCTTATGAGTATAGTTATTTTACTATGTCAACCTCGTTAAAAAATGAATCAGGTCCTTATGAGGATAGTTCTTTTACTGTGTCAGCCTCATTAGAAAAATGAAACAGTGTATGAGGATAGTTACTTTTACTATGTCAACCTCTTTAAAAAATGAAACAGATTCTTATGAGCATAGTTATTTTCATGTGTCAAGCTCGTTAAAAAATGAAACAAATCCTCCCCTATGATGAATCTTCATTCCATCCAGCTATTAGTAACCAGTAGTCTACTTAGGTGAATGAAATGAAGTTTGGGGGGCATGTGCTCTTGTAGGTTAGGCTTAGGGGCATTGAAACTTATATCAAGTACAATTTTCCTATGTTTCAATCTTGTGTAAAAATGAAACATTCTCAAGCAAAGTTTTCCTATGTTTCAAGTTTGTATAAAAATGAAACCTTTATCAAGCATAGTTTTTCTATATTTTCAAGCTTGCATAAAAATGAAACCTATCTCGAGTTCATTTCAGTTATTATTTTCAAGACTCGTTAAACTCATGAAAAATCCCAAGCTTCTTTTGCTATTTTTCATTCTCGTAAAACACATGAAAATGCCAAGTTCTTTCCATCTTTTTCTACTCTTAAATTAAATTGAAAGTCGATCATATGAGAAATTTTTTATCACTTTTCGGACTCGTTAAAACTTATGAAAAAATGGAAACCTTGGAGTCTTCTTTTAGCTCTTTTTAGACTCCATTAACGTGAAAATATTTCCAAGCACTTGTCTTTTCGAACTCGTAAAAGGAAATGAAACGACATCTACTTAGTATAAGTTTAACCCTTTTTCGGACTAAGATAGATTATTTATGAAAAAGGAACACCTTAGTCGAACATGGCTAATATGTTTTCTCAGGTATCATTTTACACTTTTTCGGACCTGAGAGACAAATTTACAAAAAAATACTTATGGAATTTTCTTTTCATCCCTTTTTCAAACTCTCTAAATATGAAAAGGGACATATTTTTAATTATTGTTAGACTTGTTAAAGCATCAAATAGTGACGGATTTGTCCGATCATGACAAGATCGAGTTTCACTATTGCTAGACTCGTTAAATCATCAAATAGCGATGGATTCACCCAAATTTCAACTGAAATATTTTGTTTGTCATTCGACATCAAATCATCTATTCACGCCTTGAAAATTGTACCACAGTACCTTGAGAACCATTAACATCAACGAATGTTTCTCTCACATCTGTTAATGGCTTACATCATTGGCTGGTAATCAGAAAATGTCTTCCCATGTTCGACTTTAGATCACATACTCGGATGGTTATCCTTGTACTTGAACGATCGAGTAAACGAGATAGAAGACCTCAGATCTAGTTTTATCCATTTGGGTTGAGATTTCAGTAATTGTACCCCATCATTCATATGATGGATTTACATACAGATAGGCATCCTATCATGGGCCTATATCTGTAGGCATGTCTATATCTATAGATGACTTTCTAATCTATGTAAGTGTTATGATATTTTATGTGTTGAGCATGGGTAGGCCTCCCTCAACAATTCATGTCCAATATATACAAGATATCATGATGTAATGTATTGCAAATTGATGCAGGTCATCGTCTACTTCATATCCTACTCATTACACCGTAAATCATCCCATCCAAATATTATCATTATTTTCACTTCATGCTTTATGGGGCAGCTGTTATAGGTCCATTTGGGTATCATCCCTAAGACCAATATGAACATGGTTTATAATCCCCTAATTTAGTTGCTACATGCCCTAGAGAAGTCATTCCACTAATGGCTTTAATTCATGAGAGTTTCAATTTATGAAGTATAGTTAAAGTGACCCATTGACTCATCAACACTCCTCTGAATGGGCCTAAGCATGTTCCAAAGCACTTACCCCCATGCAAGGGTGCTCTACAAAGCATTTCCCAACACTTAAGGGTGTGTTGGTCTCCTGGGAGTGAAATCATCATTGTTTTGGGAATATCCACATGTCCAGTACCTTCTCAAAGAGCTCATAGGTGTCATACTTTGAATACATGTGTTCATCCATCACCATTGAAACTAGAAACATGTCTCATATATTATTAGAAAACCATTCAATATCATCTATTGAGAAATAGCCTACAATTTCCCTATAAATTCAGCACTCATCATTAAGTGCAAGGGAGGAAGAAATTTGTGTAGTGTTATGTTGTTGGATTCTCAATTCTTGGAGAGCTGAAGTACCGTAATGATGCTAGATTGATGCTTGGTGTGATGAGGACGGGATGAAGTTGGAGAAGGTTGACAAAAAACTAATCGAGTCGTTGTAATCTATTCCTACTAATACTGCAATAAAGATATATTTTTTTTCTCTCATATATGAATTTGTATCTTTTGAATGAATTCTCAATATGTGCATGTATTCTTATATTTACTCAGTTCAATCTGGTTATGATAGATATATATTGTATATTTGTATCGTCATTTTTTGTCTACTGGTTTTTATTTTAGGTATTGATCTTGCGAGTTCGGTTGAATCAAGAGCGACAAAAGCGATGAAAGAAGAAGAATGAGAGCGAAGGATCACAAGTAAGTCTCTTCATATTCTTTTTATATCTTTATCTTAGAAAGAAAATAATATATCTTTCCTCTGTTGTTCTGAGTGAAGGAACACCACACTCAGGGAAGACTAGTTATCCGTAGATTAGAATTCCTCATAACAAAGGTTATCAGTTAACAGCTCCAAGTTCAAACAATATTTTTGTTATCACTAAGATGGAACCAGTTGGGTTGTTCAATTGTCAACCTAGCACAACTATTTCAAACCACTTTGGACTGGAATTTAGCCATTTTAATCAGAGAGGGCTCTCTCAAAGAAAACCAATGAATACTCAAGATAATATCTCTATTACAGATGGCTAAATAATTTTGTGTTTTAAGTGATTTTGCAGGTGGAAGAGTGTATGAAGGCTACCATTGGGCATGGAGTTAGCTAACGACCTCAATTTCTAGCAAATGCATCCATGGAAGCTGAGGAAAATGGGCATAAAATATAAATTTGACAACAAAATCATAGTACATGAAGGAAATTGGAGCATAGAAATTATGAATTCCAAGTAATCATAATACTAAAGTGTTGATAAAAATATACAGAATAGAAATACACAAAAATATAAGCTCCAAAAGAATATCAGGTTTTGAAAGACAACTGCTGCAAACTGTATATTAGCCTGGTAGAAAAACATTACATAATAGCCTTCTCATTACATTCACCCACCCTTTCAAACTCAAAAATTACCTCATTTATAGATTGATTTTACAATGGTCTGCCACCTTGGCTAGACTTCGATACGGACTTAGAGACCTAATTCAAATAAGATTACATCATATTGAGAATAAATAGGGATATTTTCTAGTATGATAGAGTTTGTAATAAAAAAGTATTCTATGACTATTAATAACTAAAACAAAACATATAACAACCTATACTTGTCATCTTTATCGAACTAAACTAACATGCTGAGGTGTTGGCCAACTGATGCACTAGAGTTAAGACCTCGTGAACCTGAGTTGATATAGTGAGTTGTATTGATGATGTGGCGTTATTTTTTGATTTGATGAGTTGTTAGCCACATGGTAGTTGACTCCTGAATTGTCCTCTTAAACAAGTGGCATAATAATATGCATGCTTTTATTCTATCATTCATCCACCTTTTAACTGCATTTACTACACAAAAACATCAAAAACACTTAACTTTGGAAGAGAAACACAGTACACGAACTTTCATAGCAAACTTTCGTAGAAAACTTCAAAATCCACCTTATGCACAATATTTAAGCCTTTTGACTGTTGGAGGGTCTTCCTTGAGGCTAAAGAGGTAAACACATGCCTTAAGCCATCCTTGTTCTGAAATTTTTGTTGATGTTTATCCTCAAGGAAAGATACAACAACTTTCGTAGCAAATTTCTGTCTTTAAGCCCGGGACTTGCAACCAAGTAGCTAATTTACTGAATTTTTGCACCTTCTTCCCTTTTTCACCTCCAAAATACTTTATTCAGCCTATATATTCCTATGTAATAACATAAGCCACAATATAGCATCATCATATATGGAGCATCATCATAAAAAATAGTCATGAATTTCAAGCCCCTCTTCAAAATTTTAGCTTGTACCATCTGCATTTGTACTTCTAGATCTCTAGCCTGACCTTGTAACTTCTTCCTTTCTTCTTATAGCCACCTATTTCTATTGAAAATATGATTCATCATCTTGTGTAGAGGTAGTGTCCTCTTTATCATCTTCCCTGAATTATTTTCCATTTCATTGAAAAAATCTAGTTTCTTTCTCATTTCCTTTTCGAAATCTTCCATCTCCAACTTTGTTTCTACAACCTTTGTCCTAGCTTCCATTAGTTGTTTTTATAGAAGCTACATCTCATTCTTCTCTTGGACTTTATATTTACCTTTCATTCTCTTAATTGACTCTACTTTTTCTGAAGGTAGTTTTGATATCTCCTCCAATGGAATCTTCTCCTTTTTTGGTTTCTCAAGCATCATTTTAGGAATTTTTCCCTTGGATTGTTGTGACCTAGTGATTGGGTTTATAGGTTTAAAGATAAACCCTGATTCTTCTTGTGAAAATTCCAACTTCTTAGCCCTTTTTTATTTTTATTTTTGGTATTTGTTTAATTGATTTCCACAAGATTTACAATTGGACTCTCTTCAATTTCAATTGCTTCTAAGATGTATGCTAACTTTGTTTTTCCCTTTGCCTTTGTTTGACATCTAGTGAGCCTCCTATGGGTCCTTGTATATGTTTTTATTTGAATGCTAGTTGAAGTCTTCTTTGAAACCATAAAATTTTGTACTTGTTCAAACTCCAACTCCATATGCTCTACCATAGGCTCTATCTCAGGTTGTATAGTCTCTAATTCGGGCTGCATTTCTACCTCATGGTCAACCACTAGTCCTGCTTTCGATTTCTTGCCTTTCCTTAGTGTATTAGACTTAGATATTGGTGTTTTCCTAGGAGTAAGGACATCAACCGCATAGCCACTCAAAAACAAGAATGTAGACCAATATATTTTCATTTTTTTAATTCTTCAAGTACCATCAATTTTATAAGAGCATGATGAAAGATGGAGGAATCACTGGTTTTAGGTTTGGCCTGAACCTTGTCTGTCATTTTTCTCAAAATCCTAAACAAATAAAAAGGTAGATCCATGGGTTTCTTACCTGTGAAGTGTAGCAGTAATTTGAAGTGGTATTGGTCAATCATATGGAATATACCCTCACATGTGAAATATTTATGGATCACCATTAATATCTTGGGAAAATTCTCCTCAAGGAATGTTCTAGAGATACCTGAATTCATATCAATGCCTTTATGCTCGTCTTTCAAAAACTTATCACAATTATCTAATTTGAAATTCTTAACCTTGAACCATGAATCCCTTGATATTGGGATCTTATTATATTGTGAAATTGTGTTAGGAGACACAACAAAACTCCGAATTCCCACCTTTGACCCTGTGCCTATAAAATTAACAACAAAATCCTTTGAAACTGGTGCATGGTATCCCTGCAATTTTTAACAAAATTGAAGGCAACCCACACTAGAAAATGTTTGTGAGAAGGTGGGGTCTTCCTCGAGAAGCCTCATGTCCATGGGCTCAAACATAAAAATAGCTCCACCTTTATACTACTTCTTATGTGATGCCATTGCTTCAAAATGTGATGATCAACTCCTTCCTTGACACTTGCAAAATTTTTTGAGACAACACACAAAATTTTTGACACTAGTAAGACCTAGACTAAGACAGTTGCTAGAGAAACCATAGACCTCCAGTCTAATAATAATACAATAAAATAGCTTAAAAGGATGAGGATAAAGCGTATTTGAAATAGGAAATTGAAATGAAGAGGTGGAAATGGAATTATGATGACCAGGCATATGCATGTGTTTAAAAAGGATGGAAAATAACAATATGGAGAAATCATGATCCAATATGCTCTGAAAAACCTTTTATTTGACCTTTAATGAGAGTCTGTAGTTTTTTCCCCACCATTAGAAAAAAATACGAAATTCGTAGCAAATCCTATGTTTGGGAGGGTGAATTTTCTACAGAAGTGCCTAGAAATTCTGTATCAAAACCTAACCTCTTTAAACTGAATTTGCTACGAAAATCTGTAAAAGTATTAAATTCACCATGATGACCAAATCAACTTATTCACACACAAATTTCAGATTTTTCATTGACAATGACACGTATTACATCAATGATGACCTTTCAAACTCACCAAAAGACTCTCATACATGATTTTTTTTAAATCTCAAATTTAAAAACCCTATCCAATCCTAAATGACTTATTCAAATTCACTCAATACAAACCTAATGATTATCGTGGATAAAAATTTCAAGAACTTGATGAATAAGAAAAATATATATTCGAGCCTGAAGTAGTCACAAAAACAAGAACCCGACAACTACAAAATTGATCAATTTCAAAGTATCTCATTAAGTGGAAGAACTTACCTACTGAAAATTCCACATGGGAGGATGAGAATTTTATAAAAAAAAATCTAGAACTAATCAGGCGTTGAGGAAAAAAAAAATGGAAGGGAATGTGAGGTCCCTATAATACTAATGTAGCCTCTTTATTGGTATTTTTATTGTAGCCCCTGTTGGCCAGATAAATCGTTCTTGCGGACAAGATCGATCTCCCTAGTGTCAGAAGACAATTTACCAACAAACAAACAACTAAGTTTTTCTTTCTCCAAATATATTCATTTTAAAAATAAATGCCATGAAGGGGTCGATCCTACCTTAGATCCAAATGCTTATTTGTGGTCGTAGTCTTGCTGTCGCATCAGTAGTTCTTCCATCGCAACAATAATCCTTCCATCGCAACAAGAGTTCTTTCATCGCAAGAAAGTGTCGTCTTTCGTTGACCTGCAATCACAAACAAGAAAATATTACATAGCACCTATATAAAAAATAATTATAAAACATACCTATCATAGTGATCAAGGAATCTATGAAATAAATGATCAAACGAAAACTTATTGAAATAAAAAATCGAACGACAATTTATTGAGAAAAACAAAACTTGATTGTATTAATCTTAAAATAACAGAACCTTACAACCTTAGCCTTGATGTTTGAAAGGTTGAAACCTTAGTTAAACTGAGAGGGGGGGTGAATCAGTTTAACACATTCATGATATTTTAAACTTTCTATTAAACCTTATTTACACCTTCATTTCATATCCAACTTAATATGTGAGTAATCTTAGAATGTGAGCAGCAAGTATTAATATAATATAACAACATAATTAATATGAGAGCAGCAGGTATTAAGCAAATGATATAAATCAGATCAACACATAAACGTCATGCACAGAGACACCAGATATAAGTGGAAACCCATAAAGGGAGAAAACCACATCTTATTATTGTTGTGATGCAAAGGCAAGCTACAACTCCCTCTCACCACTGTTTTTCTGCAAGCACCAACCTACAAGAGGCTCCAACCTCAATTCTGCATGCTACTACTTGCAAGGAAGCACCAAATCCCTTCAATTTTCTGCAGGCACCAACCTACAGGAGGCTCCAACCTCAGTCAGCTACAACTGACAGCTATCAAGCTGCAACTTGATAGGGAAGCTCCAACTTCCTCAATTTTTCAAACTAAATGTTTGTTGATTTACCTCAGATATCAGCTCTGTTCTGTAGCTTCTCTTTCTGATCTTCTTTTCTTAATCTTCTCTGCCTTACACTTCTATACTCTGCCTTCTCTATATTTTCTCTCTCTAACCTCACTTGTGCATATCAATTTGATATTATATATAGAGTTCCTCACATGACTGTTTGTATTTCATAAAGAATTTGGAATGAACAGTCATGACTCTTTGGCTTATGTCTTCTTATTCCTTTATCCAACTCATTTTTAAAATTACAACAATATGTACAAATTTCCATGCTACAGTGGGATTTTGTCTTTTCTTTAGGATACTTTCCTTTGCATCACAAACAATATAAACAAAAATATTTACATTTTTAGTTATGCATTTCAATACCACTCAGCTCCTTTTCTGAACCTGGGCTTTACTGGGTTTGTCTCTTCTGCTACTGTTGAGTGGTTGTTCTATATATCTTGGTTCACCTCTGTGTTTATTTATCTGTTCACTATACTTGTGTGCATTTCCATCTCTATTCTCGGGCTACCTGTCTAGGTTCTCTGTTCATACATGAGTTTAAGCATACTTGCTTGAAGCTCACTTTACAATTTCGATTCATTTTTCTTTTGTACCATATTTCTGCCGTTGTCTCTAGTTCTTTCGTTCTTGTAGGCTCTTGTAATAAACTAAATCTTCAGGCTTTTGTAATAAACTCAATCTTATTACATATATGTTTCGAATTTAGCACCGTATATATATATATATATATATATATATATATATATATATATATATATATATATATATATATATATATATATATATATATATATATATAAATATATATATATATATATATATATATATATATATCGTCATGTATCCATACTTCCGATTCAAACTATTAATAATATATAGCTTTTGATTTGCGCCCAACATAAATATGGTCACTATTATATAACCTTTAAAGCATCAGATTATATTACATTCCCCGCTTAAATATATATAATGTTTACTCGAATGTTCGGACTTTGGGAATTTTGAATATATATATCTCGAGCTTTAAATCAATTGAGCCACTTATAACGTACCATTATTAAACCCACAAACCTTAACAACGTTCAATATAAATTAAACTTGGGCCCAACGCTAACAGCCTACCACATCCAACGGCGGACATCACATCGCATAGCTTCTGATGATCCGACGGATATCGCTCGGGCAACTTGCATGGAAAATAATGCGCGATGGCGCGCCATACCTTGGATAATATTTGCGCATCTATAGCACGTGACCACCATCAGATCGCTTCCCTCCAGATCGACGGCTTGTGTCAATATTGCTCTGCATCTTTGGTCGATGGTTAACGTGCGATGGCGCGCCATGGGAGGCAGTTTTGTAATGTCGGTCGGGGACACGCGTCGATAAATCTATGGAATCGCTCCCAACTCCTCTAATACCGCTCTCCATATAAGGTGTTGGGAAAAATACTGAGAGGGGGGGTGAATCAGTATTTATAGCATATTCAAAAAATTTTACTTTTTCACTCTCTAAAACCCATACGCTACTTTCCTTTAGTAAACCCGCGTATATACGTGGATATCCTTCATGCAACTCGTGTATTAACTTAGTTCTTTGTGCTATTCAATCATCTGATGTTAAGTTAACAGTAAACATGTGTAGTAACAACAGAATAAACCATCACACAAAGCATCACACATGAACACCAGGATTTTTAGGTGGAAACCCAAATCGGGAGAAAACCACCGCTGCAGTTGCTCGGCCTTCAATATTTTATTATAGAGAAAACATCTTACAACATATGTGCTGGCGCAGACTTGACCAGCACGCAGGCACCCACCTGCGCTCGTTTACCAGCCTCTCCTGGAAGGGAGCTCCAACCCCCTGACTCGTTTACCAGCCTCTCCTGGAAGGGAGCTACGACCCCCTGATCTCATTTACCGGCCTCACACAGAGGAGCACAACACAGCCAGAGGAAGCTCGACCCTCGGCTACACCTCTGGACCACATTTCATCGATTTCCACCTTTGGATCCAAGAAGCTGCTGAAAACTAGGAGCCACGTTTCATCATACTTTCAGACTGGACCCTTTCCATGCCAGCACGATCAACCATGAAACAGATACATATAACTTACTGACAGATATCAGTAAACCAACAGAACATATCAGACATTTCTTACCATAGACTTCAGCAAACCCTAGTTTGTATATGCGCTTTCCTTTCTGTGATGTCGCGTATATACGCGCTTCCGTTCACATAAACCAGCGTATACTTCTGTACATATTACAGATCCAATTTCATTGCGCATACGCGCTTTCTCTTCAGCGAAGCCGTGTATATACGCACTTCCTCTTCGGCGAACTAGCGTATGGTTCTTCAGACTTTTATGTCATTGCAATTCTTCACCACAGATACATCACTTGAATTTTACCCTTTACCTGAATGAATGTCTAACTCATCAGGATCTAGTACCACTTAACCCATATGTATGTCTAAAGTACATTTCAAAGATCTAGATCCCCTTCTTCAGCATATTGGTGCATCTTTATTCGGATCTATCATTCAGCGTAACCCTTTCCATTCGAGATCACCCAGAGAGAGAAGTATTCATTCAAGCTCAGACATCTTGCACCCACGCTCATGATTTGCACAATGAATTTCTTCTCTTTATATAGGTTTACCCTTTTTCAATACCATGAGCCCCTTTTTCAATACCATGAGCCAAAACTACATTAATTCCGATGGTATTCCTGGACGGGGTCATTTAGACGAATCATTACCCAATACAATGGGTCAATACCATGGTGGTTACCCCTGGTTTTGCACTTTTTGAGTGCTTTTTCCCATACGCGACTTGGCACGTACTTTACTGCGTGCATACGCGACTTCTACTAGACAAATCCGCGTATTCCTTGAGACATACTCTTTTCATCATAGATCTAGCACATGTTGAATTCCTTTCTTCATTACCTTTTGTACTCACTGTAGATACATCAGATTTACATCTTTAAACAGGTTCATCAAGACATATTCTATCAAGCACAACTTCATCAAGTAAGTTTCCATTCAAGGACAACACTCAACATCATATTGCTAACAAACATCATTTCATATCAGATTTACATCATTTACCAAGCCCATCAGGTCAAGAATAACTTCATCAGGTGGATTTCCATCAAGGACAACACATGTCAACAGTCTCATGTCTTCATCTTCATTCAGTGGGTTGCCATCAAGGACAACACTCTTCATCATATTGCCAACAATCTCCCCCTTTGGACTTGATGGCAACCACAATGGTGTTTGGTTACCTCAACAGATAGGTACATTAAGAATATAAGGACACCATGTCACATTCCCCATTTTTGACACCATTCTTTCTCTTCATTCAAACACCATGTCACTCTCCCCCTTTGACATCAAGGGCAAAGGGTGGATCAAAACCAACATACTCTCCCCCTTTTCTCCACATGTGGAAGAAGCGTTCTGCAGATCTGATATATACTGAAGTGACCAAGCTCCCCCTGAGTTCATGCTGAATCTTCAAACATATTTTTCAATGAAGTACATGACTCTATGAACTTCCTATCACCAAAGACTCATACTTACATCAAATATCCAACCAAGTGGATTCACATATAAGACTCAAGTACCCAACCAAGTGGGTTTACACATTTCAACTCAGCTACCCAACCAAGTGGGTTTACAAAATTTGACTCAGCTACCCAACCAAGTGGGTTTACAAATTTTGACAAGTCCTTACATGACTGAAATTTACAATTTTACATCATGGGTCTCAACATGACCTTTTCATCAAAATACAAATATGAATTTTCATAACCAACACCGGAAAGTCCTCAAGAAAGAGAACATATTTCAGAACCATCATAGTGCCAACAATGCATTATACTCAGCAACGCTAATGCTCCCCCTGAATTTGTGCATCCAAGCAACCTTTCCATATGACTAAGGCTCCCCCTTAGTTTGTGCATCCTGAACACTTTTACCAACAAATCATCAAGGAATCTTTATCAAAACATTAGAAATAGAATTATGAGAACTGGAACACCACCAGAGATACCAAACAGTATAAGAGATACCAAACAGCACTGCAGCTATGCTGAAGAGAGCTGACTCCAAACAGAAAATTGTTAGCAATCAGACATACGCGGTTTTCTGTGCATGAACTCGCGTATATACGCGACTGTGTTTCAGGAAATCCGCGTATCCAATGCCATCTTCTAAATTTATGCATATTTGTTCTTTTGACTGGCAGAGAACACTCCCAACTTCTGTCTTAGATACTCGAATGCTTCCCTGGGCAGAGGTTTGGTAAAGATATCAGCAACTTGTTCTTTGGAGGGAACATACTCCAACTTCACCTTTTGCTCAAGCACTTGTTCACATAAGAAGTGATACTTGATGGGAATGTGCTTGGTCTTCGAATGCATAACAGGATTCTTTGAAATACTGATGGCACTTGTATTGTCACACTTAATGGGGATAGGAGGTGTACATTTGATTTGAAAATCTTGTAAGGTTTGCATCATCCAAAGGAGTTGAGTGCAAAAAGATGCGGCAGCCACATATTCTGCTTCTGCTGTAGATAAGGCAATAGAATTTTGCTTCTTGCTGAACCAAGATACTAACCGGGGTCCCATATAGAATGCACCACCACTAGTGCTTTTCCGATCATCAACACTTCCAGCCCAATCTGCATCCGTGTAAGCATGAAGAGTAAGATCAGCATTCTTTGGATACCATAGACCAAGGTCTTGAGTTCCTTGAAGATATTTGAAAATTCTTTTAACAGCCTGAAGGTGAGACTCTTTTGGATTAGCTTGGAATCGTCCAACAATCCCTACTGCATGCATAATGTCTGGTCTAGTTCCAGTGAGATAAAGTAGACTTCCTATCATTGATCTGTATTCTGGTTGATTCACCGTGGGAGAATCATCATGAGAACTGAGATTGCATCCGGTTATCATTGGTGTACTCACAGGTTTGCATTCTTCCATGCCATATTTCTTCAAAATTTGCTTAAGATATTTTGCTTGTGATAGGAATATACCATCTGCAGTTTGATGCACTTGTAAGCCAAGAAAGAATGTTAGTTCCTCAAGTAAGGACATTTCAAATTCTTGCTGCATGACAGAAGCAAATTTTTGACTCATAGATTCTTCATTACTCCCAAAAATGATATCATCAACATATACTACCACAATCAATAGTTTATCATTTTCAATTTTTGTGTATAAGTTGCTATCAGCAGACCCTTTTGAAAATCCTTGTTGATGAAGATATTTGTCAAGACGATAATACCATGCCCTTGGAGCTTGTTTGAGACCATATAAAGCCTTTTTAAGTCTACAAACAAGATTTTCATCATTGCCCAAAATGAATCCTTCCGATTGTTCTATATATACTTCTTCTTCTAGATCACCATTAAGAAAAGCAGATTTAACATCCATTTGATAAACTTTGATTTGTTGATAACTTGAAAAAGCAAGAAGCATTCTTATGGCTTCAAGTCTAGCTACAGGAGCAAAAGTTTCTTCAAAGTCTATAATTTCTTGTTGAGTATACCCTTTGCAAACCAGTCTAGCTTTGTTTCTTACAACATCCCCATTCTCATTTAACTTGTTCTTGAAAATCCATTTAGTTCCAATGACATTTTTATCATGTGGTCTTGGTACCAATTCCCAAGTGTCATTCTTTTCAATTTGATAAAGCTCTTCATTCATGGCTTGCTTCCAACATTCATCTTTGCTAGCTTGATTGACATTGTGTGGTTCAATTGTGGATAGAAGTGCCAGATGACTAGAATATCCCACAAGAGTTCTCCTTGTTCGTACACCTGATTCCTTGTCTCCCAAAATTTGAGATTCGGGATGATTCTTTTGAACATATCTGGATGGAGCTTTTTCAGATAGATCATTTTCAGGTTCTTCATTGGATCCACTGTCTATATCATTTCCATTTGATGTAGACGGCCATATGTCACTATCATCTTCTTTTGTTGTTTGTTTTTCTTCTTTAGGAGTTGCAGGAGACTCATCAATAACAACATCAATACATTCAACAATATTTCGAAGCCTTTTATTGTAACATGTGTATGCTTTGCTTGAAGATGAGTAACCAAGAAATATCCCTTCATCTGATCTAGGTTCAAACTTGCCAATCTTTTCATCATTATTTTTGATAAAGAATTTACTTCCAAAAACTTTAAAATGATTCACAGTGGGAGAGTTACCATACCAGAGTTCATATGGAGTTTTGCCACTATTTACCCGAACATGAGCCTTGTTGAGAATGTTAGCTGCTGTATGTGCTGCCTCACTCCAGAACATGTCAGGAATACCAGAATCAGCAAGCATAGCTCTAGTCATTTGAACAATTGTTCTATTCATTCTTTCTGCTACACTATTTCGTTGTGGAGTGCCTGCTACAGAGAACTGTCTTTTTATGCCATGTTGTTCACAAAATTCAAAGAATTCATTTGATGAATATTCTCCTCCTCGATCAGATCTAAGACACTTGATTTTTAGATCTAATTCATTTTCTACCAAGGCTTTGAAGATCTGAAATTTTTCAAAAGCTTCATCTTTGTGTTTAATGAACCCGATCCAACACATTCTAGATTAGTCATCAATAAATAAGATATAGTATTCTTCCCCACGTAGTGACTTTTTCCTCATAGGTCCATAGATGTCAGTATGAATGAGTTCAAGAGGCTTACTTGAAGATCCTTCTTTTGCATTGAATCGTACTATGGTCTTCTTACCGAATTGACAAGATTTGCATATGATACTTTCTGGTAGATTAATATTCGGAAGATCACGAATAGCTTGAAGTCTGCTTGCTTTGTTGATTTGAGAGAAGCTCAGATGCCCCAGCCTTCTATGCCATAGCCAATTTTCTGAAGACTTTCTCAAGTAACATTGATCTTTGTAGTTTAGTACATACAGGTTGCTTGGATTTCTTTTCCCTTTTATAATAATTTTACTTGTATCAAGATCACGAACCACACATTCTTGTGAACTAAAGACAACTTTAGTTCCTTGATCACACATTTGACTTACACTCAACAGATTATGCCTTAATCCATCCACATACATGACATCCTTAGCCTTCACCTTTTCTTTTAGAAACACGGACCCTTTTCCTTTAATTACAGCAGGAGAATCATTTCCAAAAGTTACTTTCTTTTCCTTTTCTAGAGAATTATATGTAAGGAGTTTGCTTTTGTCACCTGTCATGTGTCTTGAGCATCCACTATCAATGTACCATTGATTTTCTTCACCTTCTGCAAATAATGCTATCCCACAATTTTCAACCTGTAATTCCTTCTTTTTCCATACTTTGGAACTTGAGGGAAAGTGCTGTTTTGGCTGGACTTTACTCCTGCATTCAGATTCTTCATGACCAAAGTTATTGCAATAAGCACATTCAACTTCATTTTGAAGAGGAGAAAAGTTGTTATAGGTATTCTTCTTTGGTTCGGTATCCAACCTTTTCTTTCTTGCTTCTCTTGTCATGATGGTTTTGTAAGCAACACATTGAGCAGCTTTATGACCAAAATTGTGACATGTAAAACATTGTCCATTGAAATAGACATTTTTGTAATCACGAAATCTTCTATTTGGATTTACCTGCTGGTTGGAGCTCCTTTGAAAGTTATTCCTGTCAGTGTTCCTTGATGTGCGATGATCCTGCTTTACCTGTAAAGAATCCTTGCTTCCTTGTTGAGAGGCAGAATATTGTAAACCAGTAGTTGCTGCCTTTAGATAGTTTGGTGCTGAAACCTGAGAGGATTCTCCAATATATCCAAGACCTGTTTTTATGAGAGGAGAACGTTGAGCATTGATAATGTCATCTAAGGTTTCTAAACTTTTAGCAAATCTAAGATTGAGAGTTTTTCCTTTCTCATTATCTTTCCTTAGACTTACTACTTCACACTCCAATTCCTCAATGCGTTTTTTCTTTGCTTCAAGCTGATTTTCAAGAGTCTCTATGATTATGTTCTTTTCTTCTAGGCTTACTTTGAGTTGGTTGTTTTCTTCAAAAATATCATTGTCTTCTAGAGCATCCACAAAAGTATCATTTTCTTCTCTAAATTCTTTTGCCATGAGTAGTTTAATATCATGGTCAGAATCTTCTTCATCTTCACTAGACACTTCATCATCATCTTCATTTGCATAATAACTCTTCCTCTTTTCAAATTGTTTCCCTTTACCACGTTTTTCTCTATAAGGACATTTAGCAGCATAGTGACCAACTTTTCCATACTCAAAACATTTGAAGGGAAGCTTACCTTTGAATCTTCCAGTACCTAGTTGGAGCTTTCTCACAAAATTCGCTTCTTCTTCTTCATATATATAGCTGGATTCTTTGACAACTTCCTTTTCTTTTCCTCTTGCAGATACCTTAAAAGCAGCTTCTTTGATTTGAGACGGACCTCCTTGTCTCATTTCAAAAGCAGTCAGAATACCATGTAATTGAACAATAGTAAGAGTTTGCAGATCTTGTCTTTCTTCAATAGCTGAAACTTTAGAGTCAAATTTTGAAGTCAAGGATCTTAAGACCTTTTCCACCAGAGTAGTATCAGTTATGGTTTCACCCAAATTTCTCATTAGATTTACAATATCATCCAGACGAAGAAAGAAACTGGCAACACTCTCATCACTATGCATCTTCAAATTTTCATATTCAATTCTAAGAGTTTGGAGTTTTGCACTTTTTACCTTTGTGTCTCCTTCATAGCTTAGAATGATTTTGTCCCATATTTCTTTTGCTGAATGTAGCTGCATCACTTTAGCAAATTCTGGTTCAAACATGCTTCCTAATAAGACATTTACTGCTTTGGCATTGATTTCATACTTCTTCCTTTCTGCTGCATCAGTAGGAATACTTGTTGGGTATTGATAACCTTCTTCCACGATTGCCCATACATCTGCACCAAGACTTTGCAGATATGCTTTTGTTCGTACCTTCCAGAATATCGGATTGCTTCCATTGAATAGAGGTGGCTTTATAGACATTACTCCTTCTTGACTTCCCATTGCGACGGATCTCCTTCAAGCGATCAAAGCACGCGGAAAGGACTGCTCGTCTGTTGTTGGAAAAATCCCAAGAGAGGTAAATCGGTATTCTTGCACATATTCAAAACTTTTTACTTTTTCACTCTCTAAAACCCATACGCTACTTTCCTTTAGTAGACTCGCGTATACATGCGGATATCCTTCAAACAACTCGCGTATTAGCAGAGATCTAACTATGTAAATATTTATTAACTTAGTTCTTTTCACTATTCATTCATATGATGTTATGTTAACAGTAAACATGTGTAGTAACATAAAACCCATACGCTACTTTTCTGAAACAGACTCGCGTATATACGCGGATACCCTTTATGAAACTCGCGTATACACAGATATCTAATTATGTTATTAGATCTTCACTTAAATCATTCCATCATTCATTCATCAGATGTTTAATAAACAGTAAACATGAACAGTAAGAGAAGAGTAAACCATCACACAAAGCATCACACATGAACACCAGGATTTTTAGGTGGAAACCCAAGTCGGGAGAAAACCACCGCTGCAGTTGCTCAGCCTTCAATATTTTATTATAGAGAAAACATATTACAACATATGTGCTAGTGCAGACTCCTACCAGCACGCAGGCACCCACCTGCGCTCGTTTACCAGCCTCTCTTGGAAGGGAGCTCCAACCCCCTGACTCGTTTACCAGCCTCTCCTGGAAGGGAGCTACGACCCCCTGATCTCGTTTACCAGCCTCACTTGGAAGGGAGCTACGACCCCCTGATCTCGTTTACCAGCCTCACCTGGAAGGGAGCTACGACCCCCTGACTGAAGGCTACAACCCTCAGCACCTCTATGGACCACGTTTCATCAATTTTCACACTGGACCCTTTCCATAATTTTAAGCACAAACATATATCACCAACAGATACTTATCAACACAGATCAAATAGCAGAAACACAGCAGAACAGTTCAGATTTTTCATACCCCTTGCTTCAGCAAACCCTAGTTTGCATACACGCTTTCCCTTTACTGATGTCACATATATACGCGCTTCCGTTCACAACAACCAGCGTATACCTCAGTGTATATTTCATTGTGCATACGTGCTTTCTCTTCGGCGAAGCCGCGTATATACGCGCTTCCTCCGCGTCGAAGTAGCGTATAGATCTTCAATCATTATAGAGCAGCATACTTTTTCAGATCAGATGTTCAGTTCAGATTTACCCTTTCACTTCAGACAGATGTTCGCCTCAATTCAGATCTAAGCCTTCCATAATCAGATCTAGTAGATACAAGTACATTTCAGATCTAGATCCCCTTCTTCATCATTGGTGCAACATACATTCAGATTTATCTTCAAGTGTAACCCTTTCCATTCAGATCTACTTCAGAGAGAAGTATTCATTCAAGCTCAGACATCTTGTACCACACTCATGATTTGCACAATGAATTTCTTCTCCTTATATAGGTTTACCCTTTTTCAATACCATGAGCCAAAACCACATTACTTCCGATGGTATTCCTGGACGAGGTCATTTAGACAAATCATTACCCAATACAATGGGTCAATACCATGGTGGTTACCCCCGGTTTTGCACTTTAAGAGCGCTTTTTCCCATACGCGACTTGGGACGTTGTTTCCCGCGTGCATACGCGACTTTTCCTAGACAGATCCGCGTATACCAAGAGACATACTTTTCATCATAAAATTAAATATTACGTCGAATTCCTTTTCTTCATTTCCTTTCCGTACACACCGTAGATACATCGCATTTAGTTCATCAAGCACAACTTCATCAAGCAGTGCCATCATCTTCATCAAGTGGGTTGCCATTCATGGACAACACTCATCATCATAGTGCTAACAAACATCATTTACCAAGTCCATCACGTCAAGGATAACTTCATCAGGTGGTTTGCCATCAAGGTCAACACATGTCATCAGTCGCATGTCTTCTTCTTCATTCAATGGGTTGCCATCAAGGACAACACTCTGCATCATATTTCCAACATCCACAACATTCCTTCAGTCACCCAAGTGGCATCTTCCTCTAGCTAGTCCTTCCATTTGATTAAGTACTGAAATTACTCTTGTCCTCTAGTCTTCCTGAATACTATTTTTCTCAATATCTTCTCTGGTTGTAATGGTTGTGATGGAGGTAGCTGATTTTCCCACTCAATCTGTTCCTTGTCTGTTGGTCCCTCTTCTGCACTATCATCTTCATACTTGTACAAATCTGCAACATTAAAAATGGGAGATATTCCAACATTAGGAAGTAATTCAATCTCATAAGCATTTGCAGAAAACTTTCTAAGTATCTTGCATGGCCCAATCTTTTTGAACTTCAGATTGTTATACTGCTTCTTTGGAAATATCTCCTTTCTCAAGTGTGCTAAAACCAGATCTCCTACTTCAAAATGGACTTCTTTTCTGCTCAAGTCTGCTCTGCCTTTGTACTTGATGCTGTTGCCTTGTAGCTGCTGCTTCACTTGTTCATGTATGGCTTGGATCTCTGAAGCAAATTCTTCACCATAAACGCTCCTCAACTCTGCCTTTCCCAGATTTCTTAACTTTGATATTCCTCTGGGGTGCATTCCATAAACAAGATGGAATGGAATTTTCCCTGTGCTTCTGTTTGGTGAGTCATTATATGCATATTTTTCCTGAGGCAAAATATGATCCCACTGCTTGGGATGCTCTCCTGCAAGACTTCTCAACAAATTTCCCAGACTCCTATTCACTACCTCAGTTTGTCCATCAGTCTGAGGATGATAAGCTGAGCTGAAACTCAGTTTGGTACCAAGTTTCTTCCACAATTTCCTCCAAAAATGGCCCACAAATATGGTGTTTCTGTCTGAAACAATACTCTTGGGCAACCCATGCAACCTAAAAACTTCTTTGAAAAACAAGTTAGCAACATGGGTGGCATTACTAGTTTTATAACATGGAATAAAATGTGCCATTTTGGAAAATATGTCCACTACAACAAAGACTGCATCATTCCCTCTCTGAGTCTTGGGAAATCCTAGAACAAAATCCATACTCACCATGTCCCAAGGCCTGTCTAGAATAGGCAAGGGAGTGTACAATCCTGCATTCTGGCTCTTCCTTTGGCATATTGATAGATTTTGCAATTTTTCACAAACTTTTCCACTTCTGCTCTCATCTTGGGCCAATAATAGAAGTGACTCAGCTGCTCATAAGTTTTGTCAGTACCAAAGTGTCCAGCAAGTCCACCACTATGCTTCTCCTTGATCAAATTTTCTCTCATGGAACATTTTGGTCACACAGTTGGTTTCTTCTGAATAGTAAGTCCTCCTACAAGAAATAATCCATCCACTGGCTTCTTTCTGTTAGAACAGGATTAAAACATGCCTCAAATGCTTCCTTAAAATCTGAATCTGTTTTATACAATTCTTTGAGAAAATCAAATCCTACAACTTCAAAATTGGTTTCTTGAACAAGCATGTGCCTCCTACTCAAAGCATTAGCTACTTTATCTGCTTGGCCACTTATATGTTTCAAAACAAAGTTAAAACCTTGGAGATACTCAACCCATTTGGCATGCTTATGATTCAACTTGGGCTGCTGCACAATGTACTACAAAGCATGATTGTCAGAGTATAATATAAATTCTTTGGACATCAAATAATGCCTCCACTTTTTCAGTGCTTGAACAACTGCATAGAATTCCTTCTCATAAGAGGAATACTTCCTTCTAGTGTCATTCAGATTTTCACTGAAATAGGCTACATGCCTATCATCCTGACTCAGCACAGCTCCAATGGCTTCTCCACTGGCATCACACTTCACTTGAAATGGTTTAGCAAAATCAGGCAAAATCAAAACAGGATTTTCAGTTATCTTTTGCTTCAAAAGTTTAAAGCTTCTTTCTGCTTCAGCAGTCCATTTAAATGGTTGTTTGCTCTGTCTTATTGTCTCAATGATGGGTGCATTAATCTTACTAAAGTTTCTTATAAATTACCTATAAAAACTAGCAAGTCCATGGAAACTTACCTCGAAAACATTTCTGGGTGAAGGCCACTCCACAATTGCCTTAACCTTTTCTGGGTCCATCTTCAATCCTTCTACAGAGACAAAAAATCCCAAATACACCAACTCTTCCTTCATGAATGAGAATTTTTTTAATTTTATCAACAGTTTCTCTTGGTGTAGCTTCTTCAAGACATAATTAAGATGCCTTAAATGTTCTTCTTTGGTTTTGCTGAAAACTAATATATCATCCAGATACACTATCACAAATTTACCAATGAATTCTTCTGTATATTCTTTTACTGTCAGTAGCCTCTATCTCAGGTTCTAAATTTTCCTAAACAACGTTAGCTGATAATCACTGGGCAAGAATTTACCTTTTAACTTAGCCATCATTCTGGTTTAGCTCTTGATAGACTGCTTTCCAACTCTCCTTCTTTATGCTTGCACTCCATCCCACCAGAGTGCAGCATGTCCCTTCAGCTTCGTTATTGCAAACTTGACCTTCTTATCTTCGCTCATTTCTTCATAGTCAAAGCACTTATTCATTTCATTAATCCAGTCCACCAGCTTCTCTGGATTCAGTCCTCCTACAAAACTTGATACTTCAATCTTGGGCTTAACTGCAGACCCCAGAACAGTTCTGAGGAGTCTCATGTCAGGAGGAATCTCATCATTTTCTTCAGCTTCTTCTATCTCAGGTTCACTGATGTCGTCAGGATCTCTGGGCTATCTTCGCCCCATGGCATCCATTCTGGCTTCGAACCTATGCAAGGCCTCCAACACTTCTGCATTGGCAATGGGTCTCCTTCTGCCAGCACCTCTACCAATTCGGATTGCCATGTTAATTATCTGCAAAAACAACTCAAAAACAGCTCTGATACCACAATTGATAGCAACAAAATCGAATCAGGCCCGAAGAAGAGCTAGTTTCTAACTCCTATCCATAATCTCCTTCGCATGGTTAGACTTCAACAAATTAAATGTATTTCTGGATTTTAACTCCCCACACTATAACTCTGCGACAGTCCTATGTTCGCCACCTTATACCTTGCAACCTTAATCCCTCTGACTTATATTATTAACCTGACAATCCTTGCAAAGAGACACTTTAATATATTCCGGGCCCACACATACAATCGACATTTCAACAATTTTAAATGCTCATACCTTTGGTTAACCCCCGTGTTACTTCGGAGTGCGATCACCATGAGATGAGCCTTCCTCTAGATCAATGGCGTACATAAATATAGCTCTGTTCCCACAGTCTAAATTTAATGTGTGATGGCACGCGAAAAGGCATTTTTCCTCCGTCGATGTGTTAGGAAGCTAATGGAATCACGTCCGAATTAGAAATACCACTTTCCCCACAAAGGCGGTGCAATATGGGTGGTTTGGTTTCGCAAACCCACTCTCGGTTTTGGAACAGTGATTGACCAAGGTTAATCAGAGTTAAGTTATCCTTTCTATACACTCTGTTTCACAACTCGGGGTTAACCTTGGAACATGATTTTCAATTAATAGCAAACCAAAACGAATTTAATTGTGAGTGAATTCCACTTTCAGGAAAAGCTTGATGCTACAGAGTGCACATGTATGGCTCAACACATTTGTTAAGGGCACAATGCATCCATTTCTTGGGTTCCTATGTCGTTGTGGCCTACTTCGGAAATTCAGAGGGGGATTATACACAATGACTACAGACACAGAACGGAGGTTCAACACAGTAGATTCTTCATCGAATTAACACAACGCTGGAGGCTCAAACACTTCAGAATTAAGCAATTGTATACTCAAAAATAGTATGTCCACTACTCGACACTGATAATCAACAAACATAGAAATATTTTCAACAAAGAACAATTGGTTAACACACACAATCTTTACTGTGAAAATCTCCTCCCCTTCAATGCATCCGGGGTTTACATTTATACATCAATATTTGTCTCTTCGGTTCCTCTGTGAGGACCGTTTTTGGTAATTCAAAAGCCTAGCTACTATTTATTCAATTAACTGAAACATGACAGATGGACTAAACTGAAAACTATTCGAATTCTACTGACTCTAACTGACCTAATGCAACTGGCAGCTAAGGTATTGACACCTTGCTATTACAATTTCAGTGATTTTTGAACCCTCCTAGCCACAACATGTGGAAAAAAATTCCTACATTGCTAGCTAGTGCCTAATTCTCATGCATCATATCCATAGCCATCTTATTAAATAATACTAGCCAGAAATGAATACATGATCTTGAGGAAAAAGGTTACTCAAGATAGGCAATTCTCAGCCTTAAGAAACAAGTACATGAATCATGATAAAACACTGCTACACATGTGTGCCCAATCTATGACAGTGCAGTTTTATAAGAGAAACTGCACGCTACATATGTCAAATACATGGATATACAAATATATGTCCCATACAAAATTGGGAGTGAGGATCTCAGCTCCCAGAGGCTACCTCCTGTCAATCCTGGAAGGATTGGCTATATAATACAAAATCTGCAAAATGCCGGAGTTGCTGGGTAGCAGCTGCAACTCAAGAAATAGAACTAGATGGAGATGGTTGTAGATGATGCCCAAACTGAATATGCCTCCTCCAATGGATCTTTCAAGTGAAAGGTTGATCCCCTCACCAAATATCTCACCCTCCAACAATCTGCAAGAGCCCCACTGCAAATGCTTCACCAAAAACAATGCAGTCACTGGATGAAACTGCACTATAGGGGAAAGAGAATGGGTTGCTCGAATTCCAAGATATGTAATCAGATCTAAAGGCCTCCAAACTGATCTCTCAATGGAAAGAGAGACTCCTCGTCTGAAAAATAGCTAATGGAGGTGGTGTAGTGAACCATCACTGCAACACCCTACAACACAACATTATTCTGCTGCAGAAATAACGTTGTCTTGGAGGAGGATGCTTGGCCTCAAGCCTAGATGTGAGGAAAATCAGTGCAATCCCTCAAGAGGCCTCTCAATAAGGAGAGGAAATCCTAAATAGGAATCCCTCATGCTAAGTACCACTGCAACTTAGCTAAACAGCTGGAGATTGCTGAAAGTATGAATAGACCATAAAATCAATAATACATAACATGAGAAAAAATGGCTTCCTTGACCTCCTTTTAAACAAGTGCAGGCCCCCTCTCCATGGTTCCTACTCCTTTTAGGGTTTCCTCCACCAAATAACCCTCTCCGCATTCATACTGCGTTGTTTCTCTAAGTGTTCTCCACCTTTTATCCTAGTGCTGTTGACTTGGTCAAACTTGACCTTGTCCACTTTCAAATGTCCCTATTTACACATGAGGGTGTGAAAACCAGCTCCAATGATGATCCCCTTTCATACTATGAGGGATTTTATTGATATCTTCATTATGCATGGGCCTCCTTACCCATTTATTCTCCTCTTAGGTGAAATTAGAAAAATTTAATATTCCAATTTATTGTAGGAAAATTTTGGAATATTACATTAAGGGCAATACTGTTGCAGCCCAAGATCATCACATACTCTATGCTCATCATGAGTGGAGGGAAGGACAGCGTGGGGTAGGCTATGATGCTTACCATATTCAGATTTTTAGCCCACCTTCATTTCCGAAGCTTGAGGTGGAAGGAGATTGCCATGAGTTGTCATGCTCGGAGTAACTCAGTTTGTATGAATGATTTCTTGGGGATGGAAGATTCATATAGGGATGGCAGATCCCAATTTATTTTCAGCACCATGCCTCAAGGAGGCCCCTCAGTTCTATCTTTGTAGTTGCTTGAGGACAAGAAAAATTTGAGAGGGGAGGACTATAATGTTCCCAAAATTAGCATGCAGCTAATTGGAACATTGATTTACTTTATATTGTCTAGGAGGTGAATAAAATGGGTGAGGAGGCCCATGAGTAGGAATAAAACCCCTTCCAATGTGAAAAGAGACTTTTTGTATGAGAACAAGGTCTAGTTAACCAAGTCAAACAACGCAGTGGTAGAAGGTGGAGAGCATCTTGTGGGACAACACAGTGAAAAAGGATGGAAGTTTCCTTGATGGAGGAAACCCTAAAGAGTGGGACCCATGGAGAGGGAGCTCTCATTTGTTTAAAATGAGGGCAAGGTAGCCATTGTTTCTCATGCATATGGTTATTGATTTCTTGTCTGCTTAGACTATTTGAAATCTCCGGATGTTTAGCTGAGTTGCAGTGCTATTTAGCACGAGGGATTCTTGTTTAGGATTCCTTCTCCTTCTTGAGAGGCCTCTTGAGGGATTGCACTTCATTTCTCCACATCCAGGCTCAAGGCCAAAGTCACTTCCTTCAGCTACAACGTTATTCCTTCTCAATTGTAATGTTGTGTTGCAGGATGTTGCAGTGGAGGATCCCACAACACCATTCATTGGCTTGTTTCTCAGAGGAGGGAGCCTTATTTCCTTTGGGATGTCAGTGAGAAAGGATTCAGGGCAGATTTCAGATCTTGGCATTTGGACAACACTTTCTATTCCACCTACAGTGCAGTTTCCCTCAATATCTGTGTTATTTTCAGAGTACACTTGCAGTGAGGGTTTGCAGTGTTGATTGGAGGGAGAGATCTTCAGTGATAGGATCAACCTCTCACTCAGAAGATCCATTGGAGGATTTTTTTTCATCAAATGTAGCATCTTCAGTCTTCTCCATCCAGTTCCATTTTCTGTGCTGCAGTTGCTACCCTGCAACTCCGGCATTTTTCCCTTTTTGTATATTTCAGCCAATCCTTCTAAGGATTGTTGTATTATTATTTTGAGAGGTTGAGAGCTTGCTCCCCCTAATTTATTGAGCCATAAATTTTTATATCCTTCTGTTCTTATTCAGTATGATGCAATGTCTCTTATAAACTGCGTCCTCTTAGCCTGCAGAAATTCTTGTGTAGCAGTGTTTAGCTATTTTCATGTACATGTCACTTTGAGGCTGCATTCTTTGCTTGAGTGACTCTTTCCTCAAGGATTTGTATACCATTGCTACTATAATATACATTTGTTGGCTATCTACATCTTCATGTATCCAGGATTATAAAAATAATGTTGTTATTCCATTGTTTGTTCATACATTGTTGCAGTCCCTTCATCGGGCACGTTTTCAAGACAACTAGGTGTGGGAGATTTTTTTAACCCACCTAGAGGGATTTGTTTTGAGCCTCCTCTTGGATTTCAGTATTAGATACATTGATCTAAGGGATCTAGGTCTTGTTTTCAAATCCTGTAGCAGCCATTCCTAGAAAATTCGTTTTCCAGTCATGCCTTGCTAGCAGATCCCATTTTGGGATATTACACTACTCTTGAAAGAGTTTGGTCATCATATAAAAATTTCTATTTCAAAGAGTGTTTTAGTGGAAGGGACTTAGCATGGCACTTTCATCATATGGTAGCAAGAATTTTGGGTGCATTGTGTTGATATGACATTCTTCATGTTAATCATCATGTTTTCACCTCATGATTTGTATGATGTGTTAGGGTCCTATAATAATAGGGTTCGTAAAATTTTGAATTGAATTTGATAAGTATTGTAAATATGTACATACCTTGATTTCTGCAAGTTGTTTTCCCATATTTTGAAAAAATGAAAAATAATAAAAAATCAAAAAGAGGTTAAAAAGTCCTAAAAGAAAGATCAAAGGACTTAGAAAAATATATACCCCAAAATAAAAAGAGAAATAAAACCTGAAAGTGAGAAAATCCAAATGCCACTAACTTTACTTTTTACTGCAAGAATAATTATTATGTGTAGAGTGTCAATAAATGCCATAATCCATGATCAGTTAAATAGTTTAATCTTAACTGTTCATGTTTCAATTTCATGTTTTAGATAGTGAATAAATATTTGTCAAATAGTTTAAACTTGACAAATCAGTAGATAGGTAGAGAAAAATGAGGAGCTCAACAGTTTAATTTGAGCCCTTGGATGAAATAAGGTAGATTTAGATAGTTTTTATGGTTTGAAAGAAAATGTTTTAAGGTTGCAAGCCTAAATGCACCTATAAAATGAAGAAAAAATGTTAGAAATACAAGATTGGGTAGGTAGAAAGAAGTGAAGCAATCATGTAAATAATACATCATCGGGAAAAATCACTAATTTCCCCTTCCCCATGAGCATTCAGTATTCTAAGCTATTAGTCAAACAGGCTCAGAGCATTTCTCTGACTTTTTTTGGGACCAGACCCAACGCTCTATGACTGGTTAGTCAAAATTATTGAGTTCTTATGCTAAAATCCTCATTTACCCTTCATTCATACATTAAAACCCCTTTTTCCTAAGTAAAAACACATTCTTGCTTAGTAAAATCGTAACCCTAGAAATAATTAACTTCATCCCTTCATAAGCATTCATAAAAACCCACAAAATCACATTTATCCTAAGTATTATTGAAAGAAATATAAAAAGATGAGAAAATGCTTGATTATTATGTGATACTTGGAAATAATGTGCACGTTTTTTTACATTATACTCCCCTCTCATATTAACTTTTAACATATTTTATTAAATCCCTAAGAGATACACTTTCCTAGTTATTAATTCCATTATATCTAAAATACCCCAAAAACCCACTATTATAAATTTTTGACCAAAGTATATTATCCCATGTGCATAAATGAAAAACCCAAGATATAAAACCCTTTGGTCTAAAAGATTATCTTTATTTGTTTTATCCCGCCCCTATAGTTTTTTAAACTATCCAAACAGTTAAAAAACTATATAATACAATCAAACGCGCTTGCATATTTTAAACATTTTTCAAATGTTTTAAAAATAAAACAGTTTTAACCCGCCCGCTTATGTTTTATTAAAACATTTAACAAATGTTTTAAATAAAAATATTAACCCCGCCATATATATATATATATATATATATATATATATATATATATATATATATATATATATATATATATATATATATATACCAATGAATAAGGATTAAAACCTTATTTAAAAACGCCTTTATAATAACATTTTATCCCCTCTGCTATGGTTTAAATGGGTTTTCAAATTTTTTATTTCATAAAAATTAAACCATTGCCGCCCATACAAAGCCTGGTCCCACCATTACTTTACAATGCAGCTCCCGAAGCAATCCCATCCATTTGCGTCCAACCATTAGATCTGACGGTTGAGGGTTGATATCGCACAGGTAACATGCCCGACCGTTCCATTGCAAAATCCACGTGAAATACGCAGTTTCGTGTTAACCCCTCCCCTCCACGTGGCTTCTTTTGATTCGATCGCATAGGTTTTCATTAAAACTGCTTACCACTCAAAAGCCATGCGATATCCAGCCTGTTTTTCATCTATTACATTGCTTCGAAACTACTTCCCACCATGATGTGACCTTCATTTAATTTCAAAGGGTTAATACAATCAAATTTTTTATTAAAACCTTTGTATATGCGTTTTGAATTCTTTTACCTGTCTGTCACTTTTAAACCATTTTTTCTGCCTTCCCCGACTATGTAAAGTTGTGAAAGCCCTTGACGCCCATTTTCAATGCCCAAAACCTCTGAAACTGCCCAAGAACCTGTAAAAATTGCTAAGGAGCCACACTTTCTCCTGATCAACCATTGAAAGTCGTCAATTCAACCATAAGATTGAATAAAACCTTGTTAAAACAAATACCTACAGCAAACCAAGTATTTTTCTAAAAATTTAACCTGCAGTCAAATTCAAAAACCTTTTAAAAGAAAGAAAAGCATCCTAAGACCAAAAAATTGATTAAATTCAATTGCCCAAAAGTCTCATAAATAGGAAAAACCCTGGAAAATTTTTCCCAGGAACCCTAATTGTCTACTGCACACCATTTTTAAGGAAATTTATCAGTTTTTCACAATTATCGATCAATTTTCAAGCTTTAAAAGGCTAGAAATCCTCTGCAGGTGCCCTATATCTTCTGAAAAACCTTTTTCATCAGATTTTTAGCCCAATTTATAGTGAAAAGACTCAAAAACCCCTGTTTTTTGTTTTAGACCAGTTTTCAGCCTCAAAACTTCATTTGAGAGACCTAATTAAGCATAAAATCCAAAAAGACATTCTATTTTGCTAACTTTTCCTAATCAAGCCTTTGTTATAGTAAAATTGCCTCTGCAAACAATTTAAACTTGCAGAAGCCAATAAAGATGCCTTGGAAACAAATCTGAAGGTTCTAAGATTCCTAAAGCTACTCCTGCCATGACTCCAAATACTGAAATTCTATTCAACCCTTTACAACCCCCAGTTGTTGATATTGAGCATATTCCCTTAGCTGATATTGACTACAAAATAGTTGATCCTATAATTGAGTTCAATTTGTTAGATATCCACAACTAGTGTTTTGAAAAATCCCTAGATGATCAAGAATATGTTCATATTTGGGAATCCAATTTTCCCAAATATGTAGTCCCCCTGACTCACCCTTGTCAAGAAATTATCAGACTCTACCACTAGTACTACATTCTTGAGCAAAGAGCTATTGGTAATGCAAAAAAAGAGGTCCTATTTACCATTACAGTAGAGTTAATAAACCAAATTTTGTAGCTTCAACCATACCCCAAAGCAGTCCCATTGTCTATTGAATCCCTCACTAAGTTATACATTAACTTAGAATTTCCTAAAAGGTTTATGATTTTCCAAACCTTCATGCCCCTACATGTTGAAATTCCAAAATTAAACCCTCCATATTCAACTGCCAAGTTCCCTGAAGGTTCAAGGCATGTAATCTCCATGCTTTCATTCATACTTGGGTATTTCATTGATGAGCATACTGATGAGTCTATCCTAGGATTTTTGTCCTCCTTTTCTCCAGGGCAGCCACCTTCAGTTATATTTTATTATGCTAGTTTTATAGCTGATAACATCCACTATCAATTGACAAATTTACAGCTGGAAGGAGTATTCATATATACCTCCTATCTACCACTTGTTTCTATTTTTCCAATCAGAGAGTTTTCCAATTTCACTTCTAAAGTTGGATATAGAAGGAAAACTTCTATCAGTTGTCTTTTGGACATCTATACTCAGAAAAGAAGGCACAAAATTTAGTTATTCAGAGTTTGCAGAGTTTTTTGTACATCCATTGACCACCCCCTTGACAAAAACAGAGAAACCTAGAATCAGTGAGGAAATGAAGAGAATTTTATAGCTATCAGAGAAAAGAAAAGTAGGTGATTGGTATTTATATAAGAAATTCACCGAAATCAGAGTTTTTGGTTCTAACTTGTTGTCCTACAAGTTACCTAAGCATCCATCTATGAGGATCTTTGCCTTAGAGTACATTAGGCAACTCCTGAATTCAAATTCAATTAATTTTATGGCAGCCAAGAAAAATACCCAATTTAAACTCAAAAATCAAATTGGGCCTTTCATACGTAATCAAAGAGAAGCAGAAAAGGAAGAAACAAGTCAATTACTAGAGTACAAATTAGAAGAAAGCTTCCCATGGAATTATGATCCACAAGGGATCTTAAGTAAACTAAGGGTAAAATGTAAATTGACACCCTTTATCCATGAGTCAAAGCCAGATATAGAGAAATTTTATAATCAAATTAAGTGGGTTGAAAATACTTTAATAGGGGTAGTAAACCAAAGGAATACTAGTCACCCTTTGGAAATTTCCAAACAGCCAGAGACATCGACTAAAAGAATCAGAGAAGAAGGAGCTTATAATACAAAGACTACCACAGAGACAAAGTTTAAAATCATTTACAATAAGAGGCCAAAACTGGATACAGCAGCTAAAGGGAAACTAACAATAGATGTTGAGGAAACACAGCCCTTGAATACCAACACTACACAGACAGAGACCAATATAGCCAATGTAATCATCAGTGAGACAAATCAGAATCAAGAACAGCTAAATAATGAAGAGACATAGATGATGGAGAGGCAACAAAGTATAGAGGCTTCTTCCTCACATTCAGCTGAGGAGAAGGATTTAGATATTAAGGAGAAATACAAGCAAATTGCTAGTATGAATCTTAATTCCAAGCATACGAAAAAAGACCATTTTAGCTGTGCATAACAAACAGCCCGAACAACAGAGATGGCTGCCAATATCCTCAGATACGCAGTTAGGTGATCAAGATAAATGCTGCAAAAATCTAGATCTATGCATTAGAAGACATTAAGCAGTAGAAAAAACAAGATTTACTCCATGCATCTAATAGACAAGACAAGAATATGTTAAATGAATTTTGTATTAATGGCACCTGGGAGGAAAACACAAAAGGGTGTTACCAGTTCTCCTTAATGGGATGGGTTCTTGTAAGTCCTCAACACTTCAGATCTAAAATTCCTCACTCCTGATGGTGTAGAAAACCCATACAAAAATGGTAGCAAAATATGACTATGATGGTGGATCAAAGTCAGACCAAAAGTATAGATCCAGAGTGATCTTTAGGCAACAAAAGGTGGTAAATGAATGGGAAAACCCTTATATTTATAACAAAATATTGAGTTAGTCTAGATATTGGCATAATTAAAATATTAGTTAACCAAATCAAGATCCAACTTTTATGGAATATTTTATTATATTTGTTGGAGGGAAAAGAAATTTGACTTGGGTCAAATCCCTTTATTTGTAAATAATACATAAATAAATGATTTATTTAGCATTTTAAGGATGTGGTTGAGTAATAATCAAATAAATAATGATTTATTTAATTATTTAAGGGTGATTTAGTCATATTTAACAAAGAATATTATTTAAATAATGTTTAAATAATTATTCTTAGAAAATAATAACATAAATAATGATTTATCTAATTAATTTCCTTGTTTTGGGTTAAATATAACCAGGAATATTAATTAAACTGTTGTTTAACTAATTATTCCTTGAGGAAAATCAAACAAATGTAGATTTATTTAATATTTCCTCATGGGGTTTCTTATTTAGACCATAAAAAACTTAATAAAAGTGGTTTACTAAGTTATTTTCATAGTGAAAGCAATTTTACTTAGGGTAAAATTGGTCTTACATGGTGTACTTAGATCCATCTAATAGTAACAGGTTAGATGACCAAAAAATGGTGTAACATATTTCCCCCCAACGTGGGAGCATTAGGAGCTAATCGTATGACCGAAGTACGTTGTAAGAACTCAATCAGTAGACACCGAAGGGGAAGTCAAAGAGAGAGAAATGTAAGGTAGACCAAAGTGCTGAGAGGGGTAGACCCTGAGGAGGCGAGACTTACAGGTGCGACAAGTCTCTTTTTATGAATGAGTACCTATGCTATAGGCAGTGGGGGAGGCATACCTAGGCCCGCCAAGACAAAGTACAAAGAATAAGGAGTCCAGTAAAAAAGGGACTAAACAATATAGTACATGCTAGCATAAACATGAGCCAGATAAACAACACGATAATGAATCCCACATACATATTGTGCCTGGGATAACAGCCAGGACTTGTACAATAATATCTAAGTACATGAGATATAAATAGAACCCAGATGCCCCTATAAACAGGAAAGGGCTCTGAAAATATGACTGATACATGAAATCAAAAAGGCGCTCCAAGTGGCTGAGGCCGACATCATCAACTCTACGGAGCTACATTGAAGGCTAAAAGGAAGAGGTCATCCGGGCATCTGGGGGGCTACTTGTAGGGCCACCCCCTCATGAGGGTTGAGACATCTCACACACACCTAGGAATCACTAATATCAGTTGATGCATCACTGGACCATCAATTTTACAGATCTCGATCATGCTTAAAGGAGCTGGAGCTGAGAAACAATCAAGTCAAAGGGTAATAAGGAGTCCCTTTGCCTGATCCGAGGCACCGAACAAGAGTGGAAGATGGAACCAAGGTACACTTCCCTATAGACCTATATTCTGGAATGAATGAGCTGATGTTGACAGAAGGAGGGTCACCATAGGTGAGTCAATAAGGGATCCTCAACTAAGGCATGAGTGAAAATAGTAGAGCGACTGATAGACTGACACCAGGGATGATGATGAAATGGGGGGTACTGAGTAGCAGGCAGACGACTTCCCTTGTTAGGGCATAAAGGGCATGGATGTCCAGGCAGCGACTGACACAATATCATGAGTGATAGGGGATAGTGGGACTGAGGGCCATAATGTGCGACACGAGAGAGGGACCAAATAATGAAGGATGGAGAACTATAGTGGGATACAAAGGGACTTGAGATAGACTCCATGAATGCAATGATGACTCAACTTGGATGCTCTAAACAAGGGTGACTTGATGGTGCTGCCACACAGAAAAGGTCCAATGGGGACCATAAAAACATGAGTACATGGTGGTTACTCACGATGAAAATCGACAGGAGCATGGGCAAGTATGGAGGCAAAGTGGTGCCTCCAAGTACGAGTGTTGCAAGTGAAGAAATTTCAATTTTGGGGAGTATTGAAGTGACGCTTCATGGACAAAATGTGTCTTGGTGAAGTATCAAATGAAAAAAAGCATGAGTTGGCTACCTAAAGAAAATAAAACATGCCTGCCCAAAAGGAAATTCTAAGGGTAATATCTCTTCAGATAGAGTGCATTGCGAGGATTGGAAAGGGGATGGCCTTCGATTTCCTCTAATAGATATGCCCCCCAACCTAAATCCTTACTGATGATGTAAGGCCATAGCCATAATGAGTCAAACTTCCCATGACCAAGTACATCATGGGCTTGGTCATACACCAGAACAAGATCGCCTTCGTGAAAATTACGAGGGTGGAATTTTCAGTCATATTGAGCTTTGGTGCATTTCTTAGCTACCTCAATGGTTTGCAATGCAACACGATGGTCTTTGGAAGCATGCTCAAGCATGATAAGTCACTGTTCTAAAGGTTGGGTGTCAGGGAAAATTTCGACGGCTAGATGAAGGGAAGGGATTTAACACTCGATCGGTAAGACTGCCTCCTCTCTAAAAACAAGGTGGAAAGGAGTAAAACCGGTGGCGGTTTTAACAGAAGTTCTATAGGCCCACAAAGTAGGGAAGAGCATAAGGTGCCAGTTGGTTTTGTGCTTATCCACTGTCCGTTGAAGCATCGTTTTAAGAATTTTATTGACTACTTCAACTTGGCCATTACCTTGGGGGTAATAAGAGGAGGAATACTGGTGCTCAAAACCCAATAGTGAGGATAGCTCACGCCATATCTCATCTTCAAAATTTCGGCCATGGTCAGAGACCAATTGTTTCAGAACTCCAAATTGAGCGATCACAAGGTTAAAGAAAAAGAGGGTTGCGGTAGCTGCTGTGTTGTTAAACGTTGGCATGGCCTCAGCCCATTTGGTGAAATAGTCAACCGCCACGATGATATACTTATGGTTACCAGCTGATGATGGTTGACACTCCATAAATTCTATAGGCCACTTATAGAAGGGACCAGCTGAGATGACAAGATGGAGGGGAGCCGGAGGGGCTCGTGCCTTAGGGGCAAAATGTTGGCAATTGGGACAATTTTTGACTGCCTCAATGAAATCACCAAAGAGAGAAGGCCAAAAGTACCCAGCACGCATGATTTTCTGGGCAGTGGCCAGACCGAAAAGGTGGCCACCACAAGCACCACTATGACAGGCATTGAGGACTTGTTCTGCTTCAGCATGTGTGAGACAACGACAAAGGACATAATCTACACCACGACGATAAAGGTCATCACCGATAAGAAGGTAGAGGGGGGCCTGGTGTCGAATACGTCATCAAGCATCACGGTCAAGATGGAGGGCGAACTTTTGATTTTGCAAATAAGTGAGGATGTCTCCAAGGGGACTTCTATCAAGGGTCTCATGGATGATGGTAGGTAGAAAATGTGGGTTGAAGACTCCGTCATCTTAACATCGAGATTTTGAATGTCAATGGGAGCAGGCAGATCCTCTGGTTTTGTTGGAGAATAGCTCGCAGACAAGTGAGAGGTGAACTTGTCATGCTTGGCCTCGAATTGGTAGAATGCTTCCAAAGAGGAGCGATACTCTTCAAGGTGGGGACAGAGGTGAGTGTAATGGCCATGGAAATTGCACAAAGCGCAGGGGTGATTGGTGTGAAAATTTTCTATTTTTAGGATTGAATCATGTATAGTGACATAAACCTCAAGGATATCAGACTCCGGAAACGTCTCATTGACCATGGACTTAAGGTGAGGCAACTCTGGACAAGTGTGGGTGGCGTGACTAACAACATCACACAAAGCACACTGGATAGTGCGTTTTGGCGGCCAAGGAGGGGCAAGATTTTTCAGAGTGGCCTTGTCTTTGGCTGCCCCCATGCGAGCTTTTCCCTTCTTATCTGAAGTAGTCGGAACAAGAGGTGGTTCCTATTGAGGTGGCTGAGGTACTATTGTAGCAGGAGAAGTCATTGGGACCGGTTGAACCAGGGTCAAAGAAAGATAAGTTTTGGGTTGACCAGGTAGGGTAGCAATTGGAGGATCAAGGTACCAGACAAGAATCCCAAGGGTCAAGTTAGGAAGAGAGAGGGTGGCCATGACAGGTGCCATATAAATTCCTGGTGGGGGAGCTAGGAACGGTATCTGACCAGAGGGGTAATGGCTAGGTGAGACGGCTCCCAAATGGTTAAGGCTTGGAGGAACTGTTTCAGGAGGGTAGAGAGGCTCATCAATATCAGCTGAAGGGCCAGGAGGAGGAGGTACAGAAGTCTGAATCAAAGGGCTAGGAGTAGGCTATGGAGGGAAAGGAGACTGCTGACTAGCCGAGGCGGGCTACTTGAGAGCAGCCCGAGACAATTGCATCATGCAAACATTCGATGAGCTGGGGTCAGAGAGAGGAGGAGGAAGACCAGGGAAATTACCAAGCAATGAGGAATATTTGTAGACTCTGAGTGAGACACTGGTCAAAGGATCGATGGTTTGCTTGTTGGCCACTAAAGAGATGGTGGACTCAGGGGAGGTCTGAGACTTCAGTTCGTAATATGTCAACTGGTCAAAGGTGACTATATTTCCATTATGAGGGAAAGACATCTTGCGGTGGACCGTGGAAGGGACAGCAAACATCGCATAAGTGTAGCTACGACCCAATAGAATGTTGTAATCTAAGGAGGCATCTATGACTTCTACGTCAATGGAAATAGTCTTGCCCGCAAGAGTAATAGGAAAATTGTGGAATAAGCCAATGGGCTGGGAGGCGTGGCCATCTCACGCTTGGAGAGTGATCGTGGAAGGATCCAACTTAGGTGATCTGAGTTGCTTCCAAACTGAAGCAGCTTCAATAATGCACCAGGAAACGTTGGCGTTCTGGATCTTGACTGGGATTTGAAAGGTGACAAAAGCAGGGAGAGGAGGATGTTCTGACCGGTCAACATCAAATACAATCAATTGATCATCGGAAGGATCTACAGTGCCCATGGCAGATAGTAGAGCTTTTCATTGTGAAGAGAACGACTGGAGGAGTTCCAGCATTGAAATGGCAGCAGGAGATTGTGCCAAATCATCTACTATGCTATACGAATGGGCAGCTTTTCCGGAAGCAGCATTTTGGTGTAGTGGTCCCTTAGGGATCTTGGTATGAACCTCCGCCTTAGGCTGAGGGATCTGCAAGGGACCATTAGGTGTCAAAAGAGGCTCTGTAGATACTGAAGAAGGCGGCTCGGGGACAGACGTAGCGGGAGGCTTTTTGTACTGACGGGACCGAGTCTGAAGATTGATGTCTATGGTTAGAGGTTGATCAGAGTTCATCATGAGAATTTGGTAATAGGAGGTACCAGATGGAAGAGGTTGAGTAGCCACTTGACCTTCAGGTGGTTGGGTAGCCACAAATCCTTGCTGAGGGAAAGGATCAGTAAACACAGTCAGTTGACTGGGTGTAGCACTGGGAGGGATGGAAGGGAAGGATTGTTGCCCTCACAATGTTTCTTGAGACTCCCACAGCTACCGCATCTGTGGTAAAAGAGGACAATCATGTGTGTAATGACCATAAACACCACAACAAGAACAAGGCTTGTTCATGCAAACAGGTCTGTTCTGCTTGGGTTGGGTGTCCTGTTGATGGTTAGTAGTGTTAGAAGCATTATTTTGAGGATTAGGTCCAAGATTACCAGGAGCAGACTTATTTTGAGTTCCTTTCCTCTTCCTTTTGGAGGGAGGAGGATTAGTCACGCTCTGCTATGCATACACCTGCCCCTGAGGGGGTAGTGGCTACTGTTGTGGGGGTTGAGAAGGCAAGGGAGGAGGTGGTGCTAATGTTGGAGGAGTTGGAGCACCAGGCTGTGGATACAGATAATAAGGAGGTTGGGTAATAGTGTAGTAAATAGGAGGTTGGGAAAAAGGAGGAGGCATGTCGTATCTTGGATACGTGCTACTGGGAGGGGGAAAAGTGCAGGAGGTGATGGCCCCCCCTGAGGAAAGCCATAGCCCATGGGAGGTTGAGCGTATGGATTAGAGAAAGCTCCAACGATACCGTCGGCGGCGTGATATGCCCTCGGTGCGTTGGCACCACCGGGTCTAGGAAGATCAGGTAGAATGATATAAACATAACCTGACTGAGCATAGATCAGGTCATACTTTAAAGCAATTTTGAGAGCGACTTCTTCGGTTTGAGGAAAGTGCGATGCGACATCTTTCCTGATAGGTGGAAAAAGAGATCTAAGGAACCAGTCCATGTAGACATCATGTTCGAAGGTAGGGGCTTGACATAGGCTCTTTCTTCACTTGCATTCCTAGACATGGTCGGATAGGCGGGTCGTAGACGATTGACAGAAAGAAGTCAAGAGTTCGGTACCAGTGTCATAATGAAGGGGAAGCTGGAAGTAAAACAGAAAAGCCTGGGCAATAGTCGCAAAGGTGGTATGAGAGGAAGGGGTCTAATCAACATACCACTTAGAAGCTTCACCTGTAAGCATACGTTGGAACAACCAAAGACGAACAGAGTCATCGGTAATGGAGTTAGACGAACACCACATGTGGAAAGATCGAACATGATTTGTAGGAACTTCTCCAGCAAGGCCTTCAAACTTTGGGATGTCGGAAGGGAGCTTTGTCAGCATAGTAGGCCAACTAGCGTCATGGTGTATAGGGTCATTTATCAAGTGGTCAAAATCAGGAATGCTGAGGCCTGCCATGAAGGGGAGAAAGGACGCAGCCGGGGTAGTGTCCGTTGCGGTCCCACTAGTGGTATTCCCAGCATGAGGGCCGGGGTTACCACCAGCATTAGGTCTTGCACTAGACATGGTGAAGGTGACAGGGGGAGAACCGAAGGTGGAACGAGAAGGAGAACTTAATGAACCAGAAGAAGAGTCGGAGTGTGGACTCGGTGGAGGACTAACTCGAATCCTATGCGGAGGAGTAAGTATTCCTACCGGAAAATGAGGATGAAGGCCAAGAAGTCTTCGGGATAAATGCCTTGGTGGTGCAATGATGACAACACAAACACGATATAAAGGAAAAATATAATGACAAGGGTAGGGAGGCGTAGGATCAACTGATTACAATGTCAAAACAAGGGCAGAGAGGTGCAGGATCAATTGATTTCAATGTTTTAGAGTCTTTTCTTGGCGGTGTTAACCAAGCCATTTTTTGCTTAGGGTGTGTGTGCAAAGTGTGTAATTTTAATTTTTAAACCCAGACGTTTGTAGAGAAAAATAAAAAGTGTGCTGTGTAACTGAAAATAAACCTGCAGATAACAGTATATGAAACTGAAATAACAGTAAATAAATAGCTAATAATGAAATAATATAAACCCAAGGAGGCGGGCCTCTCAAAAAGTAGTCTGTAGGCGGGTAAAAAACTAATAAAAACACACTAAAAAATCCAATAGATCTAAGGTCAAGAGGGACAGGGATCTAAAGGACAAATCTGCTGGAAAGTGGTGCAGAAAACAACAACAAATCAGAGGAAAAATTGTTGTAAATGAGGTGGCGAAAGGCTATCTCCTAGAGGGAAACAGAGTGAACCCTAGAGGAAAACCCAAAAAAATCTAAATGAGGTGATTCGTATGGATAACAAGCTGATCTTAAGCAGATCTGAAGGTGAGGTAAGATTTGAAAATGGCTGAAGACTCTGAAACTCCAGACAACCTGCAACAGCAAAAAATCTTCCACAAGAGGTGGAGGGTACTGAAGCCCTAGGGGGCTAGGTTCCCACTTAGTTGAGAAAAAAAAAACAAGTACAGGTCCAAAAAAAGCGGAGACAGAGGTCAGAAAACCCTGAACAGAGGCTCAGACAAACCCAGAAAACTTTAAGAAAAATTCCTGCAAAAAGTCCAGGTTGTAGTTTTTGACCTGTTTTCAGCAGAGGTCGCAATTTTTGGGCTGAAAGGTGTGTCCTGAGGGTCCAGGTTGCATTTTTTGGCCCAAAAAATGTGACCTGCACTTCCGGCACTCTAGGCGGCAGATGTCTGTCACCTGCGCAATAGGTCCGAAAACACACAGAAGTTAGAATTTTTATCATTTTAGGGTTTTATAGGTTAAAAAAAAACATTAAGAAAAGAAAAAACAAGAGGTTGAAGAGAAATCCTAGGGTTTGAAATAGCTGGATATGCAAGGATCAGAAAAACGACAGAGGTCATAATCGTAAACCCGTGTGGAGTCGCCAGTTGTTAGTATGAATCTTAATTCCAAGCATACGAAAAAAGACCACTTTAGTTGTGCATAACAAACAACCCTAACAGTAGAGATGGCTACCAATATCCTTATATCTACAGTTAGGTGATCAATATAAATGCTGCAAAAATCTAGATCTATGCATTAGAAGACATTAAGCAGTAGATAAAACAAGATTTATTCCATGCATCCAATAGACAATACAAGAATATGTTAAACGAATTTTGTATTAATGGCACCTGGGAGGAAAACATAGAAGGATGTTACCAGTTATCCTCAATGGGATGGGTTCTTGTAAGTCCACAACACTTCAGATCTAAAATTCCTCTCTCCTGATGGTGTAGAAAACCCAGACAAAAATGGTAGCAAAATATGACTATGATGGTGGATCAAAGTCAGACCAAAAGTATAGATCCAGAGTGATCTTTAGGCAGCAAAAGGTGGTAAATGAATGGGAAAACCCTTATATTTATAACAAAATATTGAGTTAGTCTAGATATTGGTGCATAATTAAAATATTATTAACCAAATCAAGATCCAACTTTTATGGAATATTTTATTATATTTGTTGGAGGGGAAAGAAATTTGACTTGGGTCAAATCCCTTTATTTGTAAATAATAAATAAATAAATGATTTATTTATCATTTTAAGGATGTGGTTAAGTAATAATAAAATAAATAATGATTTATTTAATTATTTAAGGGTGATTTAGTCATATTTAACAAAGAATATTATTTAAATAAGGTTTAAATAATTATTCTTAGAAAATAATAACATAAATAATGATTTATCTAATTAATTTCCTTGTTTTGGGTTAAATATAACTAGGAATATTAATGTAACTGTTGTTTAACTAATTATTCCTTGAGAAAAATCAAACAAATGTAGATTTGTGTAATATTTCCTCATGGGGTTTCCTATTTAGACCATAAACAACTTAATAAAGGTGGTTTACTAAGTTATTTTCATAGTGAAAGAAATTTTACTTAGGGTAAAATTGGTCTTACATGGTGTACTTAGATCCATCTAATAGAAACAGGTTAGATGACCAAAAAATGGTGTAACACAAATCAAATTGAAGAATCAGGAAATCAAAATAGAAATATATTCTCAATTTTTGAAGTAGAAGCCAGGTAATCAAAACATATTCCTATCAGCCTTTGATTATTCAACTCAAAAATTGATTATGTCAGTTTTACAGCCCATTGTACCAGTGCCAAAGACAGTGGTTGATTATAAAAAGGTTGATATGGAAGTAGCCATAGATAAAATCCATGAGTTGAATCAGATTGAATTTCACAGGAAAACATCAGAGATGCTCTATCCCACAGTGACCAAAAAAGCCATGAGTGCTCATAGGCTTCAAAATACCATTTCTAATGTGCAAGACCAAATGAAGATCGATAAAGCTTCATTATATGCAAATGATCTAATGATAAAGGCCTTAGAAGAGTTAGTATTGTAGGTAGGATACAATCCTACAAACATCAAAGCAGCCGAAGCATTGGTTAAAAATAAAAATGAGGACATAGCTGCCTTGAGGAAACAACTCAAGCTTTCTCAAGGTGAGCATCCTAAAACAAAGGAAGTTTTACAGGATCAAAAAGAGAAATATGAAATGATGAGTTTGATACTTCAACTCACAGCTCAAATCAAATAAATGTGAAGGAATGAACTCTGTTGTCACTAGATTCATGGTTAAATTCACTAATTTAAGGAAAAAGGGACTTCTTGACATCATGGTGATCAATGATAATTTAATGCCTCAGAATGATTATGACAAAAATATCAAAGAGCATGCCAAAGAACAGGTGAACAAGCCAACAGGCCGAGGTATTCCCACAGGAAAAGTATTGCGAAATTTTTTTGAAGATTTGTTTTATTTGCAGTATGAGATCAAACATGTATTTGTCATCAAGCTCACATTTTCTAGATACAGTGAGGTTGATGAGAATTTTAGGAAACTCAAGAATATTATAATTCCTAAAAATGAGGAGTGCAAAGCATTGACTGATTTTTTATGAAGAATGAAAATCAAACACATGAACATAAAAAAATTTGTTTGCTGATTTCACGGTCAAAACAGATTTTTACAGCAGAAAGCAATTTTACTGAAGGTTAAAGAGTATCCGAAGTTAAAGAGTATCAGTAAGAAAGAGTATCAGCGAGGAATAGTATCAGTGAAGGCAAGTTAAATTTTGAAAATATCTAAAAGGCCAGCAAAGAGGACACATAAGCAGCCAACTACTTCTTATCTTGAAACAGTTTCTATTTATTTTGAATAAAATAGGACAACTTGCTAATTTGTTGAGCAAGCTGTCACTATTATTGTTGTACGTTATTTAATTTTCCTAAGTTAGTTCCTAGAAGTCATCTAGGATATTTTGTAAGACATTTTATAAAAATACTTCACTCTTTGAAGTATTTTGGTGTGGAATAAAATTGTTGGAGATTACTATAGATATTTTGTTGACTTGAAGGCTTTGGATTTCGAATTTGAGTAGTAGATTGGATCACCTTTTTGGCATCATACTTCAAGATCCATCTGATAAGCTATTTGGAATGAAGTACTCTCTTAAACTTGTCATTGTTATCTTCTTTTGTTTCATACATACATCTATGTTTTAATTCTAAATCTGAATGTATAACTAGGATTATTACTACAGGACATGTTAATAGCACCCTATTTTTAACTAGTTATCATTTCTTTGTTTTCTTCTGATTTCTGGTGTAGGGAATTCTTAATTTCTCACTCTCCCTTTTGACCTCTATCTTTTACTTCCCTTTTCCGAATCTAAGGATTCTTAAGTGCCCTTTATCCCGATCATACCATCTCAAAAACCAATTTTCCAAGATCTCCAAGGGTTATCTACCCTGCCCTACAGAAATTTGACTTTTTAGGCCTTGATCCCAGTTCTGTTAGCTTGACTTAGACTCCATAGCCCAATGGACAAGTAGATTTCCCTCTATCTATCCTCCAAGTGAAATTTTCCCACCAAATCCAACAAAACAAAACCAAATATGTACTTTAATAACTGGCCTAATATTAAAAACCAAAAAAAAGTTAAAATTGAAAGAGAGAGACCTCTATGAACCCTAGGAAGGCTAGATCCTAGAGTTTGAAGTAGGTTTCTGGTTACCTCTAGTATTCTTTGACTAAAAACCAAAATCCCACAACTTAAGAATTTACTGGAGTGTTAACATTACTAGCGACCATATTGGTGAAATAACCAATCCTCAGTCATAAAATTAGTCTTAAAGGAATCATTTAAATCATCCTTTTACTTTAAGATTATTTTTATAGGTTGTGGGTAATTGAAAATTTGTAATTCTATCTTCTAGGAAAACCTACTATACCAGGTGTAACCCAGATCCTAAGCCTGTTGTTATACTAGATGCCCCAGACCGAATTGGTAAAAAGAAAAAGAAAAAAAAAATTAGAAGCTGAAGTCTCATTGGCAAGAGTCAATTCATTACCCAGTGAGTTAGAAAGTCTGCAAGACATTGATTTTGATCTGAAATTTGAGCATTCCTTATTTAAAAGTAAATTTGAAAATGATTTAAAAACTGTTGTTTTAGACCCTGCTTTTCTTTCATTTTTGAATGATAAACATAAATCTATTACAGTAAGTTCTAGATCTAAGCAAGCTGAATATCAGACCAAAGTTGAAGAGATTAATGTTACTATTCTAAAGGATATTGATGAAGCTATTGAATTAGCTCATTTATTGACTTATGCAAACAGACCTTCAACTTCCCAATTACATACCACAATAATTCCAGCTAGAGAGTCATCTCTTTATGTTACATCATTCACAAATTCTACTACCAGCTCATCTACAGATCCATTTATCCCTAAAATACCCCTACAACCCACAGTGTTATTTCCACCAATCACTTCATCCACTATATCCATTAGTTCACCCTTTGATTTCTTAAAAACATCATCCTCATTTCCTAGCACTTCAAATACTATCTTTAGTTCATCTACTATCATTTCCAGCACAGCTCCAAGCAGTTCAACCTTACCTCCTAGTCAAGCTAAGCTTCAAGCTATGGCTGCTAGATATGCTCCCCTTTTCCTACCACAGCAACTTCATGATATGCTAGAAGAATATCAAAACAAAATACCATTGTTTGATGGCACTACTCAATATTCCGCTCAGCAACAAATTACTAAGATGACAGACTCCTTTGAAATTTATGAAATTGAGCATTCAAATGTTCAAATGAGACTGTTTGCTCAAACTTTAACAGGGGCAGTTAAGAAATGGTTTAAAGATTTAGCTGCTGATAGTGTAACTGATTTAGCTGTCTTTTTTACTTTTTTTTTAAATAAATGGGAAAAGAAAAATAACCCCCTCTAAATTTTGTCTGAATTTGATAATTTAGAAAGAGCTCCAAATGAGTCAGTTCAAGATTATTGCACTAGGTATAATAGTGTCTATAATTCTATCCCTGCAAATCTAAAACCTACTCCTTATTCCGTTCTACTCAAATTCCCTGATGGATTTGATACAGATATGGCTTACCAATTAAGGGAAAGAGATGAAGACACATTAGAAAAAAATGCAAACTGATGCAGTAAGTGTAGAAGTGAACATCCTAGCTAGAAAAGCTAGACTTAGAAATGAAAGAAGAGTGACTATCAAAGAAGAAAATGCTAATTCAGACACAAAAATGGATGTTATAGCTAAAAATTTAGAAAGGGTGATTGATAGATTAGATAATATGGAGATAATACCTCAGTGGGATAACCAACAACATATTATAAATCCCAATTTTAGAAAAAATATAAATTCTAGAAAAGGAAAAGAAACATTCCCGGATCAAACAATTAGGCCACCATTCCAAGAGAACTATGCTAAAAGTTCTTAGAATAATAATGATTAGGAGGAGGATAATATTAATCTAATGGGAATTGATGACAATAATACTATTTTCCTAACTCAGGAAGATCAGGAATTTTTTGAACTTCAACAGCTTAAATTAGATTCTAGTGAATCCTTTGATTATAAGCAAGGTTATGACTATGCAATAAATGAAATACACAACCAGTATAACCTTAGAAACAAGAAAAATAATGAGTCTTCTACTAAGAAAACTTCCCAAAATTAGAATTAGAAAACAGTAGAAGCCCCTAAAAGAAAAGTTCTGCAAATTCTCCCAAGGGAAAATAAGAAAAACTCAAATTCCTCCCAAAACATTTCTAGTCCTACGAAAGCATCAGGCCCTAAAATTGCTGACATTACTGATGAAGTTGCTCAAGCTGAAAAATATCCTAAAAAATCTACTGCTGCTAAAGCTTCTAATTCTGTAAAAACAACAAATTTAGATCCCAAAAAGCCTTTTGTTGATCCTAAAATAGCAGATCCACAAACTGTTGCTCCAAAAACATCCGCTGAAAATTCTAAATCAGAAAGAACATCTACTGCTTCAAAAAAAATCCCTGAAAACAAAGTTAGAAGTAGTAAAACACAAGAACACAAACATAGAATCCTAAAACAATTGAAAATGAAAAAACAACTGTAGAAAAGTAAGACAAACCAACACAAACTACAGTTACCAAATAAGAACTAATTCAAATCAGTAAAGCTCAACCTACATTCAACATACAATCAGAAATTGCAAAACTTAAAATACCAATTCCTTTGACTGAATTGATAAATAATAACTTGTATAAATCAACCATCACTGAAACATTAAATATGAATGATGGAGAAGACTCCATAAATCTAAATGATGATCAGCTAGAGTTGATTTTTGGCCTAGTTGTAAATGGAAAACATGCAGATGGTGCAGTTCCTCCATTCTATATCAGTTTAACCATTCATGGTAGAATTCTACATAACACAATGCTAGATTCAGGAGCTTCCCATAACTTAATGCCAAAAGCCATCATGGAAACTCTGAATCTAGAAATTACAAGGCCATACAAAGATTTGTTTTCTTTCGATTCCAGTAAAGTTAAATGCTTAGGTTTAATTAAGGATTTTTGTGTAACACTAGTTCAATACCCTGGTAAGAGTATATTAATGAAAATTATAGTAGCTGATATCCTACCAAAATATGGTATGCTACTTTCTCGCTCATGGGGAGCAAATTCGCAGGGATCTCTACAATTGGACATGTCTTATGCTACTATCTTGGTGTTTGGCCATCCTAAAAAGTTATATAGGGAAACATTAATGAATTACATGGTCATTAGTGCTGAAAGATCTATAAACTACCCAATTTACTCTACACCAACTGACCTTGATTCATTTATCCTATGTAACTCTTTAACAAATAAAATCCAAACTGAACTAGTAGATAAAAAGAGAGAACCAAACAATGATAAAAATTTTCGTGAATCTTAATGGAATTTAAGACTTTGATGGTTTAGTGAACAAGTTAGGAGCAGGAGCAGGAGTCTAGATAAAAAATATGGAAACCAATCATTCTGAAGGTCATGCTTTCAGGCTAAATTTCAAATGTACAAACAATATGGCCGAGTATGAAGCCCTTATCCTAGGACTCCAAATCATTAGAAACTCAGAAGGAAAAAGAATTTTAATCCTGGGACATTCAGATTTGATCATAAAACAAGTAAATGGAGTTTATTCTATCTACAATCCTATATTGAGTAGATATAGAGACGCTATCATAGATTTAACTGATGATTTATTGGAATGTAAGTTTGTAGTTATACCCAGAAAACAAAATATACAAGCTCATTGTCTTGCAAATTTTGCTAGTACATGGAATTTACCATTTCAACCTAATCACATATATACTGCTGAAGTCAAACATAGGCCAATAATTCCAGATAATCTAAAGTATTGGCATATTTTTTCTCAGGATGAACAGATTTACAAGTTTATGAACAATGAAGGAGAATTTCAGAATTGTATTATAGATACAGATTGTTCATTAAATCGTGATTTGGATTGTGAAATAGATTTAAATGACTTAGATGTAAATAAAATAAATTTTTATAAACCCACTAGATTTAGTCAAGCTGACATAGATATATTAGAGAAAGTAGAGATTGAAGACATTGTTGAAGATGAATCAGATATAGTGAATCTTAAGGATAATTTTTTACCTAAAGGTTTAACTCATTTAGAGGATCTTTTTGACTCTAATGATGTAGCTAGAAAACCAAAAATGGAGCCAATAAGATCTGACATAGAAGAATGTAACATTGGTACAGAATCAAAACCAAAGATAATCAAACTGTACAAAATTTACCTCAACAAGAAATGGATAAATATATTGAGCTTTTAAAGGAATATCAAGATGTTTTTGCTTGGAGTTATGAAGATTTAAAATCTTATGATACAAACATAATCCAACACAAAATTCCAATAAAAAAAGATCAAAATCCATTCAAGCAAAAGTTGAGAAGGATTAACCCTGTGCTATTACCTTTGATTGAAAAAGAAGTTAAAAGAATGTATAATGCCCAGATCATTGCACCAATCAGATATTCTGATTGGGTTTCCAACCTAGTTCCTACAAGAAAGAAGACATGAGAAACTAGATTGTGTGTGGACTTTATAAATCTTAACAAAGTATCTTTAAAGGATAATTACCCTTACCCAAAATGGACCACATATTACAAAGGGTAGTAGGTTCTTCAAGGATTTCATTGTTAGATGGTTTTTCAGGATACAACCAGATCCTAGTTCAAGAAGAAGACCAAGCTAAAACAACATTTTCTACTCCTTGGGGCACTTTTATGTATGTAAAAATGCCCTTTGGTCTAATGAATGTAGGAGCAACCTTTCAAAGGGCTATGGACACACCTTTTTCAAAGGAAATACATGAGTTCTTAGTTATTTACTTAGATGACATTACTATGTTTTCCAAAACAGATAATGAACACTTGGATCATTTCAGACAAGTTTTTATTAAGTGTAGGAAATATGGCATCTCTTTAAATCCTAAGAAAATTCTATTTGGACTAGAAGAAGGTAAGTTACTTGGACATATAATCTTAAAAGAAGGAATTAGGATAGATCCTGCTAGGATAGAAGCAATTTTGAACATCAACCCACCAAGAAACATCAAAGAATTACAAGCTTTTTTAGGTAAGATAATTTTTGTAAGAAGATTCATATCTAATTTAGCTGAGATAATTAGAGAATTGAATAGCATGCTTGTTATCACTATAATTTTTTTTCCAAATTTGGATAGATTTCTTGGTTCCTAGTCATGTTTTTTAGATAGGCGTGAAGTCATGTTAAGTTTCTAGGGGTTAAGTGATAGGGTTAGAGTCTCATTTCCATTCACAAAATAAAGTCTAGCAACCTTATTTCATACATTGACAGTCTTATACCATGTTTGGAAAGTCAAATTTTAAACCATATTGAAAAAAATTTGATTAAGCCACGAAACCACGTTTTTGTAGCACAGACAATGTAAAAAAAATCTTTTGCGCTACGAAAACGCTAGTCATTTCGTAGTGCAAAACCCTGAATTTGCATTGAGCGTGCTATGAAATCGAGGATTCGTAGCATGTCTTGTCAGTCATCAAATCCACCAGAATTCTGTTAATCATTCATGATTAGGTGTCAGCCATGAGTATTTTCTCACACATGCAACCATTCATAGCCATCATAACACTCGTTTGAGGTCATTTGTCTTATGTCATTCTCAAATTTGAAAGGGGTTTGGTTTTATTGTCTCATGCAAGAAACATATGATGCATACCCTTCCCGAATGGTAAGCTCATGGTAAGTGGAAACCAAAGCTTCTCTTTCATTCATCAAGTGAGGCAGTGTCTCTAATCAAGCGAGGTAGTTTACTCTGAAATCAAGCAAGGATGTTGGTTACAGGTTTTCAAAAGCACACAAGAAGTTCAAGGAAAAGTTGATAGAGGAAAGGAAGAATCACCGGTCAAGCCATTGTTTAAGGACGAAGGCTGAAAGCATTGAGGCTCTAACCAAAGACAAATTAGTTTATGATGCCTTCAAGAAGATAGGATGTTGGAAGTTCTGTAAAAAATTGCAGGGAGGTCATAATCAAGTGACAAAAGAATTTGCTCTTCACTTCACAGGTTCGGATACAAAGTTTGGTCTCTTAAACTTGACAATTTCCCCTGAAATTATATCATCAGTGACAAATATTCCAAGGGGAGAAGAAAGATGGTTCAAAAACTTCAGGTTTGATATGGAACCTTGTAAAATTTTTCTGAAGCCAGGGTTTGAAGAAACAGATTTAACTAAAGTAGTGCCAAGAAGCTACATCAAGAACACCTATTCCAATATTCTCTACAAAATTCAAAGGTACTTCACCTGTGAGGGAAGATACCATAAGGTGTACTCTTATCATTTCAAGCTCCTATTTCATTTTACTGGAATGATTTCTTTGGATTTTTGTTTCTTCTTATTTCGAAGTTTAGCTAATATGGTAGATAAAGTGCAGATGAAATCTCAATACTGTTAAACTTCACTTTTCCATCATGGTCTAGTTAAATTGATTTTTTTACATGAACTTCAAAGAATAAACAAAGAATGGTCTACATTTTTTTGTGTGTGTGTATTTGGGGTGGAAACACAAGGAGCAGGTGTTAGCTCTAGGGCCAAAGAAAAATCATCATCAGAAGCCAGTGAACCCGCAGAGACAAGATCAAAAATATTTGTCAAATTAAAGCCTAGAAATCAAGTGAAAGAGCCAGAGATTAGAACAGCAATGATTATTCAGGAAACCCCTCAACCTGCACAAAAGAGGACAACTAAAGGTAAGGAAATAGTACAGGAGCATTCAACCAGCAAATCAGCCCAGAAAAGATTAACTAGAAGTCAAATAGCAAGGGAAAAAGGAAAAACAGTGGTTTCAGAAGAAGATCCAGGTTTAAAGGGTAGTTTGAATTATATTTTATAGGCTATTGATATTGAGGAATATCCTTTAGTTCAGGCAGATTTTATAAGTTTGGATGAAGGGAAATCTAAGAAGATCAAGTCTTCCAAAAAGCTGGATTTTAATGATGAAATTTCAGAGTTTGTGTTTAAGCCCAGAAGGCCTCTAACTAGGAATTCAAAAAAGCTGCAAGGGTTGGATGTGGAGTTAGATAAAACTAGAGAAGTTTCAAATGTTTATGAAGATCCCATATACCTTTCATCGCCTATGCCTGAAGATGACAGAAACAGAGTTTTCAATACTCAAAGAGAAAAGAGCAATTATGAAGGAATTAAAGAAAAATTGAGACTAGATAATCTTGAAATTTCTAAGCTTAAGAAGAAAGAAAGAAAACATGTTGTTGAGAAGATAAACTTCAGCAGAATTAAGGCTCTATGGGAGCTTGAAAGAGTCTCAAAACCTGAAACAGTCAGCAGCGAAGCTCAGTATTTTACCTGGACTCTTCCTATAATCAAAGAGGCTAAATTTGTGAGAAGGATAAATTTTAATATAAGGGCTACTAACAGAAGGTTGAAGAGGTAGATTGAAGATCTTGAAATTCAATTGACAAACTCTGAAGGTTAGCTACAGCAAAAGTAAGGCAATAAGTGACAAATCCATAATATAGTTTTGTTTTGGGAAGGACACCACTTTTTGAAAATATTGCAAAGTTGATTTATGTTGATTGTTAAGGTCTATTAGGATCAAGGAAATCATTAAAGGGCTATAAATACTCTTAAGATCTGAAGATTATGAAAAGACTGTGTAAAAAGGAGTTACACAGCAGTTTCATAGCGCGCTAAGAAACTACTATAGGTGCATTTTTGAACATTTTTGTAAAAGTTTTGAGAGGTAAACAGTTTGGTTTCTGAATTCTATTGCTTCTGGTGGTTAGAAAGAGTTCAAAAATGAAATACCAAGTCTCAAGGAAAAATAAAGTGGATGGTTGAGATATTTTTAACAAGATACAAATTTTGAGCTATGAAAACAACTACTCATTTCGTAGCGCAATCATACCATGTCTCCTTTTTAATTTTTCAAAGGCTCAGTTTCTATACAGGTGGAAAAGCATTGTTCCATGGAAGTGATAATACATGTCACTTATTTAAAAGGTCCATACTTCCAGCAAAAAGGGTTCGAAGATCATCAAAGAAGGAAAAGGCTAAATTATAGGAAACATATACCTTGTTTTGTAGGGCAAGTAAGACATGAATCAACATGATAGCATAATAAGATTGGAAGCATCATCAAAGTCGAAGATATGGAGGAACAACTGTCAGAGATATAATTTAAGTTCTATATAAGGTTTTTTAGACATAATAAGGAGTTTTACTCCTATTTGTATTAGGAATTCTAGAAGAGACAGTTAACTGTCAGATGTAATTAATAGTCAGTTTTAGGAGCAAATAGGTGTCAGTTTAAGATAGAATTCGAATTCCTGTGAGGATGGATCATAGAATCCAAGGTTGTAAAGACTCTATATGTAGCATGAGGTCGAATTCCTGAAGGTTGACATTTTTTCATTAACAAGCAAACTATGTTATTGTAGCAGACTGTGTGTTTTTATCTTAATACAGATATTGGCTTACTACTCAGGATTCAGAAAGAGTTTTTAATGTGTGATCTTGCTATGGCTTTCCTTATCTATCTATTTGCAGTGGTATAAACATATGTTACTTATAATTCATTGGAAAATGCTCTAACTTCCTGCATATGTTTGTAAACTGTGTTTGTTCACTATGTTACTATTTTGCTGATACACCTAAAATCTTTGAAATGCCCTGACTTCCATGATAAGCCAAGTTTGATGTTTTGTGGAAACATACCTTGACTCCATAGCACAATAGATGTTTGTTGATCAGTAATTCAACCAGTCATACGCTTTTATCCAATTTATTCCTAGAGTTAGCCATCTAATCTTTAATTCAAAATATTAAACCTAGTGAGAGAGCCCTCTCAGGTTGAGGACACTAAGCCTCAACTAAAATTTCAGTTTGAAATAGTTACACTAAGGTAGCCTGACTAGCAGCCTATCAAGTCCTATTTTGGTGATTAAAATTCTCAAAAAAGATTCAGTTCTTATATGGTCTGTTGAGGCTAAACAATCATTTGAATCTATCAAATAAGCCTTAACTAAAACTCCAGTCCTAATAAGTATTGATTTTAAGAAAGATTTCATGATTTTTTCATTTGATTTAGAACACACCATTCCTGCAGTCTTACTACAGAAAAATGACCAAGGATTTGAGCAAACCATAACTTTTTTCATTAAATCCCTTAGAGATGCCCCTTTGAAGTACAACATTATGGAAAAAAAAGCCTTAGCCTTGGTTAAGGCCATCAAAGACTTTAGAGTTTATATTCTCTACTCACACATTATTACCTATGTCCCAAATTCTGTAGTTAAAGACATTCTTACTCAGTATGGTCCTAATGGAAGAAGAGGTAAATAGATTGGCACTATCTTAGAATATGACATAGAGATAAAACCCACCAAGCTCATTAAAGGTCAAGGATTAGCCAAACTTATGGCTAAATCCAATTGTAATGCCCTAGATATAAATTTATTTCTCAAGTAGATGATCAGGAAGAGATGGCAACTCCATCGATCAGTGAAGACTTTTCACGCTCAGCTTGGTATACAGATATCATATTTGTACTCCAAAACTTACAAGATCCTCTTGGATTGTCAAGAACCAAAGCTAGATTTTTAAAACTTAAAGCAGTAAGATTTTGTATCTTAGATAATGTACTTTTTTGGAGAGATCATAGTGGGATTTTACTAAATTGTTTACTAAAGGAAGAAGCTAACAAAATACTTGAAGAATTTCATGCAGGTGACTGTGGAGGACATTTATACTGGAAAAATACTACTGCAAGATCCTGAGAGCTGGTTTTTACTAGCCTACCTTGTTTTCTGATGTCAAAAAATATGTTACTTCATGTCATAAGTGCCAAATTTTTGAGGGAAAGAAGAAATTATTACCCCTCCCTTTAAAGCCAATTTCAACTGAAGTTCCATTTCAACAATGGGGTCTAGACTTCATTGGTGAAATTCACCCTCCATGTTCAGGGCAACATAAGTGGATTTTGATAGCCACTAATTATTTTACCAAGTGGATTGAAGCCATACCTTCCAGACAATCCACTGATATTGTCATTATTTCCTTCCTAGAAAACAACATCCTTTCAAGATTTGGGTGCCCTCAAAAGAGAATTATTGATAATGCAGCAACATTCAAATCCAATAAAATGATTGAATTTTGCCACAAATACCATATTACCCTAGGCCACTCTATTGCATATTACCCCCAAGGTAATGGCCTAGCTGAATCCTGAAACAAAAGCCTAGTAAATATCATCAAAAAATTACTTGAAGACAATAAAAAGACTTCGCATAAGAAGTTAGTCAATGCCTTATGGGAAGACCGACTTACTACTAAGAAATCCATTGGTACTTCACCTTACCAACTAGTTTATGGAATGGATGTTGTTTTTCCTTCCTCCTTAGGTGTACTAGTGATGAAAATTATCTAAGAATTATAGGTTGAAACAAATGACATCCAAAGAAGGATAAATCAAACTATTCACTTGCAAAAAAGAAGGGAAGAAGTTTATGTCAAATCTTAAGTCATTCAGGATAAGATCAAGAAAATCTATGATAAAAATACTAAAGAGGATGATTTTTACATAGGAGATAAAGTGCTAAAATGGGATTCTAGAAGAGAAGACAAAGGAAAACATGGAAAATTTGATTTTCTATGGAAAGGGACTTATGTAATTTATGGATATAGAGGTAATAATTCTTTCTTTCTCAAATAATTGGATGGAACAGATCTGCAAGAAGGACCAATTAATGGCAGAATGATGAAGCCCTACTACTCACCTGAGTTAACCAATAGTTAGTTTTTAGTCACTTTAATCATTGTACATATACATTGCAAAGTTTAGATTGGATTGGATGTTTCCTCAGCAGAGTTGAAGACCGAAGAGAAGGCCCTAAGCTTTGAGAAGTAAATATCATAAATATAAATAAGTTGCATATATCATAAGACATTTACAGGGTCATCACAACCATATTTCAAAGGCTACTAGTCTTAGAGTTCTTGATATTTCACTAGGAAATGTCATCCCCATGTGGAGCCACTATTAGGGTCCTATAATAATAGGGTTCATAAAATTTTGAATTGACTTTGATAAGTCTTGTAAATATGTACATACCTTGCTTTCTGCAAGTTGTTTTCCCATATTTTGAAAAAATGAAAAATAATAAAAAATCAAAAAGAGGGTAAAAAGTCCTAAAAGAAAGATCAAAGGACTTAGAAAAATATATACCCCAAAAGAAAAAGAGAAATAAAAATTGAAAGTGAGCAAATCCAAATGCCACTACTTTTAATTTTTACTGCAAGAATAATGATTATGTTTAGAGTGTCAATAAATGCCATAATCCATGATCAGTTAAATAGTTTAATCTTAACTGTTCATGTTTCAATTTCATGTTTTAGATAGTGAATAAATATTTGTCAAACAGTTTAAAATTGACAAATCAGTATATAGGTAGAGAATAATGAGGAGCTCAATAGTTTAATCTGAGCCCTCAGGTGAAATAAGGTAGATTTAGATAGTTTTTATGCTTTTAAATAAAATGTTTTAAGGTTGCAAGCCTAAATGCACCTACAAAATGAAGAAAAAATGTTATAAATACAAGATTGGGTAGGTAGAAAGCAGTGAAGCAATCATGTAAATAATACATCATTGGGGAAAATCACTAATTTCCCCTTCCCCATGAGCATTCAATATTCTAAGCTATTAGTCAAACAAGCTCAGAGCATTTCTCTAACATTTGTTGGGACCGGACCCAAGGCTCTATGACTAGTTAGTCAAAAATATTGAGTTCTTATGCTAAAATCCTCATTTACCCTTAATTCATACATTAAAACCACTTTTTCCTAAGTAAAAACACATTCTTTCTTAGTAAAATTTTAACCCTAGAAATAATTAACTTCATCCCTTCATAAGCATTCATAAAAACCCAAAAATCACATTTATCCTAAGTATTATTGAAAGAATATAAAAAGATGAGAAAATGCTTGATTATTATGTTATACTTGGAAATAATGTGTACTTTGTTTTACATTTCACTCCCCTCTCATATTAACTTTTAACATATTTTATTAAATCCCTAAGAGATACCCTTTCCTAGTTATTAATTCCTTTATATCTAAAATACCCTAAAAACCCACTATTATAAACTTTTGACCAAAGTATGTTATCCCATGTGCATAAATAAAAAACCCAAGATATAAAACCCTTTGGTCTAAAAGATTATATTTATTTGTTTTATCCTGCCCCTATAGTTTTTTAAACTATCCAAATAGTTAAAAAACTATATAATATAATCAAACGCGCCCGCATATTTTAAACATTTTTCAAATGTTTTAAAAATAAAACAGTTTTAACCCGCCCACTTATGTTTTATTAAAACATTAACCCCGCCATATATATATATATATATATATATATATATATATATATATATATATATATATATATATATATATATATATATATATATATATATATATATATATATATATATGAATATATTTAAACTCATAAAGCGCCATTCTAATGGTCTTTTATCTCATTGCTTTGTTTAAATGTAGAGTGAAATCATTATTTAATATTTAAACCATTTCCGCCCATCCAAAGCCCGGTCCCACCATTACTTTACAATGCAGCTCTTGAAGCAATCCCAGCCATTCGCTTCCAACCTTTAGATCTAATGGTTGAGGGTTGATATTGCACAGGTAACATGCCCGACCGCTCCATTGCAAAATCCACGCGAAATAGGCAGTTTTGTGTTAACCCCTCCCCTCCACGTGGCCTCTTTTGATTCGATCGCGTAGGTTTTCATTAAAACTGCTTAACGCTCAAAAGCCACGTAATATCCAGCCCACTTTTCATCTATTACATTGCTCTGAAACAGCTTCCCGCCATGACGCGATCTGCATTTAATGTCAAAGGGTTAATACAATCAAAATGTTTATTAAAACCTTTGTATATGCGTTTTGCATTCTTTTACCTATCTGTCACATTTAAACCATTGCTTTTTCCTTCCCCGACTGTGTAAAGTTGTGAAAGCCCTTGACGCCCATTTTCAATACCCAGAACCTATGAAACTGCCCAAGAACCTATAAAAATTCTGAGGAGCCACACTTGCTCCTGATCAACCATTGAAAGTCGTCAATTCAACCAGAAGATTGAAGAAAACCTTTTTGAAACAAATACCTGCATTCAAATTCAAAAACCTTTTAAAAGAAATAAAAGCATCCTAAGACCAAAAAATTGATTAAATTCAATTGCCCAAAAGTCCCGGAAACAGGCAAAACCCTGGCAAAATTTTCCCAAGAACCCTAATTGTTTAATGCACACCATTTTTAAGGAAATTTATCATTTTTTCACAATTGTTGATCAATTTTCAAGCTTTAAAAGGCCAGAAATCCTCTGCAGGTGCACTATATCTTCTGAAAAACCTTTTTCATAAGAATTTTAGCCCAATTTGCAGTCAAAAGACTCAGAAAACCCCTGTTTTCTGTTTTAGACCAGTTTTCAACCCCAGAACTTCATTTGAGAGACCTAATTAAGCATAAAATCCAAAAAAGACATTCTATTTTTATGAATTTTCCTAATCAAGCCTCTGTTATAGTAAAATTTCCTCTGCAAACAGTTTAAACTTGCAGAAGCCAATAAAGATGCCTAAAAAGCAGAGTGGAAACAAATTTGAAGGTTCTAAGATTCTTAAAACTTCTCCTGCCATGACTCCAAATACTGCAATTGTAGTCAACCCATTACAACCCCCCAGTTGTTGATATTGAGCATATTCCCTTAGCTGATATTGACTACAAAATAGTTGATCCTATAGTTGAGTTCAATCTATTAGATATCCACAACTGGTGTTTTGAAAAATCCCTAGATGATCAAGAAAATGTTCATATTTTGGAATCCAATCTGCCCAAATATGTAGTCCCCTTGACTCACCCTTGTCAAGAAATTATCAGACTCTGCCACCAGTACTACATTCCTGAACAAAGAGCTATTGTCAATGCAAATAGAGAGGTCCTATTTACCATTACAGCAGAGTCAATAAACCAAATGTTGCAGCTTCAACTAGACCCCCAAGCAATCCCATTGTCTATTGAAGCCCTCACTAAGTTAGACATTAACTTAGACATTCCTAAAAGGTTTATGATTTTCCAAACCTTCATGCCCCTACATGTTGAAATTCCAAAATTAAACCCTCCATATTCAACTGCCAAGTTCCCTGAAGGTTCAAGGCATGTAATCTCCATGCTTTCCTTCATACTTGGGTATTTCACTTATGAGCATACTAATGAGTCTATCCTAGGATTTTTGTCCACCTTTTCTCCGAGGCAGCCACCTTCAGATATATATGATTATGTTGGTTTTATAGCTGATAGCATCCACTATCAATTGACAAATTTAAAGCTGGAAGGAGTATTCAGATATACCTCCTATCTATTCCACTGGTTTCTATTTTTCCAATCATAGAGTTTTCCAATTTCACTTCAAAAGTTGGATATAGAAGGAAAAACTCTATTAGTTGTCTTTTGGACATCTATACTCAGAAAATAAGGCACATAATTCAATTATTCAGAGTTTGCAGAGTTGTTTGTACGTCCATTGGCCACCCTCTTGAAAAAAACAGAGCAGCCTAGAATCAGTGAGGAAATGAAGAGAATTTTGCAGCTATCAGAGCAAAGCAAAGTACGTGATTGGTATTTATATAAGAAATTCACTAAAATAAGAGTTTTTGGTTCTAACTTGTTGCCCTACAAGTTACGCAAGCATCCATCTATGAGGATCTCTGCTTAGAGTACATTAGGAAAATCCTGAATTCAGATTCAATTAATTTTATGGAAGCCAAGAAAAAGACCCAATTTAAACTCAAAAATCAAATGGGGCCTTTCATATGTAATCAAAGAGAAGCAGAAAAGGAAGCAACAAGTTAATTACTAGAGTACAAATTAGAAGAAAGATTCCCATGGAATTATGATAAACAAGGGATCTTAAGTAAACTAATGGTAAAATCTAAATTGACACCCTTTATCCATGAGTCAAAGCCAGATATAGAGAAATTTTCTAATCAAATTGAGTGGGTTGAAAATACTTTAATAGAGGCAGTAAACCAAAGGAATACTAGTCACCCTTTGGAAATTGCCAAATAGCCAAAGACATCCACTAAAAGAATCAGAGAAGATGGAGCTTATATTGCAGAGACTACCACAGAGAAAAAATTTAAAACAATTTACAATAAGAGGCCAAAACTAGATACATCGGCTAAAGGCAAAGTAACAATATATGTTGAGGAAACATAGCCCTTGAATACCAACACTACACAGACAGAGACCAATCTAGCCACTGTAATCATCAGTCAGCCAAATCAGAATCAAGAATAGTTGAATAATGAAGAGACAAAGATGATGGAGAGGCAACAAAGTATGGAGGCTTCTTCCTCACATTCAGCTGAGGATAAGGATTTAGATATTAAGGAGAAATACAAGCAAGTCAAATTGAAGAATGAGGAAATCAAAACAAAAATGTATTCTCAGTTTTTGAAGTAGAGGCCAGGTAATCAAAATAGATTCCTATCAGCCTTTGATTATTCAACTCAAAAATTGATTATGTCAGTTTTACAACCCACTGTACCAGTGCCAAAGACAGTGGATGATTATAAAAAGGTTGATGTGGAAGTAGCCACAGATAAAATCCATGAGTTGGATCAGATTGAATTTCATAGGGAAACATCAGAGATGCTCTATTCCACAATGAACACAAAATCTATGAGTGCTCATAGGCTTCAAAATACAATTTCTATTATGTAGGACCAAATGAAGATGGACAAAGTTTAATTGTATGCAAAGGATCTAAGGATAAAGGCCTTAGAAGAGTTAGTATTGCAGGTAGGATATGATCCTACAAACATCAAAGCAGCTGAAGCATTGGTTAAAAAGAAAAATGAGGACATAACTGCCTTGAGGAAACAACTCAAGATTCCTCAAGGTGAGCATCCTCAAACAAAGGAAGTTTTACAGGATCAAAAAGTCAAAGATGAAATGATGAGTTTGATACTTCAACTCACAGCTCAAATCAAATAAATGTGAAGGAATGAACACCATTGTCACTAGATTCATGGTTAAATTCACTAATTTAAGGTAAAAGGGACTTCTTGATATCATCGTGATCAATGATAAGTTAATGCCTTAGAATGATTATGAAAAAAATATTAGAGAGCATGCCAAAGAACAGGTGAACAAGCCAACAGGCGAAGGTATTCCCATTTGAAAAGTATTGCTAAAATTTTTTGAAGATTTGTTTTATTTGTAGTATGAGATCAAGCATGTATTTGTCATCAAGCCCACATTTTCTAGATACACTGAGGCTGATGAGAATTTTAGGAAACTCAAGAATATTATAATTCCTAAAAATGAGGAGTGGCAAGCATTGACTGATTTGTTATGAAGAATGAAAAGCAAACACATGAAGATAAAAAAATCTGTTTGTTGATTTCACAGTCAAAAGAGATTTTTACAGCAGAAAACAATTTTACTGAAGGTTAAAGAGTATCTGCAGTTAAAGAGTATCAGTAATAAAGAGTATCGGCGAGGTAGAGTATCAGTGAAGGTAAGTTAAATTCTGAAAATATCTAAAAGGCTAGCAAAGAGGACACATAAGCAGTTAGGTGCTTGTTTTCTTGAAACAGTTTCTATTTATTTTGAATAAAATAGGACAACTTGCTAATTTGTTGACCAAGTTGTCACTATTACCGTTGTAAGATATTTAATTTTCCTAAGTTATTTCCTAGAAGTCATTTAGGATATTTTTTAAGGAATTTTATATAAATACTTCACTCTTTGAAGTATTTTGGTGTGGAATAAAATTGTTGGAGATTACTATAGATATTTTGTTGACTTGAAGGCTTTGGATTTCGAATTTGAGTAGCAGAATGGATCACCTTTTTGGCATCATACTTTAGGATCCCTATGATAAGCTATCTGGAGTGAAGTACTCTCTTAAAATTGTCATTTTTATCTTCTTTTGTTTCATACATACATCTATGTTTTAATTCTAAATCTGAATGTATAACTAGGAGTATTACTACAGGACATGTTAATAGCACCCTATTTTTAACTAGTTATCATTTCTTTGTTTTCTTCTGATTTCTGGTGTAGGGAATTCTTAATTTCTCCCTCTCCCATTTGACCTCTATATTCTACTTCCCTTTTTCGGATCTAAGGATTCTTGAGTGCCCTTTATCTCGATCATACCATCTCAAAAACCAATTTTCCAAGATCTCCAAGGGTTATCTACCTTGCCCTGCAGACATTTGACCTTTTAGGCCTTGATCCCAGTTCTGTTAGCTTGACTTAGATTCCATAGCCCAATGTAAAAGTAGATTTCCCTCTATCTATCCTCCAAGTGAAAATTTCCCACCAAATCCAACATAACAAAACCAAATATGTACTTTAATAACTAGCCTAATATTCAAAACCAAAAAAAAATTAAACTTGAAAGAGAGAGCCCTCTCTGAACACTAGGAAGGCTAGATCCTAGAGTTTGAAGTAGGTTTGTGGTTACCTCTAGTATTCTTTGACTAAAAACCAAAATCCCACAACTTAAGAATTTAATAGGGTGTTAACATGATGGAGGTGTGAGGAGGCAGCAAGAGCTCTTATTGCTTTGGCTACTCTTGGGAGATTATGGGCTGAATTTCTCCCATACTTTGTAGGATATTTCAAGAGAAAGGAATGGCACAATTCAAGTGCAAGGAGGCTACCCTTCAACATTGAAGGATCATGAGGTATTTCCACATAGGAAGGATACTCCCACACATAGTAGCATGAGGGTGGATGACTTTGGCATATGGCATGTCAAAGAATGGAGTCATGGAGTGGCAAGAGCCTTGTCACTAAGGCCAACAATGATGTCACTTGGGAGTATGTATCTATTGATGGAGTGTTCCAAGGGGGGCATGCATCCCTTCATTTTTCAAACCTTTATGAGGAGACTCTAATCGGAGGGCTCATCTATGGACCTCACTTTCAGCCTACTCACTATGCATGGTCATAAATGTATTTATGTACATATTGATCATTTCATAAAGTATTTACATCTTCTCACCATCTAAGTACAGTGCATTGCTCCACAAGAGGTCAAGATTATCTTTGGGTTTCATGTTCATTCTAGGACCAACGTTTGTGATGGAGATAACCCTTATTTGCATGAATTTGGCCAAGTGTGGTGTTATTCTTATCATGCTCAGCTGATATATAATGTCATTTACTACCTCATAGTAGATGAAAAAACATGCACAACTAGCAACTTGTTGGGAGACAAATTGCCACATGATGTTCCAAAACAACAGTTGGTAAAATTCTTGTGTATCCACTGGAGAAACCATTGGTACCATCCAAATTTACACATAACCTTAAGAATTTTTTTGATTTGGATACCACATGGTGATAATGTACCATTCACTTTGTATGGGGTGGTTTAGGCTCATGAAACTAGAGGATGGGTCTTTGGAGATCCAGTTTTCCTTTTGTATCTTGAGGGAAACATTATTGCAGCCCAATATCAGCAGCAGTTCTACACTTTCCAGAAGTGGAGAGAGAGACAACGTGGTGTAGGCCATTTGGTCTATCAAGTTCAGCAATGCAACCCACCTTCTTTGCAGGAGCCTAAGGTGGAGAAGTATTTCTATGAGTTACCATTTTGGAGGGTGACTCATTTTGTATGGATGATAGCTTGGGGGTGGGAGCTTCACATGGGAATGATGGCTCCCAATATATTTAAGATTTCATGCCTCAAGAAGGCCTCTAGACCACATACAGTTGCTTCCATGTATATTCCACTTGTTCATGATGAGAGCCATTTCGTTTTTTCACCAAAGGCATACTTATACACTTGGGAGGAGCAACTTGGAGACGTATTGATGAGACAACATCTTGTTCATTGGAGGAACTTATAATATGAGGATGCTACAGGAGGAAGAGGAGAGGCTATTCAGTTCTATCCTTGCAGTTGCTTGAGGACAAGCAACATTTGGGAGGGGAGGACTGTAATATTCCTAAATTAGCACACAGCTAATTGGAATATTAATTTTTAATTTTTCTCTTAGATAGAGGAATAAGAGTGTATGGGGACCCATAAATCTCCTTAGTAGGAATAAAATACACTCCTAGTGTGAATGGAGGTCATATAAAAGCTAGATTGAAGACCCTTAGGTGTGAAAATGGGTTGAGACATGAATATTGGGTCAACTTTGACCAAATCAAACAATGTTGTTATGGAGGAGTGGCATTCACGGTGGGACAACGTAGTTTTTGAGGGAGATTGAATGCATGGAGGTGGTGACCTAATTGAGTGTGGCCAACAAAGAGGAAGCTCATAACTTATATAAGGAAGAGGATGGTAGCCATATGGGGTTATGTTTTAGATTATTATTTTTATATGGTATGTTTAGACTTGTTTCTCTCTTCAGTTGTTTAGCTAAGATTACAGTGTTGTTTAGCACAGGGTGTTCCCGAGCATGAGTCCCACCTATTTCCTTGAGAGGCCTATTGGAGGAGCATTGCACTACATTTCCACACTCAGGCTTAAGGCCAAGCTACAACTTTCTTCATCAGTGCAGTTTCTTCTTAGAGTTGTGCTGTGTTGCAGGGTGTAGCAATGGAGAATCATATTACGTGACTTTAGTGCTAGTTTTGCAGTTGAGGAAGGTTTCCATCCATTGGGAGACCTGTAAAAAAGCCCCTTGGTATTTATTGACATATTTCGCATCAGGCCAAGGAGTATTTATCCCCTGCAGCGCAATTTCAGTCTAGATCTGCATTATTTTAGGGAGGAGTTGCAAGGGTGGTTGCTGTGGGTGTTTTGAGAGGTGATTTCTTCAGTGGAGGAGACATTCTCTCATCCGGAGGATCTATTGGAGAAGAGCTATAGCTTTCTACATCAGCTTCAGCCATATATTCTCATTTCTATTGTTGCAGTATACCTTTGGCCCTAGGGCTACAACTTACATTGGCACATTGTGTGCATTTTCCGGAAATCATCTTAGGTTGTCTTGGAAAGATGATCTAGTGTCCAGATATTTATGTATAGTATCTATTGTGGCCTATATCAGTATTTTTATATAATTGTATGATATCCAGCTGTAGTTATGTTTAGTGTGACTGCGCTGTAGCAGCTCTCCAACATTTTGTATTATAGCAGCAGCTCATAGTGGGGGTGATTGTTTATGGGATGCTTGTTTCCTCATTTCCTGTGATTTATGCCTTAATATTTTATATGGATTTCTTGTTCTTATACATAATTTTATGGCTCCATATTGGTCTCCATTGTTGATGTGTTGATTTACACTGCTATTTCTAGTTTTATGTTCATATATTGTTGCTTCCCCATTTGGGAGTATTACATCAAGGGATTTTATCTCTCCCAATACTTCATAAATCCAAGGTTGAGGTGGATCTAAGATATTTTTAACATCGAGACTTGATTATGAAAAAAATAATCATATTTAATCATACTCAATATAAATCATTGTTGAAATTTTTCAGTTTCCTAGGAAGACTTGGTTACTAAAAGTTCTTGGTTATTGGATGTGATACCCATCAGTGAAAATTGATGCTATGCAATTCATTTCACTTATTTTTGTCCCACCCCTTCACTACTGCAAGCATAAATTATGACTAGAGGTAGTGATTACCAAGTGTACCATTCAACATCAACACAAATGGTCATTACTAAATGATGCTCATGGGAAATGGCTCATAGTAAATCACTTGAATATTAATTGAGTTTTAATCCCACATCTGCACACTTGATGTAATGAGTGCAAAAAAAAATATTTATGTTAATAATAAATTTGTCATTAGTGAAAGATGTTGATGGAATATGCTCATTGTGAATGACTCAAGCATTATATTAACTTAAATCCCACCTCTTTACCCTTTTGAGCATCACCCAATGCAATGAGTCTCAAGTGGATTATTCTAACTCGTGAGAAATTGGTCATTTATGAATGATACTCATGGGGCATGGATTATAATGAGTGAGTTGAATATTAATATAGTTTTAAACCCACATTTTCATCTTTATGAGCCCCATGTAACGTAATGAGATTGAAGTGGACTATTCAAGCTCAATAAAAATAGTCATTACTCAATGACCCTCATGGAAGATATGTCAGAGTGAATGACTTGAGCACTACATCATATATAATCTTACCTCTTCAGTTACTATGATCATCATTGACGTAATGAGTGGTAGGTAGGCTATTCAATATTATGAAAAAATTGATCACCAATAAATGACTCAGGGGAGATGTGTCATAATGAATGGTTTGATGATCTAGGATGTTTAAGGAATGGAACTCAATATTGATAATAGAATATGCCACGAGTGCATTAAAAAATAATGTAGAGGGAAAAAATAATATGAAAATAACTTAATTATTTTTATTAAAGGGTTAAAATGAAATATGACCATATCATGATAAATTTCATGGGTTTTACAATGGTGAAGACCTATGTTTATATTATTTATGGGTGTTTTTTCACCTATATTCATGTACTTTTATTATATTTCAAATACTATGGGTTATAGAAAACCATCGCTAAATACCATAAGTGAATACCATAAACCACTATGGTAAAAACTAATGAATGGTTGTACATGGTAAAACCTTATTTTTCCATTATATTTTTATTATGTTTTCTTCAACCTTACAAATAACATGGGAGAATAAAATGTTTTACCAAAACCCTGGGCTTGTAAACTACCAAAAATAGAAAACAACTATTGGCCACGGTGATTCATTGACATCCACTTGGATCAATCATCCCCCTTAGGAAGAAATGGTCTCCATTGAATTGAGTTCCCTCATTAGATGGGAAAAATTTTCTTGAATTTGGCTCCTAGTGAGCCACTTTCCTTGGTAAAGAGGTTTCCATACTTTGGCAACCTGGTAGAAATATATGCTCTACTGATGAATATTCTTCATCTTAGTGTCCATGATTCAATCCATTTGTTACACCATTTTTTTGGTCATCTAACCTATTATCATCAGATGGACCCAAGTACACCATGTAAGACCAATTTTACCCTAAGTAAAATTGCTTTCACTATGTAAAATAACTTAATAAAACACATTTATTAGGTTGTTTATGGTCTAAACAGAAAACCCCAAAAGGAAATATTACACAACTCTATATTTGTTTGATTTTCCTCATGGAATAATTAATTAAACAATAATTTAATTATTATTCCTGGTTATATTTAACCCAAAACAAGGAAACTAATTAGATAAATCCTTATTTATCTTATTATTTTCTAGGAATAATTATTTAAGTGGTCTTTAAATAATATTCTTTGTTAAATATGACTAAATCATTTATAAATAATTAAATAAACCATTATTTATTTAATTATCATTCAACCACTTCCTTAAAATAATAAATAAATCATTTATTTATTTTTATTATTTACAAATAAAGGGATTTGACCCAAGTCAAATACTTTTTCCCTCCAACAAATATAATAAAATATTCCTAAAAGGTGGTTCTAGAATTTGGTTAATAATATTTTATTCATGCACCAAGTCCTAGACTACCCTAATATTTTGTTATAAATAGAATGGTTTTCCCATTCGTTTGTCACATTTCATTGCATGTTAGATCACTCTGGATCTATACTCTTGGTTTCACTTTGAGCCATTATCATTGTCACATTCTCCATTATTTGCTTTGTGAGCTCCCTTTGAGTTCTATGTTTGTCTGAGTTTTCTACACCAACAAGAGAGAGAAATTCTAGATCTAAAGTGCTGAGGACTTTCAAGAACCCATCCCATCGAGGAGAATTGGAAACACCTTTCTTTTTTTCCTCTAAAGAGCCCTTTAATATAAAAAATTCTTTCACAAATATTGTTCTTGTCTTGTCTATTGGATGCATGGAGTAAAACCTTATTTTCACTGTTTAATGTATTTTTATGCATAGATCTAGATTTGTGCAGCTTTGTCTTAATCAACTAACTGCAGATTTGAAGATATTAGTAGCCATAATTGATGTTAGGGCTATTTTTTATGCGTAGCTAAAGTGGTCTTTTCCAGAAAAAAGATTTATACTAACAATTGGCGACTCCACATAGGTTTTCTTTTGCGACCGCTATCGTTTTATATATTCCTGCATATCCAGCGATTTCAGACCCTAGGGTTTCTCTTCAGTTCTTTGTTTTTCCTATTTTTATGGTTTTTTTCACCTCAAAAACCCTCAAACATTAAATTTTTTAACTTCCGTTTGTTTCTGGCCCTATTGCGCAGGTGATAGACATCAGTCATAGCTGAGATGACAACCTTTTCTGAAATCTGCCACCGAGAGACCCGGATCTATAGGTCGCACTTATCGGCCCAAAAATTGTGACCTGGCCTGGAGGACGCACTTTTCTACCCCAAAACTATGACCTAGACTGAAAACAGGTCAGAACCTGTGACCTGCACTTTTTTCTGCACTTTTCCAGCAATTTTTTTGGATTTGTTTGAAGGTTCTGTCAGGGTTTTCCAGCCTCTATCTCCGCCTATTTAGACTTGTTTCTGATCTTTTTTACTCAACTAAGTGCGAATCTCATTGCTTAGGGATTTAGTACCCTCCAATTTTTGTGGAAGAGTTTTAGCTGTTTCAAACGTCTGAATTTTCAGAGTTTCAGCCTTCTTCTTTTCAGATCTGATACCTCATTTTCAGATCCCTTTTAGATTAGCTCTTCTCCCTTTAAAATAACCTCATATAGTTTTGTTTGGTTTTGCTTCTAGGGCCACCTCCTTGTCCCTCCCACCTTTAGTTTATTTCCTCCTTTTTTGCAGCAACCTTGCCTCTACTTTTTTGTTTTTTTCTGCACCTCTTCTCAGCAGATTTATCCTTTAGATCCCTGTCCCTCCCAACCTTAGATCTATTGGCCTCTTTTTAGTGTGTTTTGATTAGATTTTTTCCCTCTTTTAGACTAGTTTTGAGAGACCCGCCTTCTTGGGTTAGATCGATGCATTGTTAGCTGTTAATTTTCTATTATTTCACCTTATCTATTGTTCTCTACACATTTATTTTTAGTTACGCAGCACACTTTTTCTTTTACTCTCAAAACATCTGGGTTTAAAAATTAAAATTAACACACACCACACACTGACCCTATGTGAAGAAGAGCCTAGTTAACACTACCAGGAAAAGACTTTAAAATAAATTGACACTGCACCTCTTTGCCCTTGTTTCCACATCTTCGTCATTTGATTCTGCACCTCCCTGCCTTTGTTGGTCCTTCTTCTTCCCTTTGTGCCGTCATTGCACCTCCAAAGCGTTTATCCCGGAGACTTCTTGGCCTTCACCCTCAGTTTCCGGTTGGTCGACTTAATCCTTCCTGCCATCGTCGAGTTAGTCCTCCCCCGAGTCTGCACTCTGACTCTTCTTCTGATTCTTTGGGTTCTCCCCCTATTACCTTCACCATGTCTAGTTCAGGGCCTAACGCTAGCAGCAACTCCGGTCCTACTGCTGGGTCTGTTACTAGCGAAACCACCACGGGAACTACCTCGACTGTCCCTTTTCTCCCTTACATGGCAGGTCTCAGTCTCCCCGATTTCAATTATTTGATCAACGATCCTATCCGCCACGATGTTAGTTGGCCTGCACACTTATTCGCCATTACCACAGACGACCCTTGGTACAGTGATATCCTTACTTACTTGCGAACCCAAAAGTTTGCCCTTCATCTTGACCATGATGCTCGACGACGTATCCGACACCAAGCCCCTCGCCACCTTCTGATCGGTGATGAGCTCTATCGTCGCGGAGTAGATAATGTCCTTCATCGTTGCCTCACACACGCTGAAGCCGAGCAAGTCCTTAATGCCTGTCATAGCGGTGCTTGTGGTGGCCACCTCTCCGGTCTTGCTACCGCCCAAAAAATCATGCGTGCTGGGTATTTTTTGTCTTCTCTCTTCAGTGATTGCATTGAAGCACTCAAACACTGTTCCAATTGCCAACATTTCGCCCCTAAGGTGTGAGCTCCTCCCGCTCCCCTCCATCATGTCGTCACAGCTGGTCCCTTCTATAAATGGGCCATCGACTTTATGGAGTGTCGACCTCCATCCACTGGTAACCACAAATATATCATCGTGGCAGTTGACTATTTCACAAAATAGGCTAAGTCTATGCCAACATTCAACAACACAACAACAACCGCAGCCCTCTTTTTCTTTAACCACGTCATTGCTCGATTCGGGGTTCCAAAACAATTGGTCTCTGACCATGGCCGACATTTTGAAGATGAGATATGGTGCGAGCTATCCTTACTATTGGGTTTTGAGCACCAATATTCATCATCCTATTACCCCTAAGGTAATGGCCAAGTTGAAGCTGTCAACAAAATCCTTAAGACCATGCTTCAATGAACGGTGAACAAGCACAAAACCAATTGACATCTTATGCTCTTCCCTGCTTTGTGGGCCTATAGAACTTCTGTTAAAACCACCATCGGTTTCACTCCTTTCCACCTTGTTTTCGGCGAGGAGGCAGTCTTACCGATCGAGTGTGAAATTCCTTCCCTTCACTTGGTCGTCGAACTTCTCCCTGATACCCAACCTCTAGAACAATGACTAATCATGCTCAAGCGTGCCTCTGAAGACCATCGTGTTGCATTGAAAACTCTTGAAGCAGCCAAAAAGCGCACCAAAGCTCAGTATGACCGAAAAGTCCACCCTCGCACCTTTCACGAAGGTGACCTTGTTCTAGTATATGACTAGGCCCATGATGTCCTCGGTCATGGGAAGTTTGACTCATTATGGCTAGGTCCTTACATCATCAGTAAGGATCTTGGTAAGGGGGAATACCTCTTACAAGACTTCGAAGGCCACCCCCTTCCTAATCCTCACAATGCACTCTATCTTAAGAAATATTACCCTTAGCATTTCCCTCTCGAAATGCATGTTTTATTTTCTTTAAGATAGCCAGCATTTGTTTGTTTTTCATAATCTGCTACTTCACCAGGACACATTTTGTCCACGAAGGGTCACTTCACCTCTCCTCAAAATCAGATTTCCTCACTTACAACACTTTTACTTGGGGCACCACTTTGCCTCCATACTTGTTCTTGTTTGTGTCGATTTTCGTCATGAGATACCATCTTGTACTCATGTTTTTATGGTCCCCTTTGGACCTCCCCCCATTTCATCATCATCATTAGTGTTAGTCTGTCAGTCGCTCTACTATTTTCTCTCGTGCCTTAGTTGAGGATCCCTTATTGCCTCACCTATGGCGGATCTCCTTCTGTCGACATCAGCTCATTCACTCCAGAAGACAGGTCTAGAGGGCAGTGTACCTTGGTTCCAGCTTCTCCACTTGTTCAGTGCCTCGGATCAGGCAACGAGATTTCTCATTACCCTTTGACTTGATTTTTTCTCCCCTCCAACTCCTTTCAGCATGATCGAGATCCGTATACTTAATGGTCCAGTGATGCAGCAGCAGGTATTGGTGATTCCCGGGTGTGTTTGAGATGTCTCAACCCTCATGAGGGGGTGGCCCTGCAGGTAGCCCCCCAAATGGCCAGATGACCTCTTCATTGCAGCCTTTGATGCAGCTCCATATATTTGATGATGCTGGCCTTAGCCGCTTACAGCACCTCTTTGATTTGCATGTATCAGTCAGATTTTGCGAGCCCTTCCCTGTTTATAGGGGGAATTTGGGTTGTAATTGTATCTCATGTACTCAGATATTATTGTATAAATCCTGGATGTTATCCCAGGCACAACATGTATGTGGGATTCCTCATTATATCTTTTATCTGTCTCATGTTTATGTCAGCATGTACTTTATAGTTCGATCCCTTGTTTACTGGACGCACTATTCTTTTGTACTTTGTCTCGGCGGGCATAGGTATGCCTCCCCCGCTGCCTCTAGCACAGGTACCCTCTCATAAAACAAGACTTGTTGCACCTGTAAGTCTCATCTCCTCAAGGTATAGTTCTTTAGCACTTTAGACTACCTTACATTTCTCTCTCTGACTTCTCTTTTGATGTCTGGTGATTGAGTTCTTACAACGTACTTCGGTCATACGATTTTCTCCTAACACTCCTACGCTGGGGGGCAATCTGTTACACCATTTTTTTGGTCATCTAACCTATTATCATTAGATGGACCCAAGTACACCATGTAAGACCAATTTTACCCTAAGTAAAATTGCTTTCACTATGTAAAATAACTTAATAAAACACATTTATTAGGTTGTTTATGGTCTAAACAGAAAACCCCAAAAGGAAATATTAAACAAATCTATATTTTTTTTATTTTCCTCATGGAATAATTAATTAAACAATAATTTAATTATTATTCCTGGTTATATTTAACCCAAAACAAGGAAATTAATTAGATAAATCCTTATTTATCTTATTATTTTCTAGGAATAATTATTTAAGTGGTCTTTAAATTATATTCCTTGTTAAATATGACTAAATCATTTATAAATAATTAAATAAACCATTATTTATTTAATTATCATTCAACCACTTCCTTAAAATAATAAATAAATCATTTATTTATTTATTATTTACAAATAAAGGGATTTGACCCAAGTCAAAACACTTTTCCTCCAACAAATATAATAATATTTTCCTACATGTTCTGAATTTTGGTTAATAAATATTTTATTCAACCAAGTCTCAACTAATTTGTTTATCTTTATGTATAAATAGTAATGCCTTTCCATTCATTTATTACCTTTCATTGCATATTAGATTACTCAGACCAGTACTCTCATTTAACTTTAAGAATGTCAATTGCTGCTGCTTTGGCCATATATTTACCAGAGTTTCTTTGAGTTCTATGTTTGTTTGGTTTTTCTACACCAACAAGAGAGAGAAAGTTTAGATCTGAAATGCTGAGGACTTTCAAGAACCCATCCCATTGAGGAGAATTGGAAACACCTTTCTTGTTTTCCTCTCAGGTGCCCTTTAATATAAAAAATTCTTTCAAAAATATTGTTCTTGTCTTTTCTACTGGATGCATGGAGCAAAACTTAATTTTTACTGCTTAATGTCTTTTTATGCATAGATCTGGATTTGTGCAGCTTTGTTTGGATCAACTAACTGCAGATTTGAAGATATTGGCAGCCATAATTGATGTTAGGGCTATTTGTTATGTGTAGCTAAAGTGGTCTTTTCCCGACAAAAGATTCATACTAACACCATTGTAGCCTCAAACTTGTGTGGAACCCAAAGATGGTCATGTCATTTTTTGTACTTGCCATTGAATATTTGTAGGACATCATGAAATTGTTGTTGGAGGTGTTGGATTTGTTAAAAAATTTTGGTTGCTCAATCTATTTCACCCTAATCATGAGAGGACTTTGTTAGTGAAGATGAAGTGGGAAGAGAGACATCCATGGGGGTTGCTAGCTAAAAACCCAAACACTTCTTAAAAGTGTTGTGATCAATAGTGTTGTGGAGGGATTTCTCATAACCATGTTGTGCATATGGAAGGATGTCATCCCATGTACATGAATATTTGACTTCGAAGTGTAGAGGCAATGTTGTATGCGAGGTGAATATGTCTCTAGGACCTTCTAAAATATTGTTCACATGTTTATGTTCTATAAAGAGAGATTGTGTTGAAGTTGCAGTGGTCGCAATGACCTTTTGTTCTACTTCTGGCTAAACCATAAAGAGGAAAAAATTTAAAGTATGAAAGACTAATTTTTTGCATTTTTTTTGCAGGATTAATGAATTTCCCATAGTTAGAATTTCCTTCAGTATCATGTATAATTGATTCCCTAGAGTAACAATGACACTATGATGCTAACAAATAGCATAATGTCTCCACATATAAGGTTTTCCTAAAATAACATCACAAACATCAAGTGGGGAAACATTACACAATACCTCATTTTTGAATGGCTTAATGTTATAGGATAGGAAACATCACTAGTTGACACAAATGTCTCATCCATGGCTCAACCAACCATTGGATTTGGTCAAGGGTGTGGCACTATCAATAACTTCAACCTCTTAACAACCTTGACGAAGATAAGGTTATTTTGGCCCCCACTATCAACAATGAAATGTAGTGGGGTCCCCTTCACCCACATATGTGAAGGGAAGAGGTTATCCCCATCCCTAGGCTCCCTTAACTCTTTTGGTAGATTTTTGCAATTATTATGGTAACATTGTGTTCTACATCAATGATCGACTTTCCTTTATCTTATTATGAATTAGAATCTAAGCCAAATCTTTTGTTTCACTTTACACCCCTCCCTATTATTATTGTTGTTTCTAACCTCAACTTTAATTATAATAAATTTCATATCATAATAATCCTAATAACTTTTCATATCTTAAATATAATAATAACAATAACAATACAACAAATGTCATATCTTAATATATTAATAACAATAATAATATAACATACCTAACATTATATTCTCATTCTTTTAATTTTCTTTAATCTTACATCATTAAAGTAATCATTTCCCTCTAATCCTATAACAATATCCATTTTAATAATAAACAATATAACTCCTATTCTCTGCTTAATAGTATTAGGTAAATATTATACCATTATTATAAACAAAAACTCCTCTTAATTAATTAAAAAAAATTATTCATATTATTATAATATATAATCATTTTACACCCCTGTTTCAAACCTCAAATTTAATTATAATAAATTTCATATCATTATACTCCTAATAACTTTTCATATCTTAAATATAATAATAACCATAACAATATAACAATCTTAATTGATAAATAATAAAATGTCATATCTTAATATATTAATAACAATAATAATATAACATACCTAATATTATATTCTCGTTCTTTTAATTTTTTGTAATCTTACATCATTAAAGTAATCATTTCCCTCTAATCCTATAACTATATCCATTTTAATAATAAACAATATAACTCGTATTCTCTTCTTAATAGTATTAGGTAAATATTATACCATTATTATAAACAAAAACTCCTCTTAATTAATTAAAAAAATTTATTCATATTATTATAATATATAATCATTTTATCTCATTATTATAAAAAAATATAACATATTACTATGTTTTTTAACCCTAACGTTATAATATAACATTAATAATAATGGTTAGCCTCCACATTAAATATAATATGAATAATTTAATGAATATTCTTAATATTCTGTAAAATAATTGAACCGATTATTTCAAAAATTTGACCTCTTGCGTACAGCTAATATATGTCTTATATCTATAATAATTACAAAAAAATTTAATATTTCTTTATTATTATTTCAAAATTTCGACCTCTTGCTTTGATCCTATGTTTTTAAGCAGCAATAATAATTATTATTAATATAGTAACAACAATAATGTATTCTTAATATTATATTAAAACACGTTATCCAATGTTTTTAAGCAACAATAATAATAATTATTATTAATATAATATTGATAATAATGTTAATAATTATTATTAATATAGCAACAACAATAAAATATTATTGATATTATTTTAAAATAAGTTAATTAAATAATGTTTTATCAAATTTTAGTTAAAGGGTTTCTTAATATTCCTGATGAGTTGATGAACATTGAGGCCTGCTAGATGCGTGTGCAATGAATTTTTATAATTAGTGGACGGTAAGGAGGACAAATCCCATGTCCCTCCATTGCATACGGTGTATGGCCCGTTTAATGGTGTTGCGTGCGAAGTCTCATTAATTCTCTTCGGGATTGTGCGCTGGTGTGGTAAGTGGGTTTATGGTGCTCATTGGGGTTCAAGAATGCTATATTGTTGTGGTAGTATGGTGGCTGGAAACTTGTGGTCTGAGCTTTGTTAGCCTGTCTAGTTTCTCAGGCCCTTGGTTAGTTTGGGATTGATGGATATTTCTCTGTCGTCACGTCCTCCACCATGAACATTTAAAAAAAGCATTAAGTTCTTCTCCTACTGCCTGGTTTTTCACTTCGGTCATTGGCTTAAGAGAATTATGCATGGTAATTTGATTGGCCTTAGAGCCCACACCTATACTGCTTGCTAGATTTCTCCCTAAGTGTTCTTGGTGTTTAGGAGGGTGTCTGAATCTCTAGTCTGACGGATATCTGTTGGGTATTCCTCTCTCTGTGGCTCCTCTCTGGTTTCTGGAAACCCACAGCTGGGTGAGTAACATTTGGGATCGATGGTGGAAGGGAGGTCTGGAGGTGACTACTGTGGCCGGTAATTGGCTTGGGTATATATCTTTTGTGATTGTGCTCTGGTGTCAAGTCCTTCTGTTTATGTCTCTGGTCCCGAGCACGTCCCCTGGTAGAGGAAATGATAAGGCCTCAGTCTGGTCAGCACATTTTTTTTTTGTGGGTTTGTTTGCAACTCTCTGGGATGAAAAGTGGTGGTTGTCAGTTCTGAAGAGTTAGTGTCTGTTGGATAATTCAAGGTTGGATTTTCCCCGTTGCGGTTCACGACTTGCTGGAAAGTGTTTCTATTCGTTGGTGGTCCTTTCTTAGCCTTTTTTCCTTGGGCTCTCACCATGCACCCTATGTCGCATAATTCTCTCCCAACCCAAGCGGAGGGGAGCTTCGACTAGCTAGGGAGGATGCAGCAATGAGTTGAAGGTGGTGTTGGAGGGTTGGGTTAATGAGTGTTCAAAGTAGGGTGTTCAAGGTGCTGGAGGTTTTAGTCGTGTAGCGTGAGGAGCCTGAGGTGGAAGATGGGGTGCGAGAGTAGTGTAGGGTGGTCGTGCAATTGGTGGTGGAAATAAAGGTAGTGTGGCGCATGGGGATGGAGCAAGTGTGCGAGGTTAAAGTCTTTGGTTGGGGTGTGCAGGTGTTGTTGGTTGGCAGAGTCACTTTAGTGCCTATCGTCACTTGTTTTAGTCTGTTTTGGATCGCCAAGAAGCTTACGATAAGGCGAGAAAGGAAGAACACAAGGTTGTCATCACTATGCTAAATCAATTGAATTACTTTCAATGCAATGTCAGAGAAAGGATTGTGGTGGACTGGCATGCTCAAAATATCCTACCTAAAAAGGTGGAGAAGATGGAAACGTGGATGGCTCGCTTCGAGCAGCATGTCCAATGTCCCTGTCATCCCCGTCCCCCTACAGGGACTGTGCCAAACAACCCAACATCAATTACTTCTAATGATTGAGCATGGTCACATGTGTTCTTCTGGTTTTGTTTGTATTTTGGTGTTTTTGGCATTTTAAGCTAAATTGGATTGTTCCTTTAGTTTTTCTATTGTTTCTTTGGCATATGGCGCTAGTTTTAGTTAACAACCCTAGTCCGGGTGAGACTTATTGCATTTTCATATCTATGTACTTTCCTTTTGATGAATGAACATAAACTCAATTTACAGAAGAAAAAAAAAGGCTTCTTAACAATTAATCATTTTTCTAATCATTTCAATAAATTTGAACTTAGTAATATAATTTTAATCCTTATGTTCCTTCAATTATTCCTTTAACCCTAATCCATCTCTCTTTGATCAAAATTCTCCCTTAAGTTTCTCTTTGTTAATCACTTATGTTTAATCTCTATATCTAATTGTTAACCCTCCTTTTATTTAACCCATTTTGGCTCTATATTTACACTCACATAAGCTTCATTTATCCCTGAAGTAGAATGGAGCGTTCACTTGAAATGTCACACATTTCAATCATATTTCACCATTTTTCTAAAAGCAATAATATTTTAAGTAATGATTATTTCAAAATGCATTCATTATCGTTGTCCGAGGGGATTTTTGTATCTCACACCACTTTTTAGTGTCGTGGAACTTCCCATTACCCTTATTTTCTTGAAACTTGTGTTGGTTGTCTTGATTTTGTATCCCATTGTTTTATCCCTTATTATGTGAGTTAGGGCCTCATTTTCTAGGACTCTATTGCAGTGGATTTGCAGACTCAACTCCTGCTTATTATTTTTCTTCATTTTTTTCCATATTTTAATAGCATATTGATAAGTGGCTCCTAGTGAGTAGATGCCAAAATTTTCATTTTCCATTTGGATGTACTTATGTCAGCCACTATGTACTTCAAAACTAGTTTATGCTCAAAGTCTTTGATACCCAAATTTGAGTGCAAGGTATGGAAAAAATTGGTGTACTATGGTTCTATATGTCTCTCTTTGGTCGTATAGTTCTCCATCTCATGTAATAGTCATTAGATTTCCCTATAAGGTAGAATTCCTCCTTGAAGGTGTAAAAAAAATAGCAAAAATGGGGCCAAAATTGAATATCTCAAACTCATATTCATTGTGTCTCTCTCAGTAACCTTCCCAACAATATTTTATATGGAGAAGGGTTTTCAAGAGTGTGAAGGTGATCTTCTCATTGTTGAAATATTTTTGGACAAAGTAATAGCCTCGAAGAACTTTAACTGTTTCTCTAAAGCATTTACTTATGTTTGACCAAGTTCGAATAAAGGGATATCAAACTTAACTTGTACCTTGAAGGGTGCCACACCTCAAAAATTGTCGCTTGTTGAAGGTGCATTGGTTGTTGTTAGTATTTGTCGAAGGATCTAGTAAAAGTTTTCCATCATCTCATTCCTCTATCATATGAGTGCTTCCTTTAGAAGAAACTTGATAACATCTCATGTTCCATCATCTTTCTTTTCTTCTACCATTGGAGGTCACTTTGGCTAGCGAGACTGGTTGTCCTCAAGTGAAACTAGCTTGAGATTTAAATCTCTATACCATAACCTCATCGAGTACATATGTTGGGAAACAATAAGGAGGAGATTTCTCTGAAAACCAATACTCTAGGAAGTTTGAGGAATAATACTAAATATTAATAATAGAATATATCACGTGTGCGTAAAATAATAATGTGCAGGAAATAAATAAAATGAAAAGATCTTAATTATTTTTAATAAATGGTAAAAATATAATAATACTACATCATGAGAAACTTCACGAGTTTTACAATGGTGAAGGCACACATTTATACTAGTTACAATTTCCTTTTCACATAGATGCACTTTTTTATATTTCAAATACCATGGGGGATACCATGGTTTACAAAATACATGGGCTTGAAAAGAATCAACAATAGAAAGAAATTATTGACCATGGTGATTCATTGGCATTCACCTATATCATTTGAATATTACATTATTTTTATTCCCAACATAAATAAGTAAAGAATAAATATTCTATGTAATTAATTATGGAAAAACTCCCTCATGAGGGTGGGTGACAATGATGAGCATGGAATTGGGGGCAAGTATTTCACCCCACTTCCTTGAGACACATTTAAGAGTGTGGTGGTGTTGCCTACACTCCACATGCATGCACATGCAAATATTAAATGTGAGGATGGAGTGGGATGATTGTTGTTTCACCTTGGTCAAGTGACCCTTCTATGTGAAATGCCAAGGCAACACATGCGCAGTCATCATGGGGGGATGGGGGGGCGGTGGGGGGGTAGGGGCCCTCAGGGAAAAAATCAAGCCTAACAATAGGCTTCAAAAATAACATACACTTTTTATTCTATTGTCCCTCATGAAACTTGCAAAGAGATCCATAATTTGGAATCCCTAGTGGCCATGGAGAGCCAGGATTTTTATAAAACATAGATATTGGAAAAATTATTTCACTAGGCTCCTAACCCTGAAAATACCAGGGGATTAAGGAAACAAGACATCAACTCCATATCCCTACATTTGAAATTATAGACTCTGCTTGGTAGGGTCTTGAAAGATAAACAAGAGGATCGATATAACATCTTTTCTTCTATGGAAAATATAAAACAGACTCATAGGAATCAACTTTTTTATTTGGAGAGACTCGATGCTTGACTTTCTCATTTTAAAAGTTAACTATAGTGTGAATCAGGCTCATATTCTCCTTTAGTATCTAGTTTCAAGGACCCGACATCTTTTACATCTTTTGACTCTTGATCGATTGCAATGTCTACTAGTTGTTTTGGTACTCCAGTTGTTATTTTTATTTGGTGTCTATGTCTTGGACTATTTTTTCTCCATGTAGGTGGATAAAATATTTTTTTTCCCTCAAGGAAGATTGAAATCACATACAAAGGTGTAAAAACCCTGGTCAAAAATCCATGTAATAAAGTTAATAAATTAAAAATAAGACCTTGGTCATGGGACATGTATCCCAAGCTAAATGTTGGGAAAAAAATCCTAGTGTGGGTGCTCATTTGGCTTATTTAGGCCAAGGGAAATTGGAAAAGACAATGGTAAAGGCTTTGGAAAGGAAAGAGGCATTATTTGACATTTTATTTATGAAAACAATGGAAATTAGGAGAAAAGGAGGATGAAAGGTTACAGGTTGCATGTGAGGAGGAAAATGAAGGAAAATAATGGAAAATTAGAGAAATTAGAGGCCTCAATGATAAAAATGCTTTTGAGGATGAGTTCATGAATTTTTATCAGTTTTAGATTGGAGCTCTCTCTCTCTCTATTCCCTCTCTCATACTCTTGCACTCTTAGAGTTTTCTTGGAGAACTATAGCATTGGATCAAGGAAAGAAAAGTAAGGACAGAGAAGGTAGAGGGAAGCAAAGATCAAGTAAGGAAGAGTTGGATCAAGTGGCTACAGGTGGATTTCTTGTAGGTATCTATTTGCATGTGTGATTTCCTTTCTATATTCTCTCTTGTTGTTATTGGCACATGTCTTTCCAAGTGTGACAATGGATTTCAGCCTTGCCTTGTCATTTCCATATAGCCATGATGTGATGGGGTTCTCTTACTTTTTTGAGTTGGATTTCTGGATGGTTTCGAAACTGAGTGGGGTGATCTTAGGAAAAATCACAAGGCCTAGGAATCCATTGACCGGTAATGGAAAGATACACGGTAAAGCCTAGACATGAATACCCTCGTTTGGACTAGGAATCCCTTGCCTAGTAATGGCGAGATACATGATAAATCCTACAGGTGTATGCTCTCGTTAGGCCTAGTAATCCCTTGACTGGTTATGGTGGGATACATGGTAAATCTTAGAGAGCAGAGACAGACAAATTCCTCAAGTTTTAGGTGGAGAGATCTGGAGGAATCAATGCTTGTTTAGGGCCTAGTGATCCCTTGACCGATATATGGTGTGATTTTGGTAAACCATGTATTTTATGTTTGTTTTTTGGGCCTAGGAATCCTTTGGTGGATTACAGTAAAGCCTAAGGAAAACTTGATTGGTTTTCTAATTGTGAGTCCCACATTCATGCTTGGAATATGGAATGCGGGTGATTGGATGAAAGAAAGATTTGGTTCATCCAATATATCTTCATGTGGTGCATGGAATTCCCTGACCTGGTTTTAGTTTGCATATATTAATAATATATCTTTTTCTCTTGTGTATTATGGGTAGATTTTCTTGTTATTATTGATCTTAATGGATGTTCTATCAGTATTATTTGGTGTGTTATATGTTGGTTATAAGCATGGTTTTGATGAGAGATCTTAGTCATGGATCTCATTATGTATTTTTTAGTACATGAATGAACAATGAATGTATGGCCTAATGGTAACGGCAGAAGTTTCCTCAAACACATAATTTTCTTAATCAGGAAAAGATATTACATAAGAAATTTTGTAAGTGTTTACACCCAGACACTCCAATACTCATGCAATCAGAAGAATGAGCTATATATAAGCTAAATGTCCTAACCTATTCTAGTTATGGATCACTTAGTAAATTAACAAGTTTCCACTAACATTAAATGTCATCCTAAAAAATCTACTAGCTATTTTCCTACAGTGGAGCATAAGAAATGACATCTTTCTAGGTGTCATATCTTTTGCAACTAATTCTATTTCTAAAGTTTCTCCAATATTTTATTAAATATTTAAATATTTAAATATTCTATTCTAACTTTTAAACTATGATATTTGTATTTTTGGATCATCTAACATTCCCCTCGATGATCCAAATATACATTACAACATATACCAAGTTCATCCTATTAGTCATCAGTACTTTTCACTATCTTTGGATGACTATAGGATGGTTATAGTTATCTGAAAACAATATTCCTTGAATATCTTGAGTTTCAGAAATCTCACTACCTTCATTATCCTTATAAACCTATTTTATATTCCTCAATTGGTCTTCTCAAAATCACCCTGTTGCTCTTAAAAGACTCATTATGGGCTTATACTTCTCATTTTTATCTTTCTTTCCTACCTAAGACCTCATTTCCCCATTCTCCCCTGTCAATAAACTCCACCCTCCCTCTAGAGTTTCCTGTTGCTAACTCATTCCGATGTCCCTTTGGGCATAATAACCTATAACAATACTCTGTTTTCACTTGAAAATCTCCAAGTCAAATTTCAATCAAAATCGGGTCAAAGGACACTCCCATTAGGTCATTAGGGTTTTTACATTTTTTCAAGGTCATCCTTGGATGTTTTAGGCATTGATTTTCCTTTGCTATAATCTAGCTCAGAGGTAATAGAAATTTCAAGACATGGTTATTCAAGAAGGACCTAAAATTTCCTACGAGGATTATCTCCTCAGTTCAGAACCTACAAGTGAGAAAAATGGAAAAAGTTTAGCACTTCTGCAGGAGTGTTGAAAGATTTATCCACTGAAGGTATTGATAATGTAGACCATCTACTCCTGAATGAAAACAACTTACAACAAGGGAAATAGGAACAAATTGGTCTTATAGATGACTAGGGTTATGAACTGGTTAGTCCATTTGAGTGCCAAGATAGTGATTACTTGCAATAAAATGACATGGAGGAAGCACACAAGGACAAGCATGAAGAAAGTCTATTAGGAAATATTGATTGAATATTGAAAAGAGGTAAGGTGAACTGGACAGAAATGAATGAACTTGAAAGGGCTATAGATAACTTAGAAGACAACACTGATGATTGCTGTAAAGAACTGCAGACACCTACTGTTTTGGAAAAAGTGCCCAAAGGAGGTGGAAAAGATGCGTTGAGTTTTATGGTGGGAACTACAGAAGATTTTGAAGATGCTACTATGTGTAATCATCCTAAAGTTGTCAAAATAAAAATTTCATGCCTCAAATATCAAAAGAAAAGCCAACTCAGTGATTTCAGCAACCTGCAAGAAAAAAGGTGTCAAAGAGTATCAGTGACAAAGTAAGAAGACTTAAAAAACCATTAGCAGGTGGGTTTCTCAAGTTAAATTAAATCTATAAGCCTATAAAAGCTCATTTTACATTTAAAATGAATCATTTTTTATTTTCAAAAGATCAAGAGCGCTCAACAAGGAAAAATTTGTGAGTTTGCAAGCATAATTTAGGCAAATTTGCTTGGCACTGCACGTTTGGCTGGGCTGCTGTGCGCTTGCCAATTTTCCTCCATACATTTTTTGAAGGCATTGCATGCCTGGGAGTTGGTGCTGGACCCTAGACAGAGTGTTGTGCTCTTGCCAGAAATCACCCTGCACTAATTTTCCAAGGCGTTGTGCACTCAGAGTCTGGCGCTGCACCCTCAGCCATTAGCGCTGCGCATTTAGACAATGAGGGTTTTTGAGCTTTCCAATAGCTGAAATCACTTCAAATCTCCTTCAAGTATTTTCCAAAGGTCCTCCAAGCACTCTTGAGGGGTAATTACTTGACATATACCTTGCTTTCAAGCTATTTGTTTCATCATTTAATCAATGGAAATGAAACCCTAATCAAACCCTAGCTAAAAATATCAGATCACTGTCTATATGATTATTTCATCCTCCTAGATAGAGTATCATTTATAGACAGGGTAATTACATTACTTGTGGGTTGTCATTGAGTTAGTTTTCCCCTCACTCTTTTTCTACACCTATACCCATTAACTCATTCCCTTTATTTACAAAGATGCCATTTTATTACCCTCCCTTCATCTCATTTCACATCATCACTAAGGTTTCCAAAATAGAGTTTAAAATGTCTAAGGGTGAAGACAGTGGTGGTGAGGCACAAATGCCAAGGATGCATGATCACAAGGGAGGGAAGATAAAAATATTTGAACCTATCAGCACCAAGGAACTCATGGCCTCTACTCTCACTATAGCTTGTTTCAAACATGTTGGTTGCTGTGAGATTTGTGAGAAGGTGCAACAGGTCCAAAATTACCCAGAGCTAACAAGACTATTCATCGTTAAACTACATGAAAAGTAGGTCAATATTGCTAGGGTTACATTTGAGATTTCCATTGATGCCATTGCAGTTGATACAGGGATACAAAGTGTGGGAGAAAAGTGGTTCAAACAAGAAAACCTGGACATGAGTTATTTTGAACCATACCTAAAGCCTAGGCATAAAGATCATCACAGGTCCATCTTTCCTTTTTCTCATATTCTTGATAGATATACACCCATGATAAGGATAATAATGAAGTATTTCATTTGTGAGGGAAGGTTTTCCTGCCTCTACTCTTACCACATCCGTCTTCTTATGCATTTCACTAGAGTTAGGATGTTGCATATACCATATTATCTTTTCCGTAGCATTGAAAAAATGGCCTACATAGTACAAAAGAGAGACTATAATCAGCAAATGCAGAGCCTTTTTCATCATTCACTTATCAAGATGGTGGTTATGCACTAGCTCCAACAGAAGAACATTACATGGGATACCTTCATTTCCCATGAGGTTTTCACTACTCCACATGGCCATCATCAGCAAGATATTCCTCTTCTCATATTCCCACATCCACTTCTCCGTCACATCCTGTTGTTCATACATCACCATCCACTCACATCCATTCACCTCAAGTTTATCCTCCCTCATCACCTTTTCATGATCCTTCACCATCATCTCTTGATACCAGAGCCTCAAGTAGTGAAAGAGATATTGGGACATTTGGCACTAAATTGCATGATATTGAGCCATTTCCTTTGACCTATCAGAGAGGCCAAAGGCACGTGTTTTTTCACTTGAGGTGAAAGGGACCCTGCCTTCTTCATCAACACAACAAGTTGATAAGGACAAGGAAAATATTACAGAGAAGGTCATTGTTGAAGAGGAGGATACACATGAAACTGAGCAGGAGTTTCAACTGATTGACCTTGAGGATGGGGATGAAGAGAGAAATGCCAATATGTTGTTCAAAATCAAGGAAGCCAAGATTAGTGAGATTTAAGCTAATCTTGGTAGGGCAAAGAATGTGATCAACTTTTATGAGCTAGAGAATCAGTAGTTGAAGACAAAGCAGGCCATCAGTGAGGTCAGGTCAATCAGAGCCCAAGAAGAGATTGGGAAGGCCAAGACTTTTCTAGATGAGACCTTGGGTAGTTTTGAGGAAAGTGATGATGAGGAAGAATAGATTCCAAGGCAGAGACCAAGGATAATTGGGCTGAAGAGGGCTTTAGCCCGGGAAAGAGAGAAAGAGGCAGAATTAGCAGAGAAACTCACTCCAAGTGAGCTTCTTGCCATAGAAATTAGCAAATATAGAGAATCTTGGCTTGAGAGGGAAAACTTGCACCTAGAGGGTCAGCTAGAGAAGGCCAAGAGAGACACTAACATGTAGAGGAAGATGGAAAATCATTATGTCATGAGAAACAGGATTGTAAGGGCCAAGCTCAAACGAGCCCATGCAAAGATTCAGGCTCTAAATGAGGCAAAGGAGAAGGAAAAACTGAATATCCTTGTTGATGTGTCCCTCCAAGCCTCCCAACCTTGATCAGCAAAGAAAAATCCATTTTTGGCACTTTGGTGCAAATTTTGAAATTTTGATAGTTTGGCTTGCAGAAAATTGGGCCAAACACGCAATGTCACTTCCACTGCGCTCTTTTTTGGGGCACTCAAATGAAAAAAGGTCAGAATTTTCATGTTCCTCATGCCAAGTACATCAACCTCAGAAAGTTTCAGAACATTTGAAGCAAACTGGTCCCTCAAAAAGGCCAAAATCTACCAAAAAATCACCTTTCTGCCCTCTTTTTGGCACTAGCGCTATGCGTTTAATAGTGTTGGGAGAAATGGTTTTGAAAAGGCAAATGGACACCATTCTAGAAAGTAGAAACATATTTTGAAACTAGACAGGATAGAATTTCCAATGAGCTATCATGGAGCTCATTTGGACACCAGGAAGGCCTCCAAAAGTTAGTTGTAAAACAGGTCATGTTCCTAGTCTTGGTATTGCGTGTTTGCACTGGCACTGCACCCTCGTACCTTGAAGCTGGGCCTTTACCAAGAGTTATTTCAAAAGACATTTTGGAGCCTTAAAGTAAAAAAAAATTCAAAATTAGCTCAAATAGTTATGTTAGAATTTATTTTTGCATTAAATGAATTTTAGATATTTTTCCTTGGGCCTTGCGTGGTCTCGAAGGTCAAATACATTAACTATTGTAATAAATGAATTCTACAACCCTAGATAGGGTTTCACCTCCTCATTTTGTAGATAAATATTGCATGTATGCTTCATAATGTTGTTGGTTGATTGTTGAGCTCAATATGATATAGATTTTCAATTGTAAAGAAGTTGGCTTTGGAGTTTTGTGACTATTTTGGACTGAACATCAATGAAACAAGCATATTCATAGGATTCATGAACTTTTTTAAATGGTGATGTTGTTCTGATATTTTATTTGTTTCCTTATGTTTTCCATATTGTTCATCTTTTCTCTTGCAATAGAGCAGAAAATTTAGGTTAAGATATGTTGTTACAGGCACCTTAAGTTTGTCTGCCTTCTATTGTTCAAATGTTTTCCTCTGCTAGGTCTGATTAGAGAATTCTTAGCTGCTCTCTGATTCCACTTAGCTTGTTGTCTTGAAAATTATTTAATGGAGTCAAACCAAAGAAGTCTATGGTATGCCCTGTCCTTTGGTGTAGCTTGAAACATTGTTTTTAGGGATTTTCTTTGAAGTTTGCTTACTAGGGTTTAGGCTAAAGAAGTTTATGGCTTGCCATGTCCTTTAGTCTCTCTTGAATAGTCACTTTGAAGGTATTTTATAGTCTGATTGAAGAAAATAGGAGTTCCCTACTCTTTAATCGTCACTTATATGTTATCTTAAATTTTTTCTTTGTCTGAAGGTAAATAGCTAGAGAATTTAGGAGTTCCCTACTCTCTAGGGTTTGCTGGATTGTTTTTTTAAAGTTTACTTGATAAAGCTACACCAAATAAGTTTATGGTGTGTCCTATCATTTGGTTTTACTTAAGCATAGTGGTCTTAAAGACCCTTCTTGTTATAGTATATGCTAAAGGATTCTTAATCTCCCTTTAGACCTACTACACTCACAACTTAATGTTCATTTCACACCCACATAAGCTATTAAGATCCATTTGGATTTTTTAACTTGCCCTATTATACACCCTTGATTCATTGTTGTACTTTTCAAGTCTTTCACAGACCCCATAGCCCAATGTTTTGAATTTCTCTTACTCTATCTGCTCTTCTTGACAAGCAACCCAACCAAACAAAACAAAACAAACAAGCCCTATGATTTTAACTAGCCTAAAATTAACATCCTAAATCTATCAAGTCATATCTTTTATACAAATATGGAGAGAGCCCTCTCTGAGTCCATGAAGGTTAGGTCCTAAGACTCCAAAGTTGGTTTTATGTTACCCTTGTCTATTTGGTCTAGCCAATCTAAAAAATTACAGGGACCTAACATAATGCTGACTCCACTGGGGAACACTCATTAAAAATATTAATGTTATATAAAGAACTCAGAAAACCCAAAAATATCTCAAGATTGGTATCCAATTTTTGATGGTGGACAACAAGAAAATCCTTAAACAGTTAGCATCATCCACCTGGTGACTCCACTGGATTTCAGTAGGCCTGGTGACTCCATTGTTTCTCACAGACTCCTCTGGGAATGTATTAATCAATCCTAATAGTATAAAACCTAGCCAGATACTGTGTGAATTCACTAATATTTCAGATAGGTATGTTTTTCAAAACCCTTACAAACTTTCAGCCTCTCTGTGTTGTGGGTCTGAAATCTAGCTTCACAAAGAATCAACACTAGATCTCACCCTAACCCAAACCCTCCTGCTATAGTTAATGATCCAGAAAGAATCTTAACAAAAACTTCTAGGACTGAAGATTCAACTATTGTCAGACCAATTCACAAAGCAAGTTCCTTTCCTGAAAACCTTACATCCTTGCAATATACCCAATTTGATTTACACCATAGAAGAAACCTATTCAGAACTAAGTCTCAAAGTTGGATGGACCAGACAGACCTTGAGCCTACAAGCTTGCAGTAGACTCCTAGTGGAGAAGCCTGTCCTTCCATTCCTCCCGATTTTCAGCTTCTCCAACACTTTGACTCATTTCTTTCCAAATATACTCAATCTCAGCTAGTTGGTCCAAGTACATCTGCTACCCGCACTCATGCATCCATTGTGAAAACCACTCCATTTCATCCACCACCTCCACTCATAAACCTTCCCTTGATAAATCCTTCTTGGATTCCATTACCTCCTATCATGGGAGCATGGTATGCCCCCCTGGTACTACCTCAACCTTTAATGCCTATGCCACAGGACTACCAATCTAAAATCTCCCACTTTAATGGGACTGATTCTACAACTTCCCAACAACATGTAGACAAGATGAATGATGCTTTTGACTACCAAGAAATAGAGGATGAGAGAATAAAAATGAGAATGCTTTCCCAAAGTTTAGGTGGAGAATCAAATAAATGGTTCAAGAACTTAACCCCTAATAGCATTCATGATCTCCCTTCCCTTTATCAAACATTCATAAACCAGTGGGAGACTAAGAAAAATTCTCTTCAAGTCCTATCAGAGTATGATAACCTTAAGAGAAATATTGGGGAAAGTGTTCAAGACTACTACACTAGGTTCAATATTGTATATAATGCACTCCCTTCCCACATGAAACCCCCACAAGGCCTAGCCCTAGTAAAATTTCCAGATGGATTTGATCCTGAAATGGCTTACCAATTAAGAGAAAGAGATCGCCTTACCCTAGAAGACATTCAAAGGGGAGCAGTAAGTGTAGAAGCCAATCTAATTGCTAAAAGGGCTAGAATGAGAATAGAGAAGAGGGTTACATACAAAGAGGAACCTATGGCCTCCACATCTGATGCCAAAATTGATAGTCTAGTTAGGAAAATGGAAAGGATGATCGAGAGAATTAACTTGAATGAAAGAGCACCCCCAGGGAAAACCAAACAAATCCTCAAAACGAAAACAAAAACCAAAACTTCAGAAGAGACCCTCCTCAAATAATACAAAGAGAAAATGACCACCAAATCAAACCTCCTTTCCAAGAAAACTATGCAGATGAAGAGGAAAGAGAGATTGAGGAGTTGGAATAAAACCATGTGAAACTAATAGGCTCTGATAGTGAGGATGTTGTTTTTCTCACAGAAGAAGAACAAGGTTTGTTTTCCTCAAACCAAACTGAAAGAACATATGAGGATTCTGAATAATACAAACTAGGGTTCGAAAATGCTATCATGGAGGTTCATAGGCAGTATGACCTTATAAGTAGTAAAACACAAGACATCCCCAAGAGGAACAAACCAGAAATTTCTGCTAGGAAGACCCCTGAAAACACTCCTAAAAAGACAGCAGAAACTACCAACCTAATGGCTAAGAATTCTGATCAAAGAAAAAACAAAATCAGACAACATGATGGTGACCAACGTTTCCCTAGTACATCAACTATTGGCCCTGAAAAAACTTCTTTAAATGAGATTCCAAACAAAAATCAGCAATCTAAAGTTGTTGAGAAGACCATGTATGATAAAACTGATCTAACTCTGCCAAGAACATAGACACCATTTAGTATTGAGGGTGAAATTTCCAATATAAAAATAGCCATACCCCTTACTGAATTAGTGACTCAAGATGTATATAGATCTCAAGTTTTGAAGGCTTTAAACAAAGGAAATGACATCGATACTCTAAATCTAACAGATGAAAAACCATAATTTTTGTTTGGACCAGAGGTAGAGGGAAATTTTCTAGAGGGAGTTGTGCCTTCATTCTATGTTAGTTTGAACATCCATGACAAAATCCTACACAATGCCATGCTAGACTCTGGTGCTTCACATAACCTCATGCTAAAGGTAGTGATGGAAAGATTAGGCCTTGAAATACCTATACCATACAAATACTTGTACTCTTTTGATTCAAGTAGATTTAAATGTCTGGGCCTAATCAAAGATCTATGTGCCAATTTGGCACAAATACCAGCCAAGAGCCTAGTCATGGACATTGTAGTGGCTGACATTCCCCCAAAATATGGCATGCTCTTATCTAGATCATGGGGAACCAAACTCCAAGGAACCCTCCAAATGGACATGACATATGCTACCATCCTAGTCTTTAACCAAATAAGAAGACTGTATAGAGAATCTCATATGAAATACATGGTAAGCAGCCAAGATAAGCCAAACAACCCCCCTCTCTATTCTATTCATTCAGACCTTGATTGTTGTGAAACCAACTCCAAAAAGAGAAGAAAAGAGATATCAAAGCCTTAGAAATAAGCCACTTCGAGGGGGCAACCTCCAATACATTACATGAATGAAAAATTCTTGAATGATTCAAATTACAAAACCTCCTTTCTATATATAGGAGTCCATGGGGCCACAATGTAATCCTAGATGACCTAACAATAATAATTTAAGGGCACAATAATAACAATATGGGGGTTACAAGGGTACAATAATAGCAATAAGGGGGTTACACTAACAACAATAAGGGACTATACTAGTAATATAGGGACCTAACATGACCCTCTCCTTCAAAAAAGTGTTGTCCTCAATGCTTGAGTAGATCTGGGTGCTTCTCTATAAAATTCTCATCCTCCCATGTAGAATCTTCAGTGGGTAAGTTCTTCCACTTAATGAGATACTCTGAAATTGATTGATTCTGTACCTGTCGAGTTCTTGTTTTCGTGAACACTTCAGGTTCCAATATTATTTTTCCCTTCTCATAAAGTTTTGGCAATATTGTTTGAACTAGAATTTTTTCACCTATAACCTTCTTTAAGCATGAAACATGGAAAATTGGATGCACTCGTGAAGAAGCCGAAAGCTCTAATTTGTATTCCATAGTACCAATATTTTGCAACACCTTGTAAGGACCATAGTTCTTTGACGATAATTTATTATGCTTCTTAGCTTGCTTGAGGGACATTTGTTTGTATGTTTGTAGCCATAAAAATACCCAGTCTCCTACATCAAAACTTCTCTTGCTGCGATGTTGATCTGCCTGTTGTTTCATTCAATTTTGTGCCAAATTCAGGTTGTCCTTTAAGAGTTGGAAAACTTCTTGTTGGTGGTCGAGGTGATATTCCACTGCTTGAACCTTCGAATTTTCTCTTAAAGATGATGTGATGGATGATGGATGATATCTATAAAGTGCCATAAATGGGGTCATTTTTGCTGCAGTATGGAAGAAAGTGTTATACCACCATTCAGCTAGAGGTAACCACTTGACCCATTGCGTTTGTTTATCAGATACAAAACAACAAATATATCCTTCCAAACATTTATTTACTATCTCGGTTTGACCATCAGATTGAGGATGATAATATGATCTATGAGCTAATTGAGTACCCAAAAAAGAAAATAAATACGTCCAAAAATTTCCAGTAAAAATGGGATCTCTGTCGCTCACAATAACCCTTAGGTCTCCTTGTAGCTTTTGAATTGTGTCCATAAATGTAGTAGCAACTGTACTTGCTTTAAATGGATGAGATAATGCAAAAAAGTGTGCATACTTGGTAAGTCTATCAACTACCACCATGATGACACTCTTTCCTGCGGACTTAGGTAAACCTGTGATAAAGTCCATTGAAATCTCCTCCCAACGTTGACTTGGAATGGATAAAGGTTGTAGAAGACCCAGGGTCTTAATTGTCTCAAATTTATTCTGCTGGAAAATCAAACATTTCGCCACAAACTTTTGAATATCAGATTTAAGGCCATCCCAAAAAAATTATTTCTTCACGTTGTGGTAATTTTTTAAAAATCCTGAGTGTCCTCCTAAAGGAGAAGTGTGCAATTCCAAAAGAATATTTTGTTTTAGTTGGGAATTATTACAAAGATATAAGCGATATTTTTACCATAAGGAATCATTTTTCCAAATAAATGTATCAGATGTACTAGGATATTGCTGCAACATTTGAATGAGTGTCCACACTTCTTCGTCCTTCTTCCATTCATCTCTTGCTTCGGTTATCCAATCTGGTTGGATAATAGAAATGGCACAAAGAAATGCTTCCACCTCTTCTTTCTTTCATGAGAGTGCATCTGCAACAACATTTAGCTTCCCTTTTTTGTATATTATTTAAAAGTCATAACCCAACATCTTTGTGACCCATTTTTGCTGCTCTTCTGAAGATATTCTTTGTTCCAAAAAGTGTTTAAGACTATCATGACCATTTTTTACCTTGAAGTGTCTTACCATTAGGTAAGTTCTCCATTTCTTTAGTGCATGCAGTATTGCTAACATTTCCTTCTCATAAATAGGTTTCTGTAAATACTTTCCTTTGATTGGACGACTTTCAAAAGCAATGGGTCTTCCTTCCTCCATTAAAACAACACCAATTCCATTTCCTGAGGCATCACATTCCACAATAAAGGTTTTTGTAAAGTCTGGCGTAGCTAAGACCGGTGCTAGGCACATTGCCTCTTTAAGATGTTCAAAGGCCTTAGTTGCTTCAGGAGTCCATGAAAATGCATCTTTCTTCAATAATGTTGTTAGAGGTGCTAATATTCTCCCATAATTCTTAACAAACTTGCGATAATACCCTGTTAACCCGAGAAATCCTCGCAACTTCTTTATGGTTGTGGGGACTTTCCATTCCTTAATGGCTTTAATTTTGTTAGGGTCTACTTTAACACCCTCGTGAGATACAATATGACCTAAATATTCCACCTCTTGTACTCCAAAGAAACATTTGGATTTTTTTGCATATAATTGTTTCTCCTGCAATAGTTTGAGCACCCTGTCAACATGTTCAACATGATCCTTCCAAGACCAGTTGTAGATTAGTATATCATCAAAAAATACTAGCACAAATTTTCTAAGGAAGGGTTTGAAAATGGAATTCATCGACCCTTGAAATGTAGAAGGTGCATTGGTAAGGCCAAAAGGCATGACCAAAAATTCATAATGACCCTCATGAGTTCGAAATGTTGTTTTCGGAATATCTTCAGTCTTCATTCTAATTTGATGATAACCTGAACGAAGATCCAATTTGGTAAAATAAATTGCTCCATGTAATTCATCCAATAATTCATCAATCACAGGAATGGGAAATTTATCTTTAATGGTGAGCTTATTGAGCTCCCTATAATCCAGACACATGCACCATGATCCATCCTTCTTGTGTACCAATACTACAGGAGCAGAGAAAGAACTTTGACTAGGTTGACTTATACCTGCCTCTAACATTTCTGCAATCATACATTCAATTTCGCTCTTTTGGACATAAGGATATCTACCAGGCCTTATTTTCGGAGGAACACTTCCTAGAATCAAATGAATAGCATTATCATGATCACGAATAAGTGGGAGTGCTTTTGGAGTTTCAAAAACCTTGGAATGATTGTCCAAGACATTTTGGAGATCTGCAGAAATAGATGATTTTGAAGTTGGAACTTCTAGTGAGAATAATTGTGAAATTATGCCTCATTGTTCTTTCTTTAGAAGCTTTGTCATGACATTAGAGCTTATTATATTTCACGGCTTCCCTGCAATACCCCATAATTCGACTTCCTTTCCTTCTGAAATTTTTTTTAAGAAAAGTTCTTGAAAATTAAAAGCTACCGTCCCCAAAGATTGTAACCATTGTAATCCTAGTACAACATCATAACCTCCCATAGGAATGGAAAGCATTGGACTATTCAATACATATTCCCCCATGGTTAGCTTGATATTATGGCATTTTCCAGAGCAATTTATAGTTCCTCCATTTGCAGCCATCACTTGACATTCTAGTTCTGGGTATAGGAAACAATTAAATTCCTTCGCTACCTTACAATGAATAAAATTATGGGTACTACCTGAATAAATCAACACTATTACCTTTTTCTTCTTGATATGTCCTTCTATCTTGAGAGTTTGAGGATTGGTAATTCCTGCCAATTCATTACACGATATGGCCAAACTCGTTTCTTCCTCTTCTTGGGTTGGTTCCTGGTGTATATCCTCTTCTTGTTCATTTTCTTCTTCCTCTTCACAATCTATGTAAAATAATTTCTTCTCAGCACACTTATGACCTTTAGTGTATTTTCCATCACAACTGTAGCAAAGCCCTTTTGCTTTTTTTTCTTCCAATTGTTGTGGTGTCAACCTTGTAGGTTGTGGAAATCTAGGAGTAGCAACACTTCCCTCTTTATAGAAGTTAGTGGTAGGCTTCCTTGTCGCCATAATTTTACATTCAATTTTTCTTTCCAACCTAAATGCCTTCTCCAATGAATCAAGTTCCAAAGAATGAACTTCATGTTGGATGTTATCCTTTAAAGTACGTATGAAGAGATCAATCCTGTGTTCCTCTGGTATATCAGTTACCCTGATATTCAATTTTTGGAAGTCCTCAATGTGCTCCCCCATTAAACCCCTTTGTTTGAGATTTATCAATTGGCTAAAGAAGGTGTTGCTCTTTGTATCCTCATAATGTGCTATCATTTCCTTCGTAAAAATTGAACAAGTGACAATTTTTTTACGGGAGAAAAGCCATCGATACCATACAAATGCATTTTTTTCTAAATGTAAAGTTGCAATGCATACCTTTTGTGTGTTTTGCACATTATGGAGATCAAAATATTGCTCCATCTGTAGTATCCATGTTACAAGATCCTTTCCATCAAAATTCCTCATATCCATTTTTGGAATATGGTGGTTCTTCCTGCCAACATTAGATTTTATGAAATTACGATTAACATTTATTTTGTTCTAATCATGAGTTTCCTCTAATCTATTTTCACCATTAGGAAACATTTCTTGAGCACAAATGGCTGCGTGAAGTCAGGTATAGGAAGCACCCGAAAACTGCTCATCACCTTCTTCAGTCGATTAAAGGCAAACCTTCCATGTATGCTTTTAGATCATTCTTCATGTTTTCCATTTTCTCATCGATCTTAGCTTCCATGTCATCCATCTTAGATTCCATGCCAGCTTCCATGCCATCTATCTTAGATTCCATGCCATTCTTCAAACCATCCATCTTATATTCCACGCCTTTCTTCAAACCATCCATCTTAGTTTCCATGCCTTTCTTCAAAACTTCCATGTCATTTTTTGTTGCTCTTTGCGAGAGCGAAATTTGTTGCACTTGCTCTTGTAATTTTGATATGTCATGTTTCCATTCTTCATCTTCATGAGTCATAGTAGAGCCTTTTAAAGGCTTAATGGGTGTTGAATTCTTTTTAGGGGCCATTTTAGAATCCAATACTGATATCTATTCTACAATATGCCCTTGGAATCAATTCAACTTGATTCTTCAAACAAGACTTATGCAATTCGGAAAAAGAAAAAAAAATACACACCTTTACTTGCTTTTGAGGAGCTCGATATTGAAATTGAATTATCTCTATAATTGCAGATCCTCAATATCTAAAATTCAGCCCTGTAGTATCCCTCTAAAGCTTCTTTCAAATTCCATAGGTCTAATCTGATTTGGATTCTTCAAGGAAAAGTTATGTCCAATCTCCCACAATGACCCAATTTTGGACTGGTTCAGTAGAGCAAACTTGTACGACTTGCCACGTGTCACTGTTTCTTCCTTTGGCTCTGAAATTGATAGACTAAAAACTAAAGTCTGTGTACTTGTGGCCACTTTTTATAGCATTCCACCCGATTCTCAGAGAGAGAGCTATGAATATTTTCCCACGATCACCTCTTTGAGATTAAATTCATAAGCCTCAAAAAGCCCTAACTTCCACAGATCATATCTCCAGAAATATTGTGAACCAATATCTAAAATTTTGTTACGATGTTCCTCAGGATTTCCCCTTCACATTCTAAAAATTTTAGCTTCTGAAACTTTGTAGAAAATTTTTTATTAAAAAGATACCATGGTGACCTGTTTAGGTTAAATTTAGGAGCCTACAAAATGACCTAACTTGCACAGATCATATCTCTGAAAATATTGCGAACCAAGCTCTGAAATTTTGCGATGATGTTCCTCGGGATTTTTGTTTCACACTCTAAAAATTTCAGATTCTGAACCTTCTTATAAAAAAATTTATAGCGAAAATTCCACGATGACCTGTTTGGAGCAGTGAAACCCTAGAATCTCAAAGCTTTGATACCAAATTGTGAAACCAGCTCCAAAAATAGAAGAAAAAATATATCAACGCCTTAGAAATAAGCCACTTCGAGGGGGAAACCTCCAATACATTACATGAATGAAAAATTCTTGGATGATACAAATGACAAAACCTCCTTTCTCTATATAGGAGTCCATGGGGCCACAATGTAATCCTAGCCGACCTAACAATAATAATTTAAGGGCACAATAATAACAATATGGGGGTTACAAGGGTACAATAATAACAATAAGGGGGTTACACTAACAACAATAAGGGACTATACTAGTAATATAGGGACCTAACATTGATTCTCTTATTTTGTACAATGAAGATGACATTAATGAACAAGTAGCTGAAAAAGAGGAAGAGAAAGACCTGTCAGAATAGTCAAACCAAACACAAAATGAAGAACATAATAGCCAAAACCCTAGCATCCATGCACAACAACATAATGATGAATATGAACTTGAAATTCTTTGGAACATGAGTTTTGATGGCTCTTGTGGCAAAGTTGGTTCAAGAGCAGGTGTTTGGATACACAACACTAATGAAGGTCATTCTTACAAGCTGTATTTTCGATGTAAAAAAAATATTGTAGAGTATGAAGCTCTTTTCCTAGGGTTACAATTGCTGAAAGGTATAGGAGCTAAGAGGATTTCCTTTCAAGGAGATTCTGAACTGAATACTAGGAAAGTTAAAGGAGAATATTCAGCTAAAAATCCTAGGCTAAGAGAATATAGAAATGTTACCTTAGACCTCATCAAAACATTTGAAAAATATGAACTTACCTCTATCCCAAGAACTTAAAACAGCCTTGCAAATTAACTAGCCTTTGCTGCCAGCACTTTCAAACTACCTCATGCCAATGAACAATACATGTTGAAGGTCAAAAGTAGACCAAAAATCCCCAATAACATAGATTATTGGCAATTTTTTTAAGGTGAAAAACACATTGAAGACTTCCTGCAATACAAAAATGATTTTGAAATGCCAAAACCAAACTTAGATCATGAAGAGAACTTCTCTGTTGAGGAACAAACACACAAAATAGAGCCACCTTATGTTGTTGATATAAATATGCTAGAACACCCTCATGAGGCAGAATTGTGTGAAGATTTAGACAAAAGGGACCTTGAGGTATTGCAATGCAAATACAACCTATTTCCAAGAGGAATTTCTCCCTTAGAATAAATGTTTGATTTCAATGATGTTGCTAAGAAGCCAAAAATGGAATCCACCAAAACAGATGTAGAAGAATGCAACATAGGCAGTGAAGAAGAACCTAAAATAATAAAGTTTTCCAAAACACTACAAGCTCTTATAAAACACAAATACATTAATATTTTCAAGGAATTTAAGGATGTGTTTGCATGGGGCTATGAGGACTTGAAGTCCTATGATACAAAAATCATTCAACATAAGGTTCCTATCAAGGAAAACCAAAAACCATTCAAGAAGAAATTGCGTAGGATAAATCTTGTCCTAATTCCTCTAGTTGAGAAAGAAATTAAAAATATGTATGATGCTGGAATAATAGTCCCACTCAGGTACTCGAAATGGGTCTCAAAACTTGTATCAGTGAGGAAGAAAATAGGGGAAATTAGGTTATGCATAGACTTCAAAAATTTAAACAAATCCTCCCTAAAAGACAACTACCCTTTACCTAAGAAGGATCATATACTGCAAAGGGTAGTTGGCTCCAAAAGAATATCTTTGCTTGATGGTTTTTTAGGGTATAATCAAGTGCTAGTACATCCAGATGATCAACACAAAACTATCTTCACTACACCTTGTGGCACCTTCATGTATGTCAAAATTCCTTTTGGGTTAATGAATGTCGGGGCTACTTTTCAAAGAGCCCTGGACATTGCTTTTTCCTAAGAAATAGGTTACTTCATTGTGATATACCTTGATGACATCACTATTTACTCAAAAAATAATGAAGAACACCTAGCTCACTTAAGAAAAGTCTTTGAAAAGTGTAGAAAGTATGGTTTATCTTTGAATCCCAAGAAAACTTTGTTTGGTATTAAAGAAGGAAAAATTATAGGCCACATCATATCTAAAGAAGGGATCAAGATTGACCCAAAAAAGATTAAGGGAATATTTCAGATCAGTCACCCTATGAAATCAAAGAGCTGCAATCTTGCATTGGAAAGATCAAATTCCTAAGAAGGTTCATACCAAAACTTGAAGAAATCCTAAGAAACACTACAAACATTCTGAAAAGAGAAACATGAGTCAAATGGACCATAGAAGCAAAGCAATCCTTTGAACTGGGAAAAAAAGCAGTTACCCAAACACAAGTTCTAATCAACCTTGATTTTACCAAGGACTTCTTCATCTTCTCATTTGCATCAGAACACACAATTGCTGCAGTATTGCTACAAAAGAACATAATGGGACAAGAACAACACATAGCTTTCTTCATCATGGCACTAAGATATGCACCTCTGAAATATAACATTATGGAAAAACAAGCTTTTTCCTTAATCAAAGCCTTAAAATACTTCAAAGTTTACATATTGCATTCACATGTCATTGCTTTTGTTCCCCATGCAGTTGTTAAGGACATACTAACTCAGGATCCTGATGGTAAAAGAGGTAAGTGGATTGTTGTCATCTTAGAGTATGATCTAGAAATCAAGCCCGCCAAGCTAATAAAAGGGAAAAGACTGGCCAAACCGATGGCTGAAGCAAACTTTCAAGCATTGGACATAAACATGATACATTCCTTGGATGAACAAGAGGAGCTAGCGACTCCACCCATTGAAGAAGCATTTTTGAACTCACTCTGGTATGTTGATATATTACATGTGATTTTTAATCTAAATGCTCCTCCTAGTTTGTCCAAAACAAAGGCCAGATTCTTGAAACTAAAAGCTGTAAATTTTTTCATTCTAGATAAAGCTTTATATTGGAAAAATTCTATTGGTATCCTACTTAAATGTTTACTTGAAAAAGATGCAGATAGAATCATGCATGAGTTTCATGAAGGAGAGTGTGGAGGTCATATCTATTGGAAAACCACTGCTAACAAAATCCTTAGAGCTGGTTTCTATTGGCCCACTCTTTTCCCTGATATCCACAAGCTAGTAGTGGCTTGCCATAAATTCCAAATATTTGAGGGAAAGAGAAAACTACTACCTTTGCCTTTACAACCTATCAGTGTTGAAGCTCCTTTTCAACAATGGGGTTTGGATTTCATTAGAGAAATCCACCCTGCCTCTTCTTCCCAGCACAAATGGATCCTCACTGCAACTGACTATTTCACCAAATAGATAGAAGCCATCCCTTCAAGGACTGCCACTGATTCGGTAATCATAAAATTCCTTGAAAATCACATCTTGTCTAGGTTTGGCTGTCTAAGAAAAATAATCACTGATAATGTTGCTGCATTTAATTCCAAGAGAATGATGGAATTTTTCCACAAGTATCACACTACATTAGGGCATTCTACAACTTATTACCCTCAAGGAAATGGGTTGGCTGAGTCCTCTAACAAAAGTTTGGTAAATATCATTAAGAAATTGTTGGAAGAGAACAAAAAGTAATGACACAAAAAATTAGTGCATGCACTATGGGCAGATAGATTAACAAACAAGAAGTCAATTAACAAGTCTCCCTATCAGCTAGTGTATGGCATGGATGCAGTTTTTCCAACATCCTTGGGAGTCCTAGTGATGAAGCTTCTTCAAGAGGTACAATTAGAGGAGAATGATATACAAAGGAGGCTGAACCAAACCATTCAATTGCAGAAATCAAGGGAGGAAGTATATAATAGAACACAAGCAGTGCAAGACAACATCAAGAATATTTTTGATAAGAGGACCAATCTAAGCCAATGATTTCCAAATTGGAGACAAAGAACTGAAGTGGGATTCAAGAAGATAGGAAAAAGGCAAGCGTGGAAAATTTGAAAATCTGTGGAAAGGACCATACATCATCCATTCAGCAAGAGGTAACAATTCATTCTACCTACAAGAAATGGATGGAACAGAGTTATATGGAGGCCTTGTCAATGGCAGGATGCTCAAGCATTATTTTTGTTGAAGTTCTTAGTTTAAAGATTTGTTCATTGTACATAACATTTCTTGAATAAAATATCAGATAAATGAAAACACAAAAACAAAGAAAAGAAGAAAAATAGGGCAGATTAAAAAGAAGAGGTAAAGCCCCATACCAAAAAAGAACGTTTCTGAAAGTGTGCAAGTCCAAAAGCCACTAATTTTGAGAAAGGAAAGTCTTGTTCAATCATAGAGCCTAACCATGATTGAACATGTTTTAAATTTTTGCTGATAAGTTAGAAAAAAGAAGATTTTCCAAACCATTTAAACTTGGCTTATTAGTAGACTAGGTTAGGAAAAGATATTGGTTCCCAAAGCTCAAATTTGAACCAAAGAGAAAAGAGAGGGATGAGTGACAGGTTTTGAATTATAACCCTCAAGTTTGTAGTTTTACTTGTGCAAAAATAAAATCTATGTGCAGCTTGTCCAAAATGCCACAGCTCATGACAAATTAAATTGCTCAACCTTGATTTGGTCATGTTTTAAATTTTACGTTAGTAGATTAGAGAATGAAAATCTGTCAATTTGTTTAACCTTGACAGATAAGTAGATTAGGTAGAAAATAAAAAGGGCTCATCAGTCTAATCTGAGCCTTTGGATGATATAAGGGTAGAAGTAGATAGTTTATGCTTTCAAAAGAAAATATGATATTCAGGGTTTGCTAATCCAAATGCACCCAAATGAAGAGAAAATATTAGGAAATGTATGATGGGTAGGTAGAGTTGATATTGAAGCAGTCATGTTTTTCAGAGTGTAAGATCACAGCTTCAAAGAACAAGAGTAAATCAACAATTGAAGAAAGAGGAAATCTTCCAAGCCCAAACAAGGCACTGATTTACAATTTCCAGAGATCTAAACTCTGAGGTTCTTGACACCTCCTCAAAGGAGCTGCCCTCCACAAGTGGAGTGACTATTATTCATCAGTATTTTTCACTATCTTTGGATGACTATAGGATGGTTATAGTTTTCTGAAAACAATATTTCTTGAATATCTTGAGTTTCAATAATCTCACTGCCTTCATTATCCTTATAAATCTATTTTCACTATTCCTCAGTTGGTCTTCTCAAAGTCACCCTATTGCTCTTAAAAGACTCATTATGGGCTTATACTTCTAATTTTCATCTTTCTTTCCTACCTAAGACCTCATTTCCCCATTTTCTAGGGTTCCCTGTTGCTAACTCATTCCCATGTCCCTTTGGACATAATAACCTATAATAATACTCTGTTTTCACTTGAAAATCTCCAAGTCAAATTTCAGTAAAAATTAGGTCAAAGGACACTCCCATTAGGTCAATAAGGTTTTTACATTTTTTCATGGTCATCCTTGAATGTTTTAGGCACTGCTTTTCCTTTGCTAGAATCTGGCTTAGATGTAATAGAAATTTCAAGACATGGTTATTCAAGAAGGACCTAAAATTTCCAAGGAGGATTATCTTCTCAGTTCAGAACATGCAAGTGAGAAAAATGGAAAAAGTTTAGCACTTCTGCAGGAGTTTTGAAATATTTATCCACTGAAGGTACTGATGATGTAGACTGTCTACTCCTGAATGAAAACAACTTACAGCAAGGGAAAGAGGAACAACTTGGTGTTGTAGATGAATACGGTTATGAACTGGTTAGTCCATTTGAGTGCCAAGATAGTGATTACTTGCAGGAAAATGACATGGAGGAAGCACACAAGGCCAAGCATGAATAAATTCTATCAGAAAATATTGTTGGAATATGGAAAAAAGGTAAGGTGGACTTGACAGAAATGAATGAACTTGAAAGGGCTATAGATAACTTAGAATACAATACTAATGATTGTTGTAAACAACTGCAAACGCCTAGGGTTTTTGAAAAAGTGGCCAAAGGAGGTGGAAAATATGAGTTGAATTTTATGGTGGGAACTACAAAAGATTTTGAAGATGCTACTATGTGTAATCATCCTAAAGTTTTCAAAATAAACATGTCATGCCTCAAATATCAAAAGAAAAGCCAACTCAGTGCATTAGGGGAATTTTGAGGTCTAAAATGGGCCTCCAAAGAAAAATGTACAACAAAAATAAACTTTATAAGAACCAATAGGATTCAAAATGATGATGTCAACCATGGGGGAAGATTCACCATTTTTTAAGTAAAAGGGTAAAAAGATTAAAAAATAATAAAATAATAAAACTACTTTTTCAACTTGTATTTTCAAATTATCTCCCAAAGTTTTTACTCAAATTTCGAGCAGGAGTACTTCTTGGATGAAAAATTTAATTCCTCATATAAGGAGTACCCATGTTGCATACTTTCGATGGACCCTCCTACACGAAAAATGAGAAATACATAAAAAAACGTGATTTCAATCACATTTTTTATGTATTTCTCATTTTTTGTGTAGCATCAAAAGTATGCAACATGGGTACTCCTTGGATGAGGAATTAAATTTTTCATCCAACAAGTACTCCTGCTCGAAATTTGAGTAAACAATTTGGGAGATAAGTTGAAAATATGAGTTGAAAAGGTAGCTTTTTCTTTTTTCTCTCTAAAATTTGATGATGTAATCAAATATTATTTTATTATTTACACTAATATTTTATAGTTTCCTTAGGAGGCCCATTTTAGACCTCAAAATTCCCCAAATGTTCAGCAACATGCAAGCAAAAAGGTGTCAAAGAGTATCAGTGACAAAGTAAAAAGACTTAAGAAAATATTAGAAAGTGGGTTTTTCAAGTTAAATTAAATATACAAGCCTATAAAAGCTCATTTTACATTTCAAATGAATCATTTTTGCTTTTCAAAAGATCAAGAGCACTCAACAAGGAAAAATTTGTGAGTTTGCAAGCAAAATTCGGGTAAATTTTCTTGGCGCTGTGCGGTTGCCAGTTTTCCTTCATACATTTTGTGAGGGCACTGCGCGCCTAGGAGTTGGTGTTGCACCCTTGAAAAAGCACTATGCTCTTTCCAAAAAGCACCCTGTGCTAATTTTTGGAGGCGCTGCGCGCTCAAAGCCTGGCGCTGCGTGCTTAGCTTGGCACTGCGCCCTCAGCCATTGGCGCTGCGCACTTAGAAAATGAGGGTTTTTCAACTTTCCAACAGTTGAAATCACTTCAAATATCCTTCAAGTATTTTCCAAAGGTCCTCCAATCACTCTTGATGGGTAAGTACCTGAGATACACCTTGCTTTCAAGCTATTTTTTTCATCATTTAATCAATGGAAATGAAACCATAATCAAATCCTAATCAAACCCTAGCTACAAATCAGAGATCAATGTCTATATTCTTATTTCATCCTCCTAGAAAGAGTATCAATTATAGACAGGGTAATTACATTGATTGAGGGTTTTCATTGAGTTATATTTCCCCTCACTCTTTTTCTACACCTATACCCATTCAGTCATTCCATTTATTTGAAAATTTACCATTTCATTACCCTCCCTTCATCTCATTTCACATCATCCCCAAGGTTTCCAAAACAGAGTTTAAAATTTCTGAGGGTGAAGACAGTGATGGTGAGGCAAAAATTCCAAGGATGCATGATCACAAGGGAGGGAATATAAACATATTTGAACCTATCACCACCAAGGAAATCATGGCCTCTCCTCTCACTGTATCTTGTTTGAAAGATGTGGGTTGCTTTGAGTTTTGTGAGAAGGTGCAGTAGGTCCAAAATCACCCAGAGCTAACAAGAATATTCATCATTAACCTACATGAAAAGTAGGTCAATATTGTTGGGGTTACATTTGAGATGTCCACTAATGCCATTGCAGTTGCTACAGGGATACCAAGTGTGGGAGAAAAGTGGTTCAAACAAGCAAACCTGGACATGAGTTATTTTGAACCATACCTAAATCCTAGGTATAAATATCATCACAAGTCCATATTTCCTTTTTCTCATCTTCTTGATACATATGCACCCATGATGAGGATAATAGTGAAGTATTTCACTTGTGAGGGAAGGTTTTCCCACCTCCACTCTTACCACATCCGTCTTCTTATGCATTTCACTAGAGTTAGGATGTTGCATATGCCATATTATAATTTCCGTAGCATTGACAAAATGGCCTACATAGAGCAAAAGAGAGACTACAATCAGAAAATGCAGAGCCTTTTTCATCATTCACTTATCAAGATGGTGGTTATGCACCAGCTCTAGCAGAAGAACATTCCATGGGATACCTTCATTTCCCATGAGGTTTTCACTACTCCACATGGCCATTAGCAGCAAGATATTCCTCTTCTCATCCTCCCACATCCACTTATCCATCACATCTTGTTGTTCATACATCACCATCCACTCACATCCATTCACCTCAAGTTGATCCTCCCTCATCACCTTTCCATGATCCTTCACCATCATCTCTTGATACCAGAGCCTCAAGTAGTGAAAGAGATATTGGGACATTTGGCACTAAATTTCATGATATTGAGCCATTCCATTAGACCTATTAGAGAGGCCACAGTCAGTTGTTTCCTTCACTTGAGGTGAAATGGGCTCTACCTTCTTCATCAACAAAACAGGTTGATAAGGGCAAGGAAAAGGTTACAGAGAAGGTCATTGTTGAAGAGAAGGACACACATGAAACTGATCAGGAGTTTCAACTGATTGACCTTGAGGATGAGGATGAAGAGAGAATTACCGATATGTTGCTCAAAAGCAAGGATACCAAGATTAGTGAGCTTCAAGCTAATCTTGGTAGGGAAAAGAATGTGATCAAGTTTTATGAGCTAGAGAATCAGCAGTTGAAGACAAAGAAGGCCATCAGTGAGGTCAGGGTGATCAGAGCCCATAAAGAGGTCAGAAAGGCCAAGGCTTTGATATATGAGACTTTTGGAAGTTTTGAGGATAGTGATGATGAGGAAGAACAAATTCCTAGGCAGAGACCAAGGACAATTAGGCTGAAGAGGGCTTTAGCCCGGGAAAGTGTAATATCCCTTTTTCAGGAATAGTTACAGATTGGGAATAATATGAGTTATTACCATTGTGGAGCTACATACATGTAACTCATACAGGTGTAAAAACACTTAAAATTCAGTAAAATATACATCATCAAAGTTATACAACGTTTTACAAGGCAAAAGGTGGGGAAAAGTGAGGATTTAGGCCCTAAAACGCGTGTGTTCAGAGATATGCGTAAAAATAAGATGGGAAAGAGGTTGGATATGATATATAGGGTTATTAGGGACTTACATGTCGAATTTAAGAAAAAAAAAATAAGTTTTATTAGGTTAAACAGTTCCTCCTTTCCTAACTAGGTTAGAAAACCCTAATTTACCAAGACTAGAATTATGCAGAAATTTACTGAAGCATGTGAGCATTATTTTCTGAATGGTATGACTGAAATAAGGTCTGAATATTGAAAAATAATATCAGGGGCATAACTCATACACTTTACAGAAGAATAATGAAATAATACAGAAGAAATCCTCAAGAAAGAGGTGCTACAAACATGTAAAAAGACTGCATAACAGTGACAGCGTTACTTTTAGGGCTGAAGCAGCAGCTTATTGATTCTTCAGATCTAGATCAGATCTGTACATAAAAATATAGATCTAATACAGATCCATGTACAAGAACAGCTGATCTATACATTCCCCTTGGGGATTTGCTCAAAACATGAAGCACCGGAAGTAGATCTGAGATCTAAAACTTTGGATCTGTAGAATGATTCAAAAATTCTGAATAATACAAGTACAGAGCAGATCATATCTGAAACAGAACATATATTGGTTTGCCAATCTATGGATCACCACAGTGAAGGAAGAAACCAAACACCGGAGATCTCTCCTCCAAAATGCAAGCAAAGCACCCTGCAACTGTAGATCTGCAAATAATGTTGTCTTAGGGAGAGAGGCAGCGCTGTAGCTTATGAAGATTATTTGGCCTGATGCCAAGATGTGGATCTGAATTATAATCAGAAAATGAAATCTTCCAGGAGGTTAAAAGACACACTCACTGAGAAGAGCCACTGTTATCATCTAGATCTAAGCAGATCTAGTCTTCCACTTTCTGCAGCTCACAAGACAGCTCAACTCTCAACATGAGCAGCACTGTAATGTAAGGTGAAGCTTGGCCCAAGCCTAATAGTGGACAAGTTTAGCACAATTTTCATCCAAGAGTTGTTCAAGGAAGGAGGTGGGATTCTTGAACAGGAAGTCCCAACAAGGGATGTCTATGCAAACAGACCTTCGGAAATAATCGTCAACAACCCTTTCCTTGCTGCCCTCCTCTTCCTTTTATAAGATAGGAGTCTTGAAAAACCCTAAACCACCTTGATTCATTTAACCCCTTTCACATTACACCCTCCTTCTAGAACTGCATTGTCCCTCAAAGAGGTTCAATGCATCTAGACTGCGATGTTTGACTTGGTCAAAGATGACCCATTCTTGTGATTTAACCCATTCATAGCTGCAGGAGTTTATTTGTATAGCCCAGATATGTCTTTTTTCACATAGGCATTGATTTATTATTGGTTTTCAGGAGTTTTACATGTCCTCCTTTGAAATTTATTCATCAATTATGAAATGCAAAAATAAACAAGGAAAAATTAATGTTCCTATTAGCTGAGGCTAATTTAGGAACATTACAGTCTCCCCCTCCCAAATGTTGTTTGTCCTCAAGCAACTGCAAGGGTGCTGGAAAATCTCCCCTTCTTCTCTTGTGGCCTCCTCATCAAATAGTCTCCTCCATTGTTCTGAATTTTCTGCAATACTTTTGTCTCCCAATGGTCCTTCCTCAATATGCAAGTTTGCCTTTGGTGAATAAACCCAAGGGCTCTCATCATGAAGAAATGGAAGGTTGTTGTGGAAACCTTCTTGCTGATCCATGGCCTCCTCAATATAGAAGTGATGAGAATAATGGGGATTTTCATGATCCATGAAAGACTCCCATCTCCATGCTATCATCCAAATGAAGTGGATCACTTTCTAGCTTGGAAATCCATAGAAGAACTCCTCCCCAATACATATGAGAGGCATGTTACCAACAAACATATGGCTCACTTTACAAAGAGACAAGTGATCTATCATAGTGGCCATACAAAATCTCAAGCTCCCATTGAAGCATGCAATGCAAAAAGAATGGGGAACTCCTTTCCCCAAGGGCACATTCAACATGTGTGCCTTTCCTCCAAATATGCCCCCAACAAAGATAAGGACATCTTTAGCTTGTGGGATCATGATTAGAATCATGCTAGTTGCCATGTGTGATAAATGAGAAGGAAGATGTTCCCTCATGTGCAACCAACGCAGTTTTATTCTTAACTGCCATAGAATAAGATATGACAAGTGTCTTCCCCAACACTTTTTTGTTGTCTCATGGCTTGGGAATGCTTGGAGAATGTACATCATGGTTGGTGTAAAAGAATCACACCATGAGGAATATAATAGCTTTCCAAGGTTGTCCAAGTAATGTCCTGCATCAACATAGTTCGTGGCCTTGAGTAGCCCATGAAATCCATCATAAATAGTGCTCCTCTTTGGAGCTATGTCCTGCAAATGAGTGTTAGAAAAATATAAGCATATAGGAGATACATGATAATTCTCAAGAGGATGAGCCTCTCTATATACTTGTTTTACATTAGTGGGATAACTCATGGATGAGTTCCCTCTCACACTCAATGTGTAAGGAGATGTGAATGATGGCTCTTTCCAAGAGTTATGCTCCTCCTCCTCTACCAAGTATTCCATGAACATCTTCATATGAGAGTGCACCTCTTCCTTGAAACCTTCCCATATGAAACCACCCAAGAGAGTATGATATGCTTTGACAAAACTGGTGGGTTTGGAAAGCGGAATTTCATAGATGGCATCAAGTAATCCCTCCTTCAGTTTGGAGTCACTAACCAAAAGAATAAGATTATAGAAATATATAACTCCATCAACCACCTTGAACCTTCCATCCACTACTTCCCCATCAATAACCCCACATGTGAAAAGGTCCTTGGAGTACTCCATATTGAGTTGGGAATCCCAATAAGGATCCAAGCTCTCCAAGAATGAAAGTGTTGTAGAGGTCTGAAATGTAGCCCCTATCTTCTCATGGCTCCCATACTTGACATCCTTGATGTCATAATAACATGTTGGAGTATCATAATCTTCCTTTTTCTTCCCCATTTGCAGCTGATCTTGCACAAAACAAGATTGGAGCACATGGAAATCAACTTCCCCTCGGAAAGTCCTTGTTTTCCAAAATATCTTCCTTTTGGCCGATGTATACAAGAGGGTTAGGATCCCCTTGCTATCTTCAGAAATATTCTTTGTGAATGAAGAGATCATGGGCCGCCCCAAATATATGGAGTTTCCATGTGCCCTCATGCTCATGCCATCATAGATTTCTGATTTCTCCTTTCTCAGCACAGATTTATGAGTGGGAGTTAGCAATGCCCTTCTAAGGAAATTGCTCATCTCTCTCCCGAATTCATGAGAGATTCTCTGCACTGTGCTAGCTTCTCCCAAGGCTCCTTCTTTAGCCAAGTATGTATATGCTGCCCATAGTTGAGAGAACACTTTAGATTTCCTCCTATCAAGAGGTGCTCCTGGTACAATACCTCCTTGCAAAGAGGGGTCAAGGCATAGAGAAGAATATGGATGTAGGTGGACAGATTTGCCCCTACGATTGCTGCATGGATCCTCTTGCCTTCTTTGTTCTTCCAACCCTTGAAACGGACAAGGGTATATGCTCTCCATATTGTGATGCATTTCCTCCTCTTTTCCTCCTTCTATCTCCAAGATCTCATCATTTGACAATGATGGTACATGTTGCTCATGTGTTATGTCAAGAGCCTTATGTGTGAGACCTTGTGGAACTCCTTGCAAGAGTGCAAGATTTTATTCTCTTGGAGAAGATGCCCCAACTTCTTCTTCATGAGGTGCTTGAGGTGCCTTTGTTGTGATTGCGTTATGACCTCCTGTCTTCTCCTCCTCTTTAACAACTGAAATTGTCTCACCATCAATAAGAGACCTTAGATCTTGGTCATCTATTGAAGGAGAAACCTTCATGCTTCCGTCTTGAGAAGAGGATCCTTCATTCAATGGAGATATTTCCCTTGGCAAGGAATCAATAAAACTTACACCTTCTTCCATGGTCTTCAGAAAGGGAGTTGGATTAATAAATGACTTCTAAAACCCTAGCTAGGGTTTCACCTCCTCATTTTGCAGATAAATACTGCATGTATGCTTCATAATATTGTTGGTTGATTGTTGAGCTCAATATGATATAGATTTTGAGTTGTGAAGAAGTTGGCTTTGGAGTTTTTTGACTGGTTTGGACTAAACATCAATGGACCAAGCATATTCATAGGATTCATGAACTTGTTTAAATTGTGATGTTGTTCTGATTCTTGTATTTGTTTCCTTATGTTTTCCATATTGTTCATCTTTTCTCTTGCAATAGAGTAGAAAATTAAAGTTAAGATATGTTGTTAGAGGCAACTTAAGTCTGCCTCCCTTCTATTGTTCAAATTTTTTCCTCTACTAGGTTTGATTGGGGAATTCTTAGTTGCTCTCTGATTCCACTTAGCTTCTTGTCTTGAAAATGATTTAATGGAGTCAAACCAAAGAAGTCTATGGTATGCCCTGTCCTTTGGTGTAGCTTGAAACATTGTTTTTAAGGCTTTTCTTTGAAGTTTTCTTACTAGGTTTTAGGATAAATAATTTTATGGTTTTCCCTGTCCTTCAGTCTATCTTGAATAGTCACTTTGAAGGTATTTTATAGTTTGATTTAAGAATTTAGGATTTCCCTGCTCTTTAATAATCACTTATATGTTATCTTAAATTTTTTCTTTGTCTGAAGGTAAATAGCTAGAGAATTTAGGAGTTCCCTGCTCTCTAGGGTTTGCTGGATTGTTGTTTTAAAGTTAATACTTGATAAAGCTAGGTAAAAGAAGTTTATGGTGTGCCCTGTCCTTTGGTTTTTCTTAATCATAGTGATATTAAAGACCCTTATTGTTCTAGTATATGCTAAGGGATTCTTAATTTCCCTTTAGACCTACTACACTCACAACTTAATGTTCATTTCACACCCACATAAGCTATTAAGATCCATTTGTCTTTGTTAACGTGCTCTATGAAACACCCTTCATTCATTGTTGTACTTTTCAAGCCTTTCACGGACCCCATAGCCCAATGGTTTGAATTTCTCTTACTCTATATGTTCTTCTTGACAAGCAACCCAACCAAAAAAAACAAAACAAACAAACCCTATCATTTTAACTAGCCTAAAATCAACATCCTAAATCTATCAAGTCATATCTTTTATACAAATATAGAGAGAGCCCTCTCTGAGTCCAGGAAGGCTAGGTCCTAGGACTCAAAAGTTGGTTTGATGTTACCCTTGTCTATTTGGTCTTACCAATCTAACAAATTACAGGGACCTAACACATCCCTGAACTTAGTAATTTTATCCTGCCAAGTGGTTTTGTAAAAATATCAGAGATTTTATTCTCAGAAGGACAATAAACTGGCTTGATGGCATCCTTTGTAATGAGTGTTCTGATGTGATGATACTTGGTGTCCACATGCTTTTTTTTTAAATGAAAAACTGGTTTCTTGGAAAGAATTATGTATGATTGGTTGTTGATGAATAACGATGTAGCTTCTTCTTGAGGAATTCCCAAGTCCTATAAAACTTTGCGCAACCAAATAGTTGCACATGCTGCTTCCAAAGCTGATATATATTAGGATTCTACTAAAGAATTGGCCAGTGGAGATTGCTTCTTGCAACTCCACGATACTACAGCTGAGCCCATGTTCATTAAATAACTTGAGGTTGATGCCATATCATCAATACGGCCCGCAAAGTTGGCATCTAAAAATCCACCAAGTACAAAGTTTTAAGTATTTTTGTAAAGAAGACCAAAATATTTTGTTCCTTGGATATAACGAAGAACTCTTTTGGCTACATTCCAGTGGTTGTCTCGTGGTTCCTGCATAAAGTGTGAAATAATACTGATGACATAAGATAGATATTTTCAAGTGTTGGCGAAAGGATGACTCTTGGGCAAGACCAAGGTTTGGGCTCAGAGGCAAACAAGATCCCACTGTAGTCTAGAACAATGCCAGAATTTTCACCCTGCTCAAAGGAGAGCAAGGAGTGTCACCCAAGGCATGTTGTGACCTTACTGAGATAAGAGAACTAGAACCACATCATCACAATAGAACTAACCTTCTATGGTCTAACATCAATACAATATGAGTATGCAGGAAAAAAATATTAACACATAACATTTTATGAAGGAACTATCGCAATGAACACATCAGACAAAGCTATCAAAAAAAATTTAAATAATCCCATAAAAACCATACAGTGACAGTAATTCATTCAATACATGGCTTAGAACCACAAAATGCATCTTTGTGTATTAATATTTCAGTGCAACACAATACATTTAGAGACTTTGTAGAGCTCGATTCACAATAACCCAAAAAACCTAGAACTAACTACCTGCTTCTTTCTTTTCATTGCTTATCTATTGCTTCTCTTAGCACTGGAAGTATTTGCTCCTTTTCCGCTCGGCTGATTTGTTGTGCTTCGTCGTTCCTCGTTCTGTTCCACACTTAGCTCTGCTTCTTGGAGTCTTTCTTGTTGTTTATTTTTGAGTGTTCTTGTGTCACCGCCTGTTTGCACTCTACCACCTACCCAACAAACATCTGCAACTCGCAATGGATCTTTGTCTCCCACAATGGCTCTCCACGACTTGCCTCGTCCACTTCTGATATTCCGCAACTCAAAACAGGTTTCCTCATTTATCCAAAAACAAAGGCCCCAATAGGCCCCAACCACAAGCTATTGACTCGCCCTGAGTCAATTTTCTCCATGTGGTGTGGTCACCATGTGGCCTTCTGTAGTGTTCTCATGATGTTCTTTTTCTCTTGCTCCCTTCTCTTGCTCCACCTGATTTGGCTCCTAATCCTCAAACAAATTCCCCAACTCCGGAACCTTCTTCATGGCTTCTGTCCTTATCTCAATGAATTTGGTGATTATGTCCTGCCAAGTCTTCATCAATGAGTCCATTTCATGCACCACCTTTGTTAGTGTGAATTATAATCGCAAGCATACGAAAAAAACTCACTTTAGTTGTGCATAAAAAATAGCCCTAACATCAAAGATGGCTACCAATTTCCTTAGATCTATAGTTAGTTCACCATGATAAATGATACAAAATCCAGATCTATGCAGTTAAAGACATTGTTAATACTGGAAAATTGTACAGCAGAAGACGACATTAATTAATGTCAGACAAAAGGATTTACAGGGCTGGAAGACATTATAGAATCTATAAAGTATTTAAAATCTCTAAGGTCTGAGGAAAATGAAATTTGAATAAGTCCTAAATGCTCTTTGTGTGATAATCCTTCGTGAAGAGCACCTTTTGTGTGCTTTTTTGCTCGATATGCGCGCAATCCTAGGAGTGGGGAAATGCCACTATCTGGGACCACACAAAGCAAAGTAAAAGTGATTCCTCACTTGAAGCCGCCTAAGGACAGCCACCAACGCCTCCTTAGACACCAAGTGAACACACAATTGAATATTTGGAGCACACAAAGGAATCATACCCCTCTCTTGGGTCACCATCCACAACATACCAAGAGAGGGAAGGGAGGATTTGAAATCTCCTATATAAGGCCACCATGAGATGAAGAATTTTTGAACACATTCTTATGTTAACCAAAATTTTCCAAGAAATACCAGTAGTGTGTGAGCCGGAACTGAAGATAGAGTGGACTCAATTGTTGGCCATCCAACAAGTTCAGTCCAACACAATAGAGAGAGAGACACTGCATTGAGGCAATCTTGGGATAAAAGCATCCTTGCATCGACACTTAGAACCCATGTTCTAGGGGCCCTTTTGCAAGAGGGTAAAGTTTCACTCTTATTACTACTAGCGCTCAATAAGAGGGGCCTACAGCCACCGTTCATATTATTGTTGTCGTTTGACTCTTTTCAAAGCTCATGTTTATTTGTTTTAGTTTTTAGTTTATATATGCATGCTATTTCTCTATCTAGTATGCTTATGATTGTAGCTTGTTCCACTAACTTGCTTGACTCCACTTCTTTTTCTGCCTGTTACCAATAACTTAAGTGGGTAGACCACACCCCTTAAGTTGGTGGAATTTTGAACATACATGCACCAAACACACTCAAACAGGATTGGAAACTCCACTAGTGTTTATTACCAAGTTTATGTGGTTGTGCCTTTTTTGTAGAGACCTCTATCTGTGCTATGGAGTGGAGCAGAATTTCCCCTGATTTCTCTTGTAATCCCTAGTTCATCCCAAGTGAAAAACTGAAGCAGAACAGCTCCAAAGAATTTTTTTGCAGGAATTTGCGCGCTTTCCTCTCCCACAGATGCACCCAGGGCGCGCGTTTAGAGCTGACCCGCACACAGACAACGCACCTGATTCAACCTTTTTCGCACAAAATACAGAATGAGAAATTTCTCCCTTATTTCTATCTTTTCCTTCTTGTAAAGTGCTTGGCAGACCCTAATACACCTACCAACATTGGTTGTGGTACCCCGCAGCTTGCTAAAGCTCACTCTTAGCTATTTTTTGTAGGCTTAGTGTCAGTTTTACTTCAAGTTGATTTTTGCAAAGTTCACACATAGTTTAAGTAGGGGGGCAAAATAACTTGCATTTTGAAAAAAATTTATGTTTTGAAAAATTTTCTACTTACACACCTAGATAACTAACCAAAGTAAGTGGCCCAAGACCACGCATGCATAGATAGTTTTTTTTTTCTAGTGTTAAAGTTTTAGTTTAGTTCAATTTTTGCACTAGGAATTTTGGGACTAGGATTGAATTGTTTATAGAAGAGAAAGTAATCTTTGCCACCTTTTCACCCTCTGGTGATCCTAGGTAAGCATATGAATGCTCCCCATTCACAATTTTCCATCTCCCTATAGTTAGTCACATAGATTAACTAGGAAAAATAGAAAGCGGCCCATTATCCACACATGTTTTTCTTTTGAGCCAAGAATAATACAACATAGTTTAAATAGGGGATTTTGTAAAGGATCATCGAATATCCACAAATTAAAACTATGTGGTTGTCCACTTTATGGTCACACACACTCACCCACTAAGCGAAGAAAATACACCTAAAACTAACTTAACCAAACTCACTAAATTCTCCCCACACAGGCCACAAAAGAATTTATAGCTTAAGTTAGGATCAAGGGGGTAGGCATCCAATAAGCCGCCTTGATCATAATTCATCTTGAAATATAGAAGTTGTCTGTTTAGGGAGCTTCAAATCCACCTATCATCCCACGACGAATAAAACCCGAGTGCGGCAGCAACCCATTTCAGAGGGGATTAGGTTTAGGCGCAGTGCGTGCGGTATCAGTTGGGACTACCTGACTTAGCTGATACTCGGGTTAGCTGACTTACCAAGAAGCCCAAGACTCAAACACTCATGTGGGATGGTTGTTATTAGTGGCTAAAAACTAGGGCATCCTTTCCCTATAGGTGACAGTGCAGGCAAGCGCCAGACCTTCTACCCTTACCTTGGTGGATTTTCTTCAGCTGAATGTGGCTGTCGCTAGCTCTTACGGGACGTTGTGCCAACACTCGCAAGAAATATTCTCAAGGCCCAGTTACATTTGAGTGTGTGAGGATGAATAGGTATTCTAGGATTTCAAGTATCATATGCAAATAAACAAAAACTACTTTTTTGATTGCTTAATCACATGGATTAATTTAAAGGGAAAATTTATTTTATTTTCGCTTTGTTTTATGTATGTGACCATAATTTTTCTTTGATCATAGACTCTATCCTCTCAAACGTTTCCAAAAACCAAACCTAGTCGACATCAGGATGGACCCAATGGGACTTCATCGATCTAGGCATCTATTGGACCTCCCCCCATTATTGGGAGGGGTTCCAAGTCTTTCACCATTTAGGCGTCAAAGACGGAACACTGCCACCATTGTTTGTTCGTCCTTTATTGGGGCAGCCGTAGTTGGGAACCCTGGTCAGTCTCTGGTGGAACAGTGTCTCCTACAAAAGCTACGAATCTGGTCCATTTTCTATATTTTTTATTATATCTAGTCTAACGCAGGGGTTTTGGGGTGGGTAAAAGCCCCTAATGCATTGTAAGTGGGTCAAGGGTAGACCAAGAGTCCGCAAACCATGGTTTGCGGACCATTGGATGCATAGGCTAAAGTAGTATAAGTAATTGAACCTTTTTTGAGTTTTAAGGTAGACATTAAACTAAGATTGGTGTGAATCGTGAATTAGTAGATATGTTTTGGGTTTTTGGGGAAAGGACTCCTGCTGGCAGTGTGCGCGAAGATCCTCAGTCTTGCTGTGTGCAAACCCTATTGCTGTGTGTGCAGGTTGGGTTTTGGGTATTGTAAAAGGATCTGAAGGATTAATGAAAGTGGAAGGTTGTTGGACTCTATGATATCTATTATGTTATGCATGATTCTATTTTGAGCTCCGCAAGTAACTGTGTTAAGTACTTATGCTGTGTTAACAATTGATCTGAATCTGCTTGTTAGAATTTATGCAAGAATAGCTACGATAATTGCTTTATTGTCTTGTATCTGTTATTTATTGTGATTATTGAGCACGTGGATGTGAAGGGACTGATAGATCTGAGTTATGTAATATGCGATCTGATATTTGTGAAGTCGAACGTAGAACTGCCTGACTTACCTGCCCTCTCCTAGGGTGCGGAAACCTAGTTCTAGCACCCTCCCATACTACTTCAGGTGAGACTTTGGCCTGCGCAAGCAGGTCACTGCCGAAACGTCTAGTAGTATAGGGGTTTTTTGGCAAACCTTAACCTCAGAACCTGGGTCAGGACCCCTCACCTACATGTACCTATGGGTCACCAAACTTTCAAATCATCAAAAAAAGCCCTGGAGGTCACTATGAAGTTAGAAGCTACACCCAAAGATGATACCCAGCTAGGTGTCCAACAGATCCATGGACAACTGGAGGTGATGCACATGGAAATAAAGAATATGCGAAAGGAGCGAGGAGCAGAGGCTAGCCCTGAAAGATGGTGCATACGATGTAGGACGAATGGTCACACCAAGGATAACTGCCTTCTGTTAACATACTACATGCAGGTCGGGGGACGTAGTCCTTTGTGCCCTAGGGAAGTTGCAGGACCAAGTGGGCTGGCACTATGGTGCGATGATTGCCATATTGCAGGGCTGCACGACACAAACTACTGTCCCCGCCTTGCTGCGTACGTCCCATAAGTAAAGTAGCAATGGTGCAGGTCGGTAGGACATGATGAACATAATTGTCGGACCTATGATTTGATGATCGATCGAGGGAATCTCTATAGGGTACAGTTGGATCCATCCTCACCAAGATCCCTCTTGAGCATAGGGGGCTCCCGAACAAGGGGCAGGGGAGGCGAAAGAGGTGGAAACATCGGTTGGGGACGAGGGAAACTAATCTGTTATAACTGTGGGGAGGTATGGCACTTTGCCAGGAACTGTCCAAACCCTACAAGATAGTCCTTCAGGTATTGCAGGCAGCTGGACCATGCATTGAAGACTGTCCAGTATTGATAGCGAATATGCAGGAAAAGTAGCCAACACCTACGTAGAATGTGCAAAGGGTTAAGGCCGAACTACGAGACAAATATCCAAGCATGAATGTCGTAACATGCAGTGGGATGGCCATAGGGGGGCCTCGGGAGAAAACTGCAACCGATCCTCTGATATGACCAGCAGTTATCAAACAGGAAGGTTTGGATCTAAAAAAGGAGAAAGAAACATTTGTCACAGCTCACAAAGACTTTGCTGAGGTAGAGGCATCTACTTCGCAGCCGCCTAAAGACCTCAAGGCAGATGAGGAGGTCAAACCATTTTTACAAGCATGTATGAAGTTGATGTGTAACCCAAAGGCTATGGAAAATCTTCAGGCATTCATAGATATCTGTGCAACATGACCTAGCCCCCCTTCGGAAGTCAAGGATGTACACAAAATATATAGATATAAGAAACACACTAGTAGGGAGATGCGGTTGACTGCGCAGATCGGTGATTATGAGATGGATCAGGTTATTTTGGACCTAGGGTCAGATGCGAATGTATTACCTAAACATACTTGGCAATGAATGGGAGAACCTAAGTTGGAATGGTCCACTATCCAGTTGTGTATGGCCAATCAACAGAAGATCATACCCTTGGGAATACTATCGAATATTATGGTGGATATCGCAGAGGTTAAGGTCCGGGATGATTTTGAAGTAATTCAGATTGTCTAAGATGCGGACCCCTACCCTGCACTCCTAGGCTTGGATTGGTCCATCGATATGGGGGGCATCATTAACCTAAAGAAGAGAAGCATGGTATTCGAGAATAACGGCACAAGGGTAATAGTACCATTAGATCCTATGGAAGGCGAATGATACACAGAACCAGCACGTGACGAAGAAGATGTGGATCACATCTATAAGTTGACTGAACGAGATGAAGATTGGATCAACCCCACGGTAGAGGGGGTACTCTGCTGGGAAAAGGACATTGAATGTTTCTTTGACTCTGATGAGGAGATAGAGAATTGGAAAAACCGGTTACATGATGTCTTTGCGTTGCGATGTCTTCGAATCATGAAGAACATCCACTGCATCTCCTCAAAGGTAAGAGATCTACCTTATTTCGATGGTTCTGATAATGTTAGGGAATTTTTGTGGACATTTGATGTCAAGGATTCCAGGGAACGAAGGTTATGGGCCCTTAACCTAGAGATGCGTGCAACACCTGCACGATAGTGGGAGATGCATAAGGAAGTGTTCCCAGAGTGGGAGGATTGTCAGGACATGATGCTCCTGCGATTTGAGACTCCGGCGGAGGTACAGGTCAAGCTATTCCTTGGCCCAGGGGATCCGCGTGAACATGTGGTTGCATGGATGGAGGCATGGGGTGATCGAAATATAGAAGAGTGGGTTCACTTGTTCACTCACACATTGGGTCCAATCCCTACTGCCTAGTACCTGGATGCGGAGCTACATCAACGCACCCACCACTAGGAAACTCTCAAGAATGATTTTATAGGAACATTCGGATTGATAGGGGTTTTTGAGGCACTTGATGAAGCTCTGCAGGACATAGATGCATTCATGTTTGGAAAGACCGGCTCTTCTGCAGTAGTTGGGACACTGACATGGGAAACGCAGATGCGAGATATTGCCAACTGTCGCAACTTGGCAAGAGAGGAAGGTGAAGATGATTTGCGATCTATCTCTATCCTAGAGTCGGAAGGGGAGTGTGCCGCTAAAGGACCTCCACTAAAAGAAGTGGATGTCACTAAGCCTCTCAAGTTGTGCGAAGTAAACATTGGGACGAAAGAGCACCCTAATTTGCCTAAGATTGGGGACTACTGGGATGAGAATACAGTAGGTAAAGTGGCCAAATTACTTATAGAATATTAGGAACTGTTCCCTACAAAGTATTCCGAGCTAAAGGGGATCATGGGGGACTTAGGGGTCATGCATATCACTCTCAAACCTGATGCACAACCCATAAAGCAGCGACCTTATAGTTTGAACCCCAAATATAAGCAAAAGGTCAAGGATAAGCTTGATAAAATTATTTCTGCATGTATCATTGAACCTATTGAACAGTCAGACTGTGTCAGTCCAATGGTGGTTCAGGAGAAAGAAACTAAGGGAGAGATTCGGATCTGTGTGGACCTACACAAGTTAAATGATTCATGCATTCTTGATCCATTCCCAACACCATTCTCAGACGAAATCTTAGACAACGTGGGAGGACAGGAAGCATACTCCTTCACGAACGGGTTCTCAGGATACCATCAGATAAGAATTGCACCTGAGGACCGCAGCAAAATCACATTCGCCACTGAGTGGGGATATTTTTAGTATATTGTCATGCCGTTTGGACTCAAAAACGCCCCTGCTGTCTTCTCACGGGTCATTGTCGCATTGTTCAAAGAATTCATTCACAAGTTCCTCGAGGTGTATTTTGATGATTGGACTGTCTTCAGCTTGGTCAAAGCACATGTCTCAAACCTGCGCATGATGTTGGATGCCTGCTGAAAACACCAAATTTCCCTAAATATCAAGAAGTGTATCTTCTACATACCCTTCAGAATCTTGCTCTGCCACATAGTTTGTTGGCAAGGACTAATGGTAGATCCTGCCAGAATAGCAGTAATCATAAATTTTCTAGTCCCAACCATGGAGAAATAGCTACGCTCGATCCTTGGACACATGGGCTACTAAAAGAAATTCATTCAAGGCTATGCGCTGATTACCTCCCCTATGGAAAAATTTCTCAAGAAGGATGTTTCGTTCTTTTGGAATGATGAATGTCAAAAGATCTTCGAGCTACTAAAATAAAAGATGGTCTTGGAACCTATTCTCATATTTCTATATTGGGAGAAGGTATTTCATGTTCACGTCGATGTGTTGGGCATTGTTGTTGGGGTTGTCCTTACGTAGCCAGGAGAAGGAGATATTGACCATCCAGTTGCCTTTGCAAGTAGGAAGCTCTCTGGTATGGAATGCAACTACTCCACCATAGGGTGGGGGGGATTTTCCATGGTTTACGCATTGTAGAAATATCGGAATTACTTGTTAGGAGGACACTTCAAAATTTTCACAGACCATTAAGCTTTAAAGTACTTAGTCAATAAGCCTGTGTTGGGGGGGGGGAATACGCCGATGGCTACTCCTATTTCAGGAGTATGACTTTGAAATCATAGTCAAGCCAGGAAAGTTGAATGCTGGTCCAGACCACTTATCTTGAATAGAGAGTGGCGAGGAGCGAACCGACCTGGAAGCCGGATTTCCTGATGTGCAGCTATTTGCTATCAAGGTAGTAGATGCACACTTCACTGATATCACTCAGTTCTTGAATATCGGGATGACACCTACGGAGTACTCTATACAGCAGAAGAAAGAGTTAGTCACCCGGGCAACAGACTTTACCATCGTCACAGGTCAATTATATAAGATGGGGGCAGATGAATTATTGTGGCAATATGTTTTGGAGCATGAAAGGCATGCTATCTTGGTAGAAGCTCATGACGGAGTAGCAGGAGGTCACTACGCAGGGAAAGCAACAACACAAAAGACCTTGAGGGCTGGGTTATGGTGGCCAACCCTGCATACTGATGCCCACGACTATTGTAAATTTTGCGATATGTGCCAATGAATAGGGAGGCCATCCTGCAGAGATGAAATGGAAATTCAACCACAAATGACTCTACAAGCATTTAATAAGTGGGCTATCCATTTCATCGGGCCTATCAACCCACCAGGAAAGAATACGGGTGCGCGCTACATTATTACGGCCACCGATTATGTAGCCAGGTGGGTAGAAGTGCAAGCAGTAAAGGAGTGTATTGTGGATACTGCTACGCATTTCATCTTTGACCAAATCCTGACCAGATTTGGATGTCCGAAGATTCTCATGAGTGACAGAGATATGCACTTTGTTAATGAAAAAATCTGAGATTTGATCAAGGAGTTCCAGATCCATCATGTGAAGAGCACGCCATATCACCCCCAGGCCAACGACGCAGTTGAAGATTTTAATAAAATCTTGGAGAAAGCACTGACCAAGGTATGCAATGCTGATCGCAGCGATTGGGACATGCGCATCATGTCGGTCCTCTGGGCCTATCGAACAACCTACAAGAAGTTAATAGGAAAAACCCCATTCAAGATGGTTTATGGTAAAGAAGCCATTATTCCCATGGAGTATATTGTTCCTAGTCTGCGTATCGTAGCACTTACAAACATGGAAAAACCAAACATCCTGGAGGAGCGATTAGCGCAGCTTATGGATTTGGAGGAAGATCGGTTTATTGTGAATTTCCATCAACAAGTCCAGAAGGCCCACAATAAAGCCTAGCATGACTGACATATTCGCTAGAAGACATTTGCGGAAGGAAAATTGGTCCTCTTATATGATAGCCAGTTTTCAAAGCATCTCGGGAAGTTCCGGCAACATTATCTTGGTCCCTACATAGTTAAGGAGATCACGGATGGCGGAGTGGTTAGGCTTGCTACCCTGTGCAAAGATATGCTCCCATGCTACATCAATGGTAGCCGGCTCAAACCATACCAGATCAAATGACTCTATGGCTAGAGTAGCCATACAGGCACAGGTGGAGGCCCCACCACCACAGTGACTCGGGACGAGTCACAAGATTGTGTTGGGGGACTGTTGGAACAGGGTCTCCTACAAAAGCTACGAATCTGGTCCATTTTGTGTATTTTTTACTATATTTAGTCTAAAACAGGGGTTTTGGGGTGGGTCAAAGCCCCTAATGCATTGTGAGTGGGTCAAGGGTAGACCAAGAAATAGTATAAGTAATTGAACCTTTTTTGAGTTGTAAGGCAGACATTGAAGTAAGATTGGTGCGAATCACGAATTAGTAGATATTTTTTGGGTTTTTGGGGAAAGGACTCCTGCTGGCTGTGTGCGCGGAGATCCTCAGTCCTACTATGTGTAGACCCTACTACTGTGTGTGCAAGTTGGGTTTTGGGTATCATAAAAGGATCTGAAGGATTAATGAAAGTAGAAGGCTGTTGGACTCTATGATATCTGTTATGTTATGCATGATTCTATTTTGAGCTCCGCAAGTAACTATGTTAAGTACTTATGATGCGTTAACAATTGATCTGAATCTGCTTGTTAGAATTTATGCAAGAATAACTGCAATAATTGTTTTATTGTCCTGTATCTATTATTTATTATGATTATTGCGCACGTGGATGTGAAGGGACTGATAGATCTGAGTTCTGTAATATGTGATTTGATATTTGTGAAGTCGAACATAGCTCTTCCTGACTTACCTGCCCTCTCCGAGGGTGTGGAAACCTGGTTCTAGCACCCTCCCATACTACTTCGGGTGAGACTTTGGCCTGTGCAATCAGGTCACTGTCGAAAGGGCCAATAGTATAGGGGTTTGTTGGCAAACCTTAACCTCCGAACATGGGTCAGGACCCCTCCAGCCAACAGTCTCCCAATGCCACACCACACACCACTCCTCCCATGACCCCTAGGGGGCAGAGGAGTGCGTCCCATCTGGGAAGCTAGTTGAATACAAAACAGGGTACATTGCAGATTAACGCTCTTCCTAACAAGAACTTTGTGTTTTCACACAGTGCAATGACGTCAACTTCCCAGTCAACTTTCTTAGCTTCATTGAATCTACCCAATTTAACCAAGCTGACGAATGACCCCATCACACACAATCCTACATGGCCTCCCATGCCCACGAAGCTCCCTTCAGATATTTCAAAGTTCAAAGGAAAGAAAGCGGAAGACCTAGGTAATCATGTCATGACCTTCCACCTGTGGTGCTCATCGAATAGTATCATTGATGACACTATTCGATTGAGATTATTTCAACGCACTCTAACAGGAGTAGCCGTGAAGTGGTACGGGGAGAAACCCTCTGCTTCACATGGAACCTTTAGCGCCCTCGCTACCGCGTTCCTAACATATTTTCAGTTACCCATTCACCATGATTCCGGAATGGAATTACTAACACATTTTAGACAGAACCTCGTCGTCCATATCTCGGACCATCTCCATGAATGGAGGCGGCATCACAGATTATGTAAAGCTAAAATCGACGATCGGGTTCTCATAGATTTGTTATTGAAAACTCCTACAACAGATATTTCAAAGAATGTGGTGCAACAGATACCCACATCCGAAGAGGACACAATCAGAAAATCCCAGCATCATGAGCTTATTTATACACAGTAAGGATACATTTACAACATCCTGCCTAACACCTCGCACCTGCAAACTTATCAAGAATTTCTAGGCACGTCGAACTCTGCAGACGAACTAATTGGGTCATTGACCAAAGGTTACCTAGGCAGTAGCAGTCAAAACCCTGGTTACATATACAGTTCTACCCAGAACGTACCTCAACCCAGTTTTCAAATTCATCATATGCCCCAGCCAAATTTCACCAATAGGGCACAAGCGTATCACTAGTGAGGACCCTATCCTCTGGCTTAGGGGACCTAGTATGCAGATAGAAACACTGATGGAAGAGCTACCCTCCAACAGCTAGGTGAAAATCAGGGACTTCGTTATGCTCAGTCCCCATCACACGACCCACCTATGCAGACCAATACACAGGTGAACTTTGTGCAGTCGTCCCAAAACCAACCACACTAATATAACTAGGAGAACTACCCTCTTAACGTGTTGAAGAAAAAATAAAAAAACAAGCCAAAAGGGAATCTTAGACAGGGGGGCAACATCCAGCAATGCCCAAGTGATCCCAGGCTAGAGGCAACTCCAATCGAATTCAGAACCAGGAGCCAAGAAATGCCCAACGACAGAGAAAAAGGCCACCTCTTTGAACAAACCATTATTGTTCAATATGTGGTGAGTATGGTCACTATACTCACCACTTTCCAATCTCCCTGAGCTGAAGAAGCTACAGAGTAACCGAGGACAAGGAGGATCTTCCTAGCAACCAGCTGTGAAGAAAAAGCCTTTTCCCCATCAAGGGATGCTAAGTACTTAGCAAAAAAATCTAGACGACTCCGAGAAAAGCAACCATAAAATCTACATGACTGGCGAAGAGATGTTTTTCCAAACACGAAATCGCAATTACGACACCCCACAAGACACTAATACGTTAGGGGAAAGTACCAGTGCACCAAATGCACCTTTGAACATTTCAAATATGCCTATAGAACCATTTCCAAAGATGGCGAAGAGACCTAATAGGCTAGTAGGAAACTACTCCAAAGAGGCCCATAATTATAGCATCGTGGATGATTTAGCACAATCTCCCATTGCTATGTCTGCTTTGGAAGTATTTCAGTCATGCCCAAAATAAAGGAAAGCCATACTTTCTACGTTAGGTGCTATCGACCCTGTCGATACACGCCTAATGGCTTTTGACTTAGACAAAGCCACCCCTAGGTTTCCTTCCATGGTTGCCTTCCAAATACTAGTGTCGGTCCAGAATGTCACAATTCACCAATGTGTCATAGACGAGGGTGCATCGACATGCGTCATGTCCAAAAAAATTTGGCAAAAGCTAGGGTCTCCTGAACTAAAACCCTTAGTCATCATGCTTAGAGCATACAATGGTCAACCTTCGACCCCCGTCAGCCTCTACCAAAGCATCCTAGTCTGCTTAGCTGAAAAGATGGTCCACATAGACATTGAAGTCTTGGATGCTCACTTGGACTACACTATACTCCTTGGGCGGAGTTATATGTATGCCATGTCTGCCATAACCTCCTCCGTCTTTCGCATTATGATGTTCCCCCACGAGGACCACATCATTACTGTCGACCAATTGACACATAGAAAGAAGCGAACCAAAACAAAGATAGATGTAATTCTACCCTATGTAGATACATCCTCATATGCTCTCTCACGGTACCAAGAATATGGCCCTGGCCAGTTCAAACCGTCATCCATTCTAGGCTCATTCCTAGGAGATCCTCCCATAATCCCTGAGTCATCACCTGATGTCACAGGGGCTCCAGTGTGCATGATGTCCACATCAATCGCTGAAGCTAGTTAGGACATAGACACAAGCAGTAATGGCACTGATTCATTAGCCACGACAACCTCTTTAGCCTATGCCACCTCCCAAACCACTTTCCTCTACCCCCCAGTTGGTTTCATCTCTCAGCAGGCTTTGGCAAGACTGGTATTACCCAGCATTTCATTGGAAATCCTAGTTTTGTACCTCGTTCCCCTTGTAGGAACAGGAGCCACCCATGTTACTACCACAATATTGAAGCCCCTCAGTCCCGAGGAGGCCCCACTCATCTAAGAAACAATAGAAACCACCCCTGCAAAGGAAATTCCGATTGCAAAACCGGTGATTACGGCTAAGAAAATCGATAAGAGAGGAAAGAAGATGGTGGCTCTCGTTGATCAACGGGAATCACCAGTCTGCGCCATATCCGACGTAATAGGTCACCCTACCCATATCTATCTGAAACTGGATGAATTAAAACCACTCCTTGGATCTGAGACATACATCGCGACCTCGCGTTCCCGTAAAAGGTAACCTACCACCAAAGGTAAAGGCAAAGCGATGTGTACCAATCACGCATGCGCTCTCTACAGCAACTACGAGCACTATACCTGTTAGTCATCAGTATTTTTCACCTGTTGATGATGACTAGTTTTTTAAGCCAATTTTTCTAGAAGCTGATCTCCAATTTGTCAAATCTGTCATCTAGAAAACACCCCTAAACAATTTTTGTCCTCCTACCTTTTCCAGTCAGCCTATGATGAGAAATTCATATAATCCTGTCCATGAACTGTCATAAGATAAAGGTTATCTACTATCATTTAACCTCATTCCCAATTCATTCATTATCCAAGTGTTGATAAAATGTCAGCCTCCCTACCTTTGGGCATATGTCATTTTGAGATCTAATCCTACCCAAAGAAAATACTCAAGATCTGTCAAGATCTCCCCTAAGTTAGGTAGTGGTGCTTTAGGGAATTCCTTCCTTGGAAAAAATATCCCGAGCCAGAATACTTTGTTCAATACCATCCAGCCTTGAATTAGTGCTTAATCTGCAAAACAAATCTTGATACACCCATAGTTCGCGCCACTAAGAGGTCTTGATGTCTCAGTAGTACATGTTTCAAAAGCCAAAGTGATATAATGTTGATCTACAGTGTTTCAGTGTCTCTTTCAAAAGAAGAGATGCACAAGTATTCCATAAGACATCATCAAACTGAACATAAAAAGACAACTGCTTCTCATGTTGTTTTGAGCCTGGGATAAGAATACTAGTCAGAGAGAAAATTCAACAAACCTATGCAAACACAGTCAAGAAAGGTTAGTAAGTAATTACTAGCAAGAAAATGCTCTATAAATACAATTCATGTGGCTCTTGGTTTAAGAGATTCACAAGGATATTCTGACAACAAGATACATATCTCAGAACATGCCCCTTATAGCATATTGTAAAATTTTCACTTTATTACTTATTGTGATATACCAAGTAGAGATATGTATTACAAAGAAAGATGACACAGTTTGAGAAATGGATGAAATGTCATGACTGTGTTAACCTCCTCCAAGCAAGAGCAGATGGTTGGATCACATGTTGAAAACCTCCTCCAGTATAAAGAGCAGATGGTTTGGAAATATTATGTTAACCTCCTTCATTTAAAAGCAGATGGTTAGGAACATGATAAGGGCCTCCTTCATTTAAAATCAGAGGGTCAGGAACAGAGGTATAGCCTCATTCAAAGAGCACGAGACTAACAATGTTTCAAATGATTTAAAAACTTGTTTACACCACTTCCTCCAAAAGGATGAAACAACTGATACATCAGCAACATTTCAAATGGTTTTTAAATGAGTTCACTGTTTAAAGGACAAAGTTGAAAATCAGTGAAAGCAACTGAAGGTTCCTGGTTTGAAGCCATTTTTGACATCATCAAAGCAGTGATAGAATGGTTTCAAAATAAGTCTCTTCTCTTTTATCTATAAAGTCCTCCTTCGAAGAGTAACAGAGGCTGGAATGTTTAAATAAAAGGCTACCATTTGAAATTACATTGCACATAAGCCATTTTTTAAAGGTGAGGCAATGCAGCCAAGATGCATCCCAGGCGTACAGTCCTTGTGTGCCCTGCACCTTTCACTTTATAAAGCAACAACCCTTCTTCAGTACTGTGCCAAATATAGCAGATTATACTTGGATGTTACTCGGGACTCAATTCTGACAAATATACAAGGATAAAAGGCTCACTTGCTCAAAATCTAAGTCATCTTTAATCCATGGTGCCACGAGACCTAACCAAGCAGATTGTTGAAATGGTTGAAGAGCTTGAATAACAACATTTGCATTAGAACCATCAGAGATGGAAATTGGCATTAATATTATTACACTAATGCAACATAGTTCTAACAGTTGAGATGATACATCACAACTATAGGTTGTCCATTAGGTGGCTAATAGGTTAGGCATAATATCTCCAAAAGCAGTGGTAACAGAGAAAATATCTCTATAAAACTTCTTGATATCTATCAAACTCTGTTGACATCACATATAAACATAATGACTCTGTGAAAGAGATTAAAATGAACCTAATAGTAAAACATGTCATGAAAAAGGAATAGAAGATGTGTTTATTTATTTGCAAAATAGTCCAACTATATCTAGAATCACTGTTGGCCCAAAATAAGTTTGAAGACGTGAAAATGGCTCTTTGCAACTATGAGAATGTTTCCAAAATCACAATTTGAGGAGGTAACACCACAGTCAAAAGAATATGTTAGTATAAGGTACCTAACAGTGATTTATGTTTTTATATAAAAAAACCTTTCCAAAAAACATCAAAACCCTTCCAAATTATGCTGCAACGGCATTGAAGTTTTTTTCAAATAAAAAGGTGTAGAAGACCGTTTAAAATGACCCATTAGCAATTTCAAAACTTGACACAAATGTTCCTTAGCCTGCTCACTCAAGAAGAAAATTTTTTCGGGCATTTTTTGAGGTTTTCAGAGCTTGAACTCTGTGTGGTATGCCTGTAGATGTGCGCAGCATGCCTGTGAGCGCCCAAACAAAGAGATTGAACGAAGGCGCAGCACGCCTGTGCCTGCGGTCACCGGTGCCCGAAACCGACCCGACACCTCCATCTGCGCAGTGATTTCTACTGCAAATGGCTCGTCCATCCACCAAGATTCCAAAAACTCTTTTGAAAGCTGCTCCAATGATCAACAAGGTCCACGAACTTATTATCAAGGTATTTCTTCACTCCTTGATAAATTTTGGTGTTAAAAAAGGGTCTTTTAATAGTGTTTTGCAAAGGCATTTGTTTGTTAAAAACTCAGAAGAGAAATAGTGAAAGAAAGGATGGTTAAATGTGCCAATGTGAAAGAGTTTTTTGTGCTATAAAATAGTTAAGATTGCCCATAGTTGCTAGAAAGAGAAAAAGAGTTAGTTTGAAGAGGTTTTCAAATCAGTTTTGGGAAGTGTCTTAATAGTGTTTTGCAAAGGCATTTGTTTGTTAAAACTCAGAAAAGAAACAGTGGTTAGCAGATGAAGACTTTTGTCCATTAAATGCAGTCTTTTAAAAACAGTGGCTTTAAAGGCACTTTATCACCTAAAAAAAAAAGAGAGACACAGTGATTAGGAGTTTGGGCCTTTGGTCAAAATCAAAGAAGTTTTTTTGCTGTGGGTATCCAGGATTAACACAGTGATAAGGGAAGGTGTTTTATCAGCTTTGAAAGAGCCCTAATTACCTTTCAAAAACAGTGATAACAAAGAACAGTGTTTGAAGGGAAGGGTGTTTGTGCCAAAACAAAGGGAGATTCCTCTCCAAACAAAAACCACAAACATATCTTGTTTAAACCTTTTGCTCAAACACAGTGATAAAAATGATTTTGTTCTCATTTGACAAATACTGTTTTTTTTAGCATCAAAGAAACACAGTGACTTACAAGGAGGAAAAGGTGTGCTGTTGGGAAACCATTTCAGAGACCATTTGAATCAGCTTGTCTTGGTCAGCCAACAAAGAGTATCCAAAGCAAAATGCCTCCCAGGCAAGATAGTAGAAGTGGCCCTCACAAAACATATGAACCTTTTTCAACTCAGGAAGTAAATGCCCATCCTTCAGTACTTTTTAACTTTCATGAAGTGGGATGTTTGGAGTTTTGTCAAAGGGTTTAGGAGGTGAAAAGTTATCTTCCCTTGACACATCTATTTTCTTTAAAGATGCAAGGGAAACATGTTCATCTAGCAGGCTTAGACTTCAAATTTTCTCCTAGATCCATTTCTAGAGCTACCGAAATTCCATATGTCGGAGAAAAATGGTTTAAGCAGAGTTACTTAGACTCAGATCAATACAAACCCTTTTTGAAACCAGAGCATCGGGATGCATTCCCATCCATATTTCCTTTTTCATATTTTTTGGCCAGCTATGCTCCCATCATGAAGATAATCATGAAATATTTCACATGCGAGGGAAGGTTTTATTGGGTTTATGCTTACCATGTCTGGCTACTCATGCAATTCACAAGAACCCAATTGCTAAGCCTCCCCTTTTTCCTCCATAGAAGTATTGAAAAGATGGCTTCCACTGTTCAAAAGGGACCTTCTTCTCAGCAGCTAGCTTGTCTTTTCCATCATTCCCTTATCAAGATTGTCATTCTCCATCAACTTGAGAAGAAGGGAATTTCTTGCGACACTTTCATTTCACATCCTGATTTCACCACTGCTTCTTCATCCCATGCATCTCCTTCACCTTCCACTCATCATCTTTCTCCTTCTTCTAGTAAACCCACTCCCAGGAAACAAAAATATTCTATGATTGATCAAGAAGAAGAGCATATTGAAGAAGAAAAACACAGTAAGGAAGAAAAGCACAGTGATGAAGAGGAGCACAATGAGGAAAAGCAGCATAGTGATAAAGAGAAAAATAGTGAAGAGGGTCAAAGTCAAAGGAAGCAAAGTGAAGAGGAGAAAAGTGAAGAAAAGCATAGTGATGAAAAGCAGCACAATGATGAAGAAGAGCACCATGAAGAAGAGAAACAAAGTGACGAGGGAAATGATGAAGAAATGGAACAGTTTGATGAGGAACACAACAGTCACAAAGAGGAAGATATTGGTAGCCCTCACAACAGAAAAAATGATGAGGATGAAGCACAAAACATTGAGGATACAGAGCCTAAAAGTCCTGAAGAAAGCAGGGACAAAAGTGAACAAGGCAACCCTCAAGGAGACATGCAAGGTGATAGTCAAGGCATTCATGAAGAGGGTCAAAACAGTGGCAATGATGATGAGGGGAGTAGTAAGGGCAAATACCAAATAGAGCATGTGCTAGCTACCTCTTCTAGGAAAGGGGCCTTTCTTTCTTCTCCAAAGGTAACAAAGCCCCGAACATCAAGAAAGAAAGTGGCTCAAACTGTAACTCCAAATGTTACTAGAGAACTCCAAAGCAAAGGGAAGTTTCCCAAGCAATCCATTGTTGAATTACAAAAGAGGAGGAGGACCAAGAAGGCCACCCAAAGCAAGGGAAAAGAGAAGGAAGAAAGAAACCATGAGAAAGAGAGGGATTTTGACATAATTCAGATAAACAGTGATGACATCGACAATGAGGCCAGAATCCTAGAATCTCTCTTGATAAATAGAGAAGAACAAATTCATGATCTAAGAGCAGATCTAGAGAGGTCTAACAACCTCATTCATTTTTTGCAAACACAAAACAAGAAAATGAGAGTCCACATGGCGGTGTATGAGACACGGGCTATCAAGTATCAAAAAGAAGCCTCCAAAGTGCAAATTAAGTTGGAATAACTCATAGGCAAATTCAATTATAGTGAAGAAGAAGATCAGCCAAGGAGGAAGATGCCAAGGACCATGGGACTCAGAAGAGCTTTGGAGAAACAAAAAGAGGAAGAGGTTGCCCTTTTCCAATATTTTCCTCTTACTAGTTTATTCACCCAAGAGATAGAAAACAATAGAGAAGCATGGCTTGAAAGGGTGAATGAACACTTGGAGAAGAAGTTAGAAAAGGCCAATAGAGATTTGGACCTTCAAAGAAAAATGACCGGGCACTATAAGAAGCTTAATCAATTCGCCCGACGGAAATTGAAGGCTACACAAGAAAAGCTCAAGGAGGCTCAAAAGAGGCGCCCGACACCAAAAATGAAGAAAGACATATCAAGGCTTTAAATTTTGGCCTCTTCTTCTCAACATGCTTCTGAAAACCCATGAGGGTCATGCTTGCCAAAATTGGGCAAAATTCGACAAGTTTTGGTTTTTTGACATTTTTGGGCTTTTTGCTAAAACTCATGGGCATCACCATTTTTGTTTGATGCATCCTCAAAGGATGAAAATGGTATCATTGGATGCCATAATTTCAGGGGAATCTACTCAGATCAATTGAAGATGATTTGGTCCCCCAAAGTGGCGAAAAACAGTCACTTTTTCAACACTCTGCCCCACATATCAGCAAAGGCTATTTTCTGGGTTTTTCCACACAGGTAAGTTTTGCACAATCTTCTAGTGATAATTTTGGATAAAAAAAAACATTTTCAGAAACTAGACATCTAGATATTTCCAACGAGCCATCACAGGCTTCATTTTGACATCGGGAAGGGCTCCAAAAGTTGCCCACAAGACAGGGGATTTTCTGCTGATATATTTCTGAAGTATTTTTGTAAAAAATGTAGTTTTCTGAAGTGGTTTTTCCTAATGTGTGTTTAGCCTTTTTTGGCCATTTTCAGTTAGGAAAAGTCAATTTAATTTCCTTTTAAGAATTTTTAGGATATTTTTATAGATATTTTGTGCCTTGGGCTTTGCAAAGCCTTAAGGACAAAATCAGATATTTTTGATGGGCCAATGAGCTTGCTAGTTGCACTAGGAGGTTCTCCTTCATCTTGGCCTATATATTCCAAGAGACTTCATTGTAAACAAGGCTGAACTTGATGATATAGAGCAATATATGGTTATACAAGCTTGGAAGAAATACTTGTCTCATGCATTGGATATTTTCTTGAATGTTTTAGATGATGAAAGAGGACTGCTGTTGGATTCCTTGACTTGGTAAAATGGTATAGTGTCCCTCTCTGTTATGTATCTTAGTTTTCATACATATTTCATGTTCTTGCCTGCTATAAGACAGTAGAGAATAGATTTGAGAAATGCCTTTGGAGGCACCTCAGATTTCCTGTTTCATTATAGTTTCTATGTTTTCTTCTTTCTTAGTCATATCAAAGAAATCTTAATTGCTCTTTGATCACTGAAGAAATTGTTTGCTTGTTTCATTTATGGTTGTTCTGCATGCTAAGTATGATTCATGGTACGCCTTTCTTACTCATGGCTAGTCAAAGCTTCCACCTCTGAAACCTTTCTTTGAATGTTTGATTGTCCTAGTTGAACCAAGGAGGTCTTGTATCGATCTTTTCCTTTGTCTAAAACTTTGCAATCTTAGTTCAAAGTGCCTGATAGCTCTAAATACTATGTCTAAAAGTTTCCTCTTAGTAGCTTGAATTTATTTGTTTGTATTAATTTTCTTTTCCCAAAGTCTGATAGCAATTTCCTAAATTGAGAGAGTCATATGTCTCTATGTATTGCTTGAATGTTTATTTCTATGCATTTATCAGTTTGTAGTTACATTTATCATGATTAATGGTTAGCCCTACCATATAAATGTCTGCTATTGAACTATTTATGTTTGAAAGCCTTTTTCCTTCACAAAATTAGTGTCCATCCCACTTCATTTTACCTTAAGATCCACTTTACCTTGATCAAATCGGCCCTTCAACATACCTTGTATCACCATCTGAGACTTTCTCGACCTTTTCGACCCCATAGCCCAGTTGATCTATCAATATTTTTATCTATTTAGTCTTTGATCAGTTCTTCCCTCAAAAACCTAAAAACAAAACCAAAAACCTACTTCACAATTAGCCTAAAATCAGAAACATAAGAAGCAAAACACATAGATATCCCTTACAAAAATAAAGAGAGCCCTCCCTGAGTCCAGGAAGGCTAGGTCCTTGGGCTCCAAAGTTGGTTTGATGTTACCTTGTCACTTGGCTTGCCAATCAGCCAAATCACGGGACCCTAACAATACCCATCATTGCCCAGAGATCCCGTGATATAGGGACACCTTACACACCATTGAGCGGTCCTATCAAGAGGATCCCTCCACCTAAGCATCTAGAAATGAACCTCATACCATCCTTTACCTATAGGAGGAAAAACTAAGGGCACAAGAAAGACCCCCAGTGATGCCCATTATACGTTGCACGCTATGCGATGAATGTGATCACTTCCTCGAAGAGTGCACAACCCTGGAACTCATCCACAGATGGTATCCTATAGAAAGGGTTTACTACGTTGGATTGCGGGCAGCAAAATTCACATGTCCGTTATGCGCCAAAAATCACCTTTTGGAGAATTGTCACTATATCCCCCAATTCTGGCTAGCCCTCACTAGCTTACACTTCGCCACAGTCTGCCTCTCCCTAGAAGATGACATGGTTGCAGAGTCCACGGATGGTTCCACAACCCAAGAAGAATTGACGAGAAGATCCATCATGTTCTTGTCTGTCAAAAAGCAACTAATCAGGAACCCCTAGTTACCCCTAACCACTCTCTACAGAGAAGATCAACATGCACGTCATGCAAAACACCCATTCATGCGGTTGCCACTTGTCCTGATTTAGCACCGTTACGACATTGGTTCCTCGTCCGACCTCAAACTAAGCATGAAGGAACACTCATATCAAGGATATTGTGCCTCATATGTCAAAGAAATCATTATGAGTAGCACTGTACTTATGCCTCACAACTTCGTCCCACCATCGACATGATTCATACCATAGAGAAGAGACGGGATGACCTTCGGGAATGGCATAAAAATTATGTTGTCGGGTCAACATCCCCACCCCTGTAGTGGCGCAACAGGAAAAATAATACAACACACCAACTAGGCATGACCTAGGCTAATCCAAGGATAACATGCGGACTATGCAAGCTAAATGACCATCGAGTCAACCAGTGCAAAGAACTGAAGCCCATTGCAAATAGTTTTCGCATAGTCTGTTCTCTCCCTCAGAAAATTATCTCAAGCCAAGAGAAGATCATGCATACCTATTGCTGGATTTTTTCACACATTCACCATATGATTAAATGTGTACACCTCCCCAAGCTAAGAGTGGCAATAGTAGCGTTGAGTCTACACTCCCCCAAAGAGGTAGACGCACCCAAGCCAACAATACGGAAATGGAAATAGAAGACAACCTCTTCTATGATAGACCTTTTCCAAGTGTCCACATCAAGAACAATGAGTAGTGTAGAATCTCACACAATCTACTCCGTTGGCTCAGTGATACCGTGCGCTATCTGCACTGGCAAAAATCACACACCATAGGTATGCCTGCAAATGGAAACATTCAGGCACCTCTATGGTTGGCACAATTTCCACCTAATGGATTAACCATCCTAGCGGGAAACCTAACTTTGTGTTTCCACAAACTCCTGTCATGGAGATTCTCCCCCCACCGAATGTTGATGACACAATCCACCATATATGATTTTTATCACCACATATTAGTGATAGGATTGTAGCCGCCCCCACGTCCTAGGATTTACACCCTATTCCTGTTGCAAAAGCTCAAGGTACCTTACGCTTTTGCATTGATTTCTGCAAGAATTTACATGCCGCCATCGAACTCCTCGATGATACCTAGCCTTTAGAACAATGCCTAGTACAACTAGAGCTTGATGACAAAAGTCAATGACAGTTGCTGCAACACAACAAGGCCCACAAGAAAAGGATAAAATAATTGTTCGACCGCCAAGTCACCCTTCACTTGTTCACCGAGGGAGAACTAGTCCTCTGCTATGATGTCACAAAAGAAGACCTAGGACTAGGAAAGTTAGAAACCTTTTGGAAAGGACCCTACATCATCAAAAATTTCCTCTGACAGGGGGCATACATATTGATAGAACTGGACGGGACATGCAACCCCGTCAACGGCCTTTACCTCAAGAAGTTTCACCCATAAGGGCCAAGACGACCCTTCCCTAGAGTGAAAGTACACAAAACCCAACCACTAAAATTTTTTGACCAAAAGACTTATTAAGCATGCTCAAAGGTCCCACCATGGATCGCCAACCTAAACCTTATTTCGGATTTGATGACGAAGCATCATGATTGTCTCAAAGTTTAGCCGCAACTTCATGGGTCATCTATCACCTTGACTGATTGCCACTATGCACAAATAGTGTGTGTATCGATTCAGCAGCAAAAAATCCGGTAGAATATGATGCCATCATCAGACTTATGTGCGATGCCCTCCATTAGGGTATACGCCATATGCATATCTACCTCGATTCCCAGGTAGTAGTGTCACAGTTAAACCAAACATTTGAGACAACATATACACATCTATTCAGAAAATATTTGCATGCAAAACGATTAAGAAGACAATTTGACTATATCACATTCACACATGTACCAAGGAGTAAAAAACAAATAGCTGATTGCATAGCTAACAATATCCTAAACTGGAATGCATCTCGAATAAACCATCATACACAAAAAACCAAAAATATAGATACCCATCAGCGTAACATCATACATAAACCGAAATAGGTGACACATCATATAGAGCCACAAAAAATATCTTTCATATATATATCACAATGTGTATTTCTGAGTACAAAAATCGTGTCGTTGTCCCAATGACCAACCCAAAGATAAAAAAGTCATCAAAAATAGGGGAGGAATCCACATGATGCTTTCCCTGTGTACAAGTACACTCTAGGGCTGTGCCCCCTCAGGAGGGGCTCCTGGACCCGCAACCGCTCCCGGTGCCACCACTGGAGCTGCCATTGCAACCGAGATCACCACTCGACATAGAATAGGCCGATACTCCCTCTCGTAGGCCATCATGGTCTCCAACCAGACCTCCTCAAATTCATCCATAAATCCTCAAGCAGGCACTCCTTGGGTCAAGCAGTCCACTCGACCCCAGGCATCCTCAAGAGATAAGACTTGAGCAGTTAGCTCCTCAATATGAGCCTCTGCCATATCCACATGTGCTACTGATGCATTAGCACGAGCCCGCTCAGCCACAGCCTCCGTAGAGGCCGAGATATTGCCCTCTCTGGATGGGCCAGCACCACCACTAGGTCCCGCAGTAGCACCTCCTCCCTGACCACCCCTAGGTTTCCGTAGAGGATTGTGGCCAACCAACCGAGCCATAGGGTGACCCACCTCGCCAACATCTGCAAGAGTAACCAAAATGATGTCAGTGTCACTAACAAAACACATAAGTACATTTATACTCAAATAAATTCAAAAGGCACACACAACATACCTATAGGCCCCCAAGAGTAACCAGGAGGGAGACCCATATCTGGATCCCCCCGAAAGTCCATCCCTACATATGGGTATGGTAGGAACATCTACACGTTCACCTCAAACCAGGCCTCGGTCGTGACGTTCCAGTAATGCCCCACCATGCCCCCACTGCCTCGTGGCATCACCGGAGCCCATCTCCTCATCCAAGGCTCCCATGGCCCCCCAAGATGCACTACCACCACTGGTCTCAGCAGCACTACCCTCTCGTACATAATGCTGCACAAGAAACTGGCATATGCAAAAAACTTAGCTCCATGATGGACCTTGTTGAGTTGCATCACCATCCAATCTAAGAAGAAATGGGAAAAGTCATAAAAATTCGCAGACCTGAACCAGCACAGTACTCCAACCTGCGGGCCTGATGCCCAATGCAAAGCAACTAACCCTGCTAGTTGCACAATCACTGCCAGAGCACATCGCTCTACCAGATCTGTCACTAATGCAATGCTGATGCATCCCTCTGTAAGGGGCGCCCCACCACAGTGATGTCTCTGAAATCTCTCCAATTCGACTCTCCCGGAATGGAGTGGATATCTCACCGCCTCACCCTAAGGCAGTAACACGGTCACCAAGTACACATCCATCTCAAGATAGATGACTAGCTTCGTCCCTCGCAACAGGAACATCTTGCACCTCCTGTTCCACTGTCGGATCAAGTAGCGTAGCAGTTGGTCCTGCGACCAAAGAATCTCATTCTCCACGAACTTCAGGAGCCCCCATTGTGTTAGCTGACGGTGTGCTCCAGCATCAGCAGCTAATGCAGTTCGAAGCTTGGGCCAATCCCGCTCCCTCCACAATAACCTGTCCTCAAAACAAGTACCCATTAGTATAGAAAAACACAAAAATAGGCAAAAACCAAAAAAAATTTAACCTCGGCTTTGCACGCTTGTCCTTCAAACAAGCGCACTCATTAAGTGCGCCTGTATTTTCCATAGGCGTACCAAATAAGGGGAATAGAGCACCTTTAGTGTGTTTATCCCCGGAAAAAGTGCACAGATGGCGTGCCTTTGCCCTGATCACCCACACAATATAGGGCAAAAATTCACCCAAAATCCATACAAACTCAGTTTGTACGGACCTCAGCACCATCAAATTGAAAAAATTAAAGTGCAGGATGTCATGGAGGTTACCTGGGCATGATCTTGCTAATCCCTGGTGCTCAGGCTGACTGCAACGGAAAGAACTGCTACATAGAAGCCTATGGCCTCTCAAAAACTCAGTAAGTACAAATGAACTGAATAAGGGCCATATTCACCTATATATCACACTTTTCAAAAAATTTGGAGGACCATAATGAGAGATCAGAAGGTCCATTCTCCGAACCATAAGTTGCACCAAAATCAGCACTTCATGATGAACAGAGGCGATGCCACACATTTGCACTCTCGGAAAAATAATTTTTTAGTGCCAACAAGTATGCCCTCTCTCATCTTATTTTTTAAAGCTCATGATTTTCAATAAATTTGGATAAACAATATGATTTCACTTGAGGAAGTTGTTTTTGCAAGAGAAGCTCGCAAAACCATTTGCAAATCCATTTACAGAAAGTTCCAAAGCAGGTATCATTCTACCTCTAGCATGATAGATTCCCAGAAAACTCTGCATATCCTAACATCATTTCTCCATCATAAATAGACCATAGGATCCTCATACCCGACCGTGTTTATCATCACCTAACCCTGCACATGATAAACATCCTCGTTGGTTGGTAGAGCCTCCCCTCCATGGTGCTTGTCACCCACAATAGACCATATATCACAACAAAAGTGATACCATGGCCATACCACTTCAATCCGAGAAGCACCTCATGCCCATCCATTCACAATGCATAAGGTCAAGTTTATCATACAAGCTAAAACCCCCTTCCCAAACGACCAAGTTGTACAAGCAGATCAAAAGCGCACCACCACGACTCGCGTTTGGCCCACCATACCTCCACCAGCATAATCCCATCTGTGATACTTTCTCATCTGCTTCATCAACCCCGCACATGAGACCAACCAATGGGACCCCTGCCCTCAACAAAATACCTTCCTCAAAACATTAGTGAGCGAACACTTTCATGTTTTGGGGTACCCGTCATTGTGTTTTGTACAAACCAAACCCCATTATTTTATTCTTTTGGTAAGTGTACAAAGACCCGGAAGGGTGCACTACGTACTTCACCCTCTCATTTCATCTTTTCTCCCATGGAAGAAGTCCTTGAACACCCCTGGTCGGAGTATTATACCCCCACGCACAATCCACCTTGAAATTCATAGCCATTTTATACCCACCCTGAAAGTCTACCGACTCCAAGGATTTCCGCATCAGAAATAACTATGATTGTCGCCAAGTTGCTTAGTATACTCTGACCTTGGGCCACTAAATCTCCATCATCATTTTTCAGTCACCCCTCACCAACATGCCTATGTTAAACCCATCACATCCAGGTCCCTAAGGTCGACAACCCCTCGTTCGGTTGAGGCTTCCTTTTTGTCGATTTCGACACCTATTTTCTGAAAAGGAAGCGGTACCTTGTGTTAGGGTCCCATGATTTGGTAGATTGGTATACCAAATGACAGGGTAACATGGAACTAGTCTTTGGAGTCCTAGGACCTAGCCTTCCTGGACTCAGAGAAGGATCTCTCTATTGGGTGCAAAGGATGTGTTCTTTTTGCTTTAGGGTTTCATTTTAGGCTAGTTGTTAAGTGTAGGGTTTGTTGATTGTTTTGGTTGGGTAAGATGTTCAAGTGGAATAGGTGGAGTGATAGGTCTTTGAATCATTGGGCTATGGAGTCAATGAAAATCATGAGTGTCTCAATGATGAATCAGAGTGTGTTGCAGGGCCAATCTAGCAAGGTTAATGGATCCTTAAGGTAATGTGTGAGGTGGAGTGAACATCAAGTTTGGGAAAAAATAGGAGGTCTTAAATAAATATAGTTAAAATCTACAACTCATGAGGTAGGACAGACCATTAAGCTCAATGATCAATACTTAAACTGATAAATATCCAAGATAAACATTCCAGTGAAACATAGAAAGCATAAGAGCTTCTAACTTTAGTAAATTCACCTTCAGAATTTGGGAAAAACATATAGGATAACACAAATAACTCAATCTATGAAGAGGGAACTCCTAAACATCATACATCAATCTATAAAAAACTCTGAAACAAGTTGATAAGCATGGACAAAGGGCAAGATCAAACGAGACCTCTTTGACTTAACCTAACAAACAATATTCCAAAGAGAGGTTTCAAAACAGAGTTTGGACAGCTTCAAGTAAGCAGGGCATACCATGAATCATACATGTAAAATAGCATACTAATCCATATATGAAACAAAACAAGTTTAGGTGGAACTAAGGAGCAATCAAGAATTCCTTAAGATGACCAAATAGAGGAAAACATCAAAGCTATAACAAATAGGAGTACTGAGGTACCTCAAAGAGCATGTATCAACCTATACTTTTCTGATTTATAGCAACCAAGAAGGATGAAACATAATGAGAACAAGAAAACATAAAAAATTTAAGAAGACATCACCATTCACTAAGCTAAGGAATCCTGCAAACAAGCTTCTCCATCATCAAGCCAAACAAGCCATTCATCAACTTCACAAAACCAATTTCTTCTCCAAGCACATAGAAACCATGTATTTCTCTCCAACTTCATCAAAAGCCAACCAAATACATGAAGGCCTCATGCTCCATTTATGGAGAAAAGGAGGACTAAAACCCTAAATATTGTAGGAAAATGTCAAATTCAACCATAAATGTCATTTATGGCCAAGAGACCATGCAAGGCCCAAGGCACATAATATCCTAATGTCAAATTCCATTATAACTATTTGCATCTAAATCTAGAGTGTTTTGCCTCAAAAAACTCAAAAATATCATTTTGCAATAAATGAGTGTGTTTTGTTGACTTTTGGTCCAAAACACACTTAGACAGTCTATGTGTGCAGTGCCACTTTAGCAGAAAATAGGGTCTTTTGTGACTAAGTTTGGGCCCCCTTCCCGATGCCGGATTTGGCTCCGTGATGGCTCGTTGGAAAGCCTGATGAGTATAATTTCTAGAAATTCTTGAGGTTTCCTAAATGAGTACCATTTTCCTGTCCAAAAACCCATTTTCCCAAAACTGCTCTGTGCACAACACCTTGCCTAAAAATGAGGCAGAATGGTAAATATTTAGGTGTTTTTTGACCTTGTGGGGGATCAAAACTACTCCAAATGGTCTGAAATTTTGTGAGTAGACTGCTGATGATGAGAGAAATCCAAAAATGTCAATTTTTCAAGCTGATTATGCATGATATTTGTGCACAGCGCCAAGGGTGATGCACACAGAAGCCTCAAAATTTAAAAAAAAAAAAAAAATTGCTCAGAATTCCCTCAAATTTGGTGGAAAACTTCTTCAAAGGGTTTGAGAAGCCTGTGGAAAATCTTGAGCTATATCTCTAAGTTTTCCTTGGTATTTGCCTTTTTTGAGTGCTTAAATTTCAACGAAGAGGTGTGATGGTGGCTTTGTAGGTGCCTTGATCATGGCTATGATCCTTATTGCGGTCCTCAACTTCTTCATTTTCATTATTGGCATCATCATGTTAGTGTCCTATAATTTGGCATATTGGTAAACCAAATGGAAGGATAACATCAAACCAATCTTTGGAGTCCTAGGATCTAGCCTTCCTGGACTCAGACATGGCTCTCTCTATTATGCGAAGGATGTGAACATGTTCGCTTTATATGTTTGATTTTAGGCTAGCTGTTAAGTATATTTTGGTTTGTTTTGGGTTTGAGGTAAACTGATCAAGTAGGACAAATAGAAAGATATTTTATCAAATCAACAGGGCTATGGGGTCAGATGAAGTCAAGGTTGACTAAATGATGGACAAGGTGTATTGCAGGGCTGATTTAGCAAGGTCAATGGATCCTTCAGGTGAGGTGTAAGGTGAAATGAACATTAAGTTTGTGAAGAGACAAAGAAGTCTTAAACTTATATAGTTTAAAAGCAAATACTCATGAGGTAAGGCAAACCATTCATCTTTATGAATAATACTCAAACTGATAAACATGAAAGATAAACATTCAGGTGAGACATACAAGCATAAGAACTCCTAACTTTAGAAATTCATCTTCAGCTGTTGGGAAAACATATAAGATAAAAAAATAACTTAATATATGGAGAGGGAACTCCTAAAAAACATATATCAAACTATCGGGAACTCTGAGACAAGTTGGTAAGCATGGAAAAAGGGCAAGATCGAACGAGACCTCTTTCACTTAACCTAAGCAATCAGAATTTCATAGAAAGGTTTTCAGAAATAGAGTTTTGAGAACTTCAAATAAGCAGGGCATACCTTGAATCAGATTTGATAGCTAACATACTCACCATTAATGAAACAAATGAAAATTTCTTGGTGGACCTAAGGAGCAATTAATAATTTCTTATAATGACCAAGAAGAATAAAACATCAAAGCTGAAGTAAACAGGAGGTTTGAGGTGCTTCCATGAGCATATCTCAACCTATACTTTTTTTATCTACAACAAACAAGAAGCATGAAAAATTCATGAAAACAATAAGACATAAACAAATAAGGTAAACATCACCATTCACCAAGCTATGGAATCCTGCACACAATGCTCCTCCACCATCAAGCCAAGCAAGACATTCATCCACTTCATAAAACCAATATTTTCTCCAAGCTCATAAAACTATGTATTGCTCTCAACATGTCAAGTTATCCTATTTTTTACAATGAATCCTCATGGTTTATATAATCCAAGAGGAGAAAGAGCTCACTAGAGCAACTAGAAGGCCATTGGCGAAAGCAAAATATTTAAAACTGTCCTTGAGGCCTTACAAGGTCCAAGGCACAAAATATCTCTTCAAAATATCCTTTTCAAACTAGAATAGAAAAAAAAACCACTTTTAGGCTTTGACATACATGATAAAACTTTCCTAACACACATTTTCCTTGTCCTCACATAGGAATGCAGAAATCTGTTTCTGTTTTTTCAAAATTTCCAAGTGCGCAACACAAAAAAAGGCCTTTTTGCAGCAAGGTTTTGGAGGCCTTCCCGATGTCGAAAAAGGCCCCGTAATGGCCCGTTGGAAAGATATGGATGTATAATTTCTCAATATAATCTCTGATTTTTCTCAATATGATATCTGTAAGTTTCCCAAAAAGTATAAAAGATGTAGGTTCCCAGGGGCACAACACCTGTTCAGAAAAGGTGGCAGAAAGGTGAAAAAATGGTTGTTTTTGGACCCTTTGAGGGACCAAAACAACTCCAAATGAGCTGAAATTTTGTGAGAATACTCCCCTAGTGCCAGGGAATCCAAAAATTTAAATTTTTCCTACTGAAGATGCTCTGGGAAAAAACATAGCGTCGAGGGTGCTGCACTCCTAGGCTTAAATATTCGCAAAAAACCAAAAAGTGTTCAATTTTGTTCAAAATTGGTGGGTGAGTCCCTTAAGGGTCCTTAGAGACCTGTAGTGAATATTGAGACAAAATTCCAAGCCTAGCTTGGTATTTTTCATCTTTTGGTGTCGGGCCCTCATTTTGGGCAGTTTTGAGCTTTTGTCTTACAAAGTGATTTCTCTGTTTGTAGTGCTCAGTCATCCTCCTTACATCACTCTTGGCTGTCCTTTTGATAAGCATCCTCAACATATTTCATGCTTTCATATTTTTCAAAACCCTCATGACTGCTATGCTCTGCTTTTGCAATGTTAGAGGCACCTATGTTTGGCATTTCTTCACTTTCATGACTATCCTCCTTTTCATCTTTTGGCCCACTGTATTCACTGTCAATATCATTTTTGTATCACTGTTTTCACTCTTTGTAGGATCACTACTTTGGGCACCTTCATTAGTCTTCGCATCACTGTGAGAGTTATTTATTTCTTCACTAGATGAGTTCCTTTGACTGATCTCTTCTTCACTGCCCCGCTTATTTTCTTCATTACTTGGCCCTTTCTCATCATTTTCTTGCCTATTGAAAACAACTTCAAACTTTGTTTCTTGGCTGCCTTTGTCATTCTTGTCATTGTAATTCTTGTTTTCTTCATGCTTTCTTTGACACAAATTTGGAATTTACTTGGTGCCCTCATCACCTATAAAATCATGAAGAGGTGACAATTAGGGAAAATATCTCTAAAAAATTCCTTCCACAGCAAAAAACAGGCTTTGTTGAGCTCTCCGGGTAGTTTGGGTGCCTTTGCACTCTTTTTTGGTTAACGCTATGTTTTTGTGCTAGGATCATATTGTCCTGGGTAGGCCTGAATGAATTATCATTCAGCACTACACGTGGGAAGGATTGAATGCAAAATCGAGTGCCATTGAATGCAGTAGTCTCAGTGGAGCACTCGGTGGGCAGGCGACACGTAGCGTCACGCGGTGTAGGCAATGGCCGGAGCGCAGCACCGTGGGAAGCCCTACACGCAGCGTGAGATGAAAGTATGGATGCAGTGGCCGGAGTGCAGCACCATGGGCAGCCCTGCTCGCGGCGTCGGGCGGAAGCATGGCAGCCTTGCACACTGTGATTGTGGTCTCGGGCCTTCACTCCTGCACACCGGGGAAAATCATAGGAGCGCAGCGCCCACCTATAGGCATGCAGCACCTTGTGTAGAAATGAACTAGAGGCAGCTACAGGAGTACAACACCAACCTACAGGAGCGCAGCACCATGAATTTTTTTCCTGAGCCTCTGTTAGGACTTTTTGAAATTTCCAGGAGCGCAGCGCAAAAAAAGGCCTTTTTTCAGTTGTAATTTGGAGGCCTTTCCTATGTCTGAATTGGGCCTATGCTAGCTATTTGGAAATCTGGTTGAGTCTAATTTCCAAAAAAAAAAAAAAATCATTTGGTGTCCATTTACATATCCAAAAACGGATTCTCCCAACACTGGTCAAAAGTGGTGAATGTTGGTGCAGAAATGCAGAGTGCTGGTACAGACAACTTGTGGAGGCCTTCCACAACTCCAAATTGAGATCATGATAGCTCATTGGAAAGGTGGTTGAATATAATTTCCAAAAATTCTTTTTTTTTCCATTTTGTGTCCATTTTCCTGTCCAAAAACTGATTCTCCCAACTCTATTCAAAAGTGGTGAATGTTGGTGCAGAAATGTAGAGTGGTGGTGCAGGCTATTTTTGGATGCCCTCCTCAATTCAAAATTGAGCTCATGATAGTTATTTTGAAATATATTCAAGTATAGGTGTCATTTTACTCATCAAGCAAGTCATTTGGATACTCCAGCTATGAGAAAACTTGATTTTCCCAAGGTCACTTCAGTAGTGCAGAAATTCTCCCGTGACACCTATATTTTTGACATTTCTCCCAAACCATGATACCTGTGTAAAAAATGAAGGAGGTTTTTCTTATTGGGCATATTATGGAAAATAAAATCTCTCACATCTGTCAATTTCATCTCCGTTTGGTCAAAAACACAGTTTGATGCAAAACTGGCCCTAGGCGTGACACATGGCTTGTCTCTTGGAATGAATTCTTGTAAAATTATGGAGGCATGATGTTTATGAGCTGGTATGGACTTATTATTGCTGAAATGATCTATCAAATTAATCGTTTTCTCTTGTGAATCCTTTTCATATCAAACCCTAGCTTAGTTGGAAGAGGAAATTAGGGTTTGGTGTGGGGATCTAGGACTGCCTTGTAGAGGGAGCGGAATGAAGGGGTTAAGGGTTGCCTAAATTCTTGGGGAAATTTTTGGGGATAGGGATAGATGTTAAGGAGTAGGGGAAATTGAAATTTAAATAATTGAGTGAGGGGAAGGGGTCCAAAAGGGAAAAACACAGGCCTAGTCTTAAAAAGTGTCAAAATGTGGCCATAGACTAGGTTTTTTTTAGAAAAATGATGAATTTGAGGGATAGGAGCGATGGGAAATGTTTGTGAAGGTATATTAAGGATAGGAGGAGGTGTAATAACATCAAGATACAAGCCTTGTTGAGGTTTTAACCATGGAGGTCATGAAACCAAGAAAAATTTCCCTCAAAGTCTTCAAAGAAAACATTCTTTCAAACTCATTTCTTATGCCTAACAAAGCTTCCAATGATTATTTGGAGGGTTGGAGGAGTTATTTGAACTTGTAAATTTAGAATTTCTCTACTGCTTGGTCAAATCAGTCATACATTCGCAGTCCCAAAAAAACACACCTATTGCTTTCTTTATGATTGTGAGTGTCTTTCTAGATGTTGGTCTTACCCTTGAAGACAGTTAGGAATTCTTTTGAAAACCTCTGCTGTTTATGAATGAAGTTCTCCTTGCCACTTACCATGGCCATATTTGTACATTCTCCAATTTTTGAACCTTCATGAATATTTAGAAAATAAAACCCAGCTGCCCTCCAATTCTTTAAAAAGAAAAATTCTTTTGAACTTACTTCTTATGCCCAAAAAATCAGCTATGAGAGTTGAGGAATTCTTCAGCTTTTTGTAGTCCAAGTAATTTTCCACTCATGGAACATCTGATAGTTTTTTGTCCCTTTTTACAGGAGTGTCTCAAAGGGAAGTTGTCCCTCTTCCATTTTTATGCTTTGAGGCTAAAAACTTTTCCAATGATCTTTTTGCTGAAATGTGCCATGTTGCTCATATGTTACTGAATTTTTGAGATTTGCACGGAGCTTTGTATGAGTAGTATTGTACTCCTTATCTATGAGATCAAGACCTTCCCTGTAACTTTTAGCTTGCTATACCTTTTCATTGACTACAAATGACCTTTAGAACCTTCTTAGGTGTCTATTTATCATTTATGTAATGAGCTCTTGATTTTCCCTGTAGCCTCCAGCTCATTGTACCTTTTTATTCAACTGCCAATGACTTGATGAACTATCTAAGGTGTCATTCTTTGGCTCCGCTTTTCTTTATACCAATCTTCAAAGCATCCCTATAGAAATGCTTGGATATGATAGTTTGTTTCTTGCAGATTTTACAGTTGGACGAGGAGGGCGCCTTTGGAGGTTTCTTAAGTGTTCTTTAGAATATGACAAACCTTATCTTTGTTTTTTCTTGAATTCACCTTTGATTTTCTGTGAAATGGTAGTGTATGGGAATTATGATGGTGCATGACCTAGGAAAACCTAATTGATTCTTTTGTAAGGCTGCAGAATGGGTTTTTTGACTGATGGTTTAAATCAGGGTTTTGAATAAGACACAGGGTTTAGACACTCTATTTATGCACCATCATCCTATACAGCTAGACATCTTTATTTTACTTTGAAGGGCTTTCTAAACAGACCTTCGACACCACCAGTGCTTCAGACAGTTGGCGAGTAGGAGAGAAAACTTGGTTTAACTTGGCTGGACAAATTGTGAAATAAGAGGGCTTAGGTATCAGAGGTATGGTGCTATAGACAGAAATAGCAAGTATGGATAGCGAAAGGGACATTGGTCTAGGATGGGGTTTTATAGGATGATAGATTTACCACAGCAGATAAAAGAGGAGGGACAGTGGAAAATTTCTCTGAGGAGATTTCTAGAAGACACAATGATTCCTTGAATTTTGTTTCTATAAACCTGGACAAAGCATTTAGTCATATAACAAGTGAAAATTACTGATGACTAACACATCAGTCATCATATTTTCTGCCCCATCATTGTCTTTAACATCATCAACACTCTCATCCTCTTCACCGATTTCTTCTTTATCATTTTGTTCTTCATTTGAGCTACTTGTCTTTTCATTGCTGGGGTCATCATTTTCACTGGCGCCCTCTGCACTTTCATCACTATCATCTTGCTCATCATGAAGACCACTCTCCTCTTTGTCTTTGGCACTGTCATCATCTTCATCTGTGTTCATATCTTCTAACTCTTTGTCACTGTTCTGCTCTTCATCACTGATGCTTGCTTCTTGGGTGTCATTGTTGCCCTTAGCCATCTGCATTTTCCTTACTATTTTGACCTTTATCCTGGCTACCCTCTTCATCATTCTCTGTTTCTGCCTTTTCATTATCAATGCTCAGGTTATTTTGACTATCCATCTCTTCATCTTCCTCACCATCCTCTTGCATATTATCATTGTTTTTCTCACTGTTTCTCTCTTCATTCTTTCTTTTTGCCCCTTCTTCACTTTCATTACTGCCCTTTGGTCCTTATTAACTTGTGCAGGAGGCTGGCGAAAATTTTTAAGGAAGAAAAAACTGATTTTGATCAATTTTTTGAAAATTTTGGCCAAATATCCTCTATGCGCATCGCCACCCAACTGGCCGTTCCTGTCGGGCCCTTTGTGCGAAGTGTCAGGTCAGGTCGGGCTGTTGCCAGGCCTGTGCGTAGCGCTGGGAGGCTATGGGCGATTTGGGCTCCGAGCTGGGTGTGGGCGTAGTGCCACCGCCTGTGCATAGCACCGGCCCTATTGTGTGTAGCGCAGTGCTTTTTAGCACTGCCTCTTCTCCTCTGTGTGCAGTGTCGAAGGCTCTATGCGCAGAGCCTCCGCTTATGCGCAGCACCCGGAAAATTTTCCCAAATAACGGTAAAAAAAGCTGCTCTTCCTCCAGAAGCTTTCTCTCTTCCTTCCAAGTGCCAAATGAACTAAAAATAAAACTGAAAACACCTTCATACCTTGGTAAAGATGAATTTAAACTTTAAAAAACCCACTTTTACTATGTTTTTCAATATTTTTTCCATTTGACTGATGCTTTTTATCTCTGCAGGGTTTTGATAACTTATTCAAGGCACTTTTTCTCCTCTTGTGGTGATGTTTGGCTGATGCTGATGTAGAGGCCTTTTTTATCTCTTTTATCTTTGAAACCTAGGAATTTATTCAAACTGCTTTAGGCATGTTGTTTAACAAATTGAGAACATAGTTTTTGTCCTCTTTTGGCATTTTTGAATGTAGGTGACATGAAAAATGTCCCTTTATCTCCTTACTAATTTTTTAGGCAATAACATACCTATTTTGCCACAGAGTTTAAAAAAATTATACCATGCCATGGGTTTCACTTGGCCACTTCTGATTTTGTGTAGGTGCCTACATTTCATTTGCCCTTGATCCCTTAGTGCCCTTTGAAGTTTAATACCTCAATTTCTAAACAGTAAGTTCATGTTTCAATCTTGATGTCTCATTTTGATACTCCACCTCATGCTTGCCTTTACCTTGACTTTTTTGGGAGGCTTTTGACTGCATTTGGAAAGCTTGGGACCTCCTCACACTGATACTATTTTCAATCTCTCTTTGGTGTAGATGAAACAATTTTGTTTGTACAAACCATAGAGAGCCCTTGGATGTCCCTTGAAATTCCATCTGTTGTTATGAAGGAGGCCCTATCATCATTATTTGACCTGTTTTTCATTCTTTCTAAACTCCTAGGTTTTAGGGTTGTTAGAAAAAAGTAAATAGTGTTGTCTTCTAAATTCTATAAACCTTTCAAAACTCATTAGTTATCTTTTAAAAATATTCAATGTGCACTGGATGGAATTGAGGTGACCTTTGTCCTTGTAGCCCTTGTGTTGATTTCCTACTTTGGCACATTGTTTTTCCAATTAGTCACAAAACCTAATTCTCTTTAAACACAGGCCTTGCTGGCGTTCTCTTCTTGTGGATGCCTTCTGGTGATGACCATACCACATTACCTTACCTCTTCTTATGATGATAGAAATATTTATCATTCTTGCAGATGTGTGAACAAGGGTAGTTGCTTCCCTTGCAAAATTTGTTCTTTGGCCAAGGAGGCCTTTCTTGAATGGCTTTTGATCAGTCTTAGATCAAGTTTCTTGACCTTGTTCTTCTCTAATTATGGATGTAAAAAGAACACTTGGAGGGAAAATAAAAGTGACCACCAACCTTTTTTAACTTTTTTAGGAGCCTGGGGAAAATTTGAGGAGGAAGAGACTGATTTTGACCAATTTTTGGCAATTGTAGCCAAAATTCTCTTGTGCGCAGCACCAAAAAAGGGTCAACTTGAAGACGAGTTTTGAGGACCTTCCCGAAGTCGGATTTGGGCCCATGATATCTAGTTGGAAATATTGTTGAGTCTAATTTCCATGAATTCTTTTGGTTTTCAATTTGGTGTCCATTTACCTATCCAAAAACTGATTCTCCTAACACTGGTCAAAAAGTGCTGAATGATGGTGCAGAAATGCAGAGTGCTAGTTCAAGCAACTTTTGGATGTCTTCCTAAATTCAAAATTGAGCTCCTGATATCTCATTTGAAATATCTTCAATTAAATTGGTCATTGGACGCATCAAGAAAGTCATTTGGACACTCTAGCTGTGAGAAACGCTGATTTTCCCAAGGTCACACCAGTAGTGCAGAAATTCTCTCGTGGCACCTATATTTTTGACATTGCTCCCAAACCATGATACTTTTGTAAAAAATGAAGGAGGTTTTTCTTATTGGCCCTATTATGGACAAAAAAATCTCTCACATTTTCCAAATTCATGTCGGTTTGGTCAAGAACATATTTTTAAGCAAAACTGGCCCTAGGTGTGGCAAATGACTAGGCCCTTGGAATGACTTCTTGGAAAATGATGGAGGCATGATGTTTATGAGTTGGTATGGATTCATGATTTCTAATATGACCTACCATATGGATATTCTACTCTTATGCCTCTTTTACATAGCAAACCTTAGCTTAGTTGGAAGAGGAAATTAGGGTTTGGTGTAGGGGATTTAGGACTGCCTTGTAGAGGGAGGGGAATGAAGGTGTTAAGGGTTGTCAAAATTCTTGGGGGAAATTTTGGGGATAGGGATAGATGTTAGGGAGTAGGAGAAAGTGGAATTTCAAGGATTGAGTGAGGGAAAGGGGTCCAAAAGGGAAAAACACGGGCCTAGTCTTAAAAAGTGTAAAATTGTGGCAATAGACTAGGTTTTGTAGAAAAATGATGAATTTGAGGGATAGGAGTGATGGGAAGTGTTTATGAAGGTATATTAAGGATAGGAGGAGGTGTAAGAGCATCAGGATACAAGCCTTGTTGATGTTTAACCATGGAGGTCATGAAACCAAGAAAAAATGCCCTTAAAAGCCCTAGATGGACAATGGAGGAGTTAGGCAAAACAAAATAGAGGGCTGAGGCCAAAGGTGACACAAAAAAGGAAAAATGAGTGACATGAGCCCAAGATGGGTTTGCTCGGATGGGTGAGTTGAGCTTTACATGATGGAATGATGAAATAGTGAGAACATTATCTTAAGGATAATGAAGGTAGTGAGATTTCTAGAACTCACAATGTTCATGAACTTTGTTTCTAGAAATCTAGAACCGATACTTAGTCATCTTCAGATAGTCAAAATTATGGATGAATAACACCTTGGATCACCCCTCTCCATACAAGGGGCATCCTTGGGTGGCACTGTGGGAGACATCATTGTCCACAGATTTCATCGATTCTCCTGGCATTAGACTACAACAAAATCTTTCATGTCAAGATGGTATCGTACCTTAAAAGCATTGCACTTTTATCAAATCCATCGAAGACCCGTGCTTCCATAAGCATCTCTGTCAACAATGCTTACACGGGAAGGTCCCAGCCAGCACCTATGCATACAATTTGCAGCTATATGCCATACCAAGTTTACGCATATGGGTACCATATTCCACCTATTGTCAAAGAAAAAATGCCCCTGAGGGCATCAGCAGTCGTCGTCAACAACCGCCAACATCACTACCATATTTGTGACACAGACAAAACATATATCTATCAACTAGATTTGTTTAATTAGCCAAAACATTATGAACATGGGACATGCCCACCTCGTAGAAAATTTGTATATGTATTGTAAATTGTATTTTCTTGTAGGGATCCCTTAGGACATGGTCACTCTTGGAAACGGTGTAGGGTGTTTTCAATTCCAAAGCTTCACGCGGATCTCTCTCTCTCTCTACACACAATACAGAAAAGAAAATATAATCTATTTCAACTACAGAGTGCTTCCTAGACCTCACACATTAGGGGGAAACTGTTAACATTGGAAAATCATATAGCAGAAGATGACATTAATTAATGTCCAGCCAAAGGATTTACAGGGCCGGAGGAAATTACAAAATCTAGAAAGTATTTAAAAATATCTAAGGTCTGAGGAAAATAAAATTTGAACAAGTCCTAAATGCTCTTTGCATGCATAATCCTTCGTGAAGAGCGCCTTTTGCGTGCTTTTTTGCTCGATATGCGTGCAATCCTAGGAGTGTCAAAATTTCACTATCCAGGACCACACAAATCAAAGGACAAATGATTCCTCACTTGAAGCCACCTAAGGATAGCCACCAATGCCTCCTTAGACACCAAGTGAGCACACAATGGAATATTTTGAGCATGAAAAGTAATCATACCCCTCTCTTGGGTCACCATTCACAATGTACCAGGAGAGGGAAGGGTGGATTTGAAATCTCCTATATAAGGCCACCATGAGATGAAGAATTTGTGAACACATTGTTATGCTGTCTAGAATTTCCCAAGAAATACCAACAGTGTGTGAGCCAGAGCTAAAGATAGAGGGGACTCAATTGTTGGCCATCCAACAAGTTCAGTCCAACACAATCAAGAGAGAGATACTGCACCGAGGCAAGCTTGGGATAAAAACATCCTTGCATTGGAACTTAGAACCCTTGTTCTAGGGGCCCTTTGGCAAGAGGGTAAAATTTCACTCTTATTACTACCAGCACTCAATAAGAGGGGCCTAGAGCCATTGTTCATATTAATGTTGTTGTTTGACTCTTTTTAGAGCTTGTGTTTATTTGTTTTAGTTTTTAGTTTATATATGCATGCTATTTCTCTATCTAGTATGCTTATGATTCTAGCTTGTTCCACTAACTTGCTTGACTCCACTCCTTTTTCTGCATGTTACCAATAACTTAAGTGGGTAGACCACACCCCTTAATTTGTTGTTATTTGGTACATACGTGCACCAAACACACTCAAACAAACATTAAATAGCAAATAAACGCAAGAGTTGCTCCATGCATCCAATAGACAAGACAAGAATATTTTTAAATAATTTTTGTATTTATGACACCTGGGAAGGGAACATAGAAATATGTTACCAGTATTTGCCAATGGGATGGGTTATTTTGTGTCCTTAGCACTTTAGATCTAAGATCTCTCTCTCTTGATGGTTTAGAAAACCCAGACAAAAATTGAACTCAAAGGGAGCTCACAAGCAAAATGGTAGCAAAATATGGCAATGATGGAGGATCAAAGTCAGACCAAAAGTATAGATCCAAAGTGATATTTAGGCAACAAAAGGTAGTGAATGAATGGAAAAAACTTATATTTATAACAAAATATTGAGTTAGTCTAGATATCGATGCATAATTAAAATATTATTAACCAAATCTAGATCCAACTTTTATGGAATATTTTATTATTTTTGTTGGAGGGAAAAATAATTTGAATTTGGTCAAATTCCTTTATTTGTAAACAATAAATAAATAAATGATTTATTTATCAATTTAAGAATGTGGTTGAGTAATAATTAAATAAATAGTGATTTATTAAATTATTTATAAATGATTTAGTCAAATTTAATAAGGAATATTATTTAAATAATGTTTAAATAATTATTCCTAGAAAATAATAAGATAAATAGTGATTTTTCTAATTAATTTTCCTATTTTGGGTTAAATATGACCAGGAATATTAATTAAACCATTGTTTAATTAATTATCCCTTGAATAAAATCAAACAAATAGGGATTTATTCAATATTTCCTCATGGGGTTTCTTGTTTAGACCATAAATAACTTAATAAATTATGGATTACTAAGTTATTTTTCATAGTGAAAGCAATTTTACTAGGGTAAAATTGGTCTTACATGGTGTAATTTGGTGCATCTAACAATAACAATTCAGATGACCAAAAATTGGTGTAACAGATTGCACTCCAGCGTGCGAGCGTTAGGAGCTAATCATATGACCGAAGTACGTTGTAAGAACTCAATCACTAGACACTGAAGGGGGAGTCAGAGAGGGAGAAATATAAGGTAGACTAAAGCATGAGAGGACAAGAACCTGAGGAAGCGAGACTTACAGCTGTGACAAGTCTCTTTTATGAGTGATTACCTCTTCTACATGAGGTGGGGGAGGCATACCTATTCTCGCCGAGATAATAAAGTACAAAGAATAATGCATCTAGTAAACAAGGGACTAAACTATATAGTACATGCTGGCATAAACATGGGCCAGATAAAAACATGATAGTGAATCCCACATAAATATTGTGCCTAGGAAAACAGCGAAGACGTATACAATAATATCTGAGTACATGAGATATAAGTACAACCAAAGAGGCCCTATAAAACAGGAAAGGGCCCTAAAAATATGAATGACACATGCAAACTAAAAGGTGTTGCAAGCAGCTGAGGCCGAAGCCATAAAATATATGGAGCCACATCCAAGGTTGTAATAGAGAGGTCGTACAAGCATGTGAGAGGCTACCTGAAGGGCCACCCCCTCATGACGTCTGAAGCATCTCACACACACCCAGGAATCACTGGTACAATCTACTGCATCATTGAACCATCAAGTATACGGATCTCGATCATGCCGTAAGGAGCTAGAGTTGAGAAAAAATCAAGTCAAAGGGAAATAAAGAGTCCCTTTTCCTGATTTGAGGCACCGAACAAGAGTGGAAGCTAGAACAAAGGTACACTGACTTCTAGACCTATCTTCTGGAATGAATAAGCTTATGTCGACAGAAGGAGGTTCGCCATAGGTGAGACAATAAGGGATCCTTAGCTAAGTCACGAGAGATAATAGTAGAGTGACTGATAGACTGACACCAGGGATAATGATGGAATGGGGGTACTGAGTAGTGGGCTGACAACTTCCCTTGTTAGAGCATAAAGGGAATGGATGACCTGGCAGCAACTGACACAATACCAGAGGGGATAGGGGACAGTATGACTGAAGGAAAAAATGTGTGACATGAGAGAGGAAAAAAGCAATGAAGGATGGAGGACTATAGCAGAATACAAAGGGACTCAGGATAGACTCCATGGATGTGATTATGACCCAACTCAGATGCTCTACACAAGGGTGACTCGATGATGCTTCTACATAGAATAGGCCAGGTGAACAAAATGGTTACTCATGACAAAAATCAACACAAGCATGGACAAGTATGAAGGCAAAGTGGTGCCCCAAGTACAAGTGTTGCAAGTGAAGAAATTCAATTTTGAGGAGTGGTGAATTGACCCTTCTTGGAAAAAATGTGTTTGGGTGAAGTATCAAATCAAAGAAAACTAAAGGATTCCCATTTGAGAGCTCAGTGAGAGATTTCCAACGGTGCAGACGTTTTGTCAAACCGAGCTATGGTTTGGTCATAGCTAGCGAAAGAAAAATCTAGGGTTTATCTTTTAATAAGGCTTTTTCCCTCTAATTTGATTCATTTTCAAGTGTTGTTGTGGTGAATGTAGAGAGGAGAAAAGGCCCTAAATCTTGAGGCTATCGTAGTAGACAAACCAACTATTGGAATTGAGATTCGTCAACCGCAGGTAAGAGGCCTAACCCTACTCTTTCATTTAAGAGGATTGAAAGTTAATTTTAGGCACCCAGAACTCAAGAACAGACCCCTGCTTTTATTCACGATCGGGTCGCACCTTTTGGTGCAATATCTTTGACTTGGGTAGTAGGTTTTGGGCAGAAAACTGCGACCTGTCCCAAGAATTTCCTGAAAATTACGACCTACCAGAGAGGGGGATTTTGGTGCTATTTCTTGGTTGAGTGCTGGGTTTTTAAGGTTGAATGCAGTCTTTCCTTTTCGTACAATGACAAATATGATGGTTTTGTGCAGATATGGCACAATTGAGGATCAACTGGAGAGAGAGATATTTGGACACATTACGGTCGGAGATCCGAGGGGATCATGGTGTCCAAAATGCATTGGCTAGGTTTGGGGTCATAAATTTTGTGGAGAACCCTTTGATGAGAGCTGGGGAGCCATTTTTGGTCTGGATTATCAGCTATTATGATCCATATCACGAGATATTTATAGTGTAGGGGCATCGGATCAAGTTGACTATCCAGGATATATATTTCTTGACTAGTCTCCCACCACTTGGGATGGTTGGCATCGACTCGTTGTGGTAGGTCTGCAAATGTCCATTGTAATGAGGTTCTACATCGGAGACCAGTTGTATCATATCTACCTTCTGTTTGAATAGAGGCCTAAGATCATGAAGGATTTTCTTGGTCTTGGCAGAGTTTTCCTTGATCGCTTGAATCTGCATTTGCAAAGCATCATCCTGATCATATAGTTGTCTACCACCGGTTGGGTCAGTGGTCCCCTTGATCTCTGTGAAAATTTTTTGTAGCTTCTCAGATATCGGCTGAGCTTTCATGGCCAGTGAATTTGCGCATTCATAGATTTTCTCGAGCAATGTATATGCTTCAGTGACAGTACCTCCTAGTGTCTCTTTGATCTGACTCATCTGTTATTTCTTCTAGGTTATCTTCTCCACATAGAATATGGCTGGGTCTTGCAATGGAAGTCTGGCTGACAGGGCCTTCCAGAGTTCCTGATTTATATTACTTAGGTTTGTACATGATGCTCTGACATGAAGGGAAAATTCTGCAATTTTTCACGCCCACATATCTGCAGGGGCAACCTCGACTACACATGTGACGGTTGAACATAGCCCTTAGAAATTTCCTGGCTCTATCGAGGCTGAGTTAACCACAGTTACATGGAGAGTACCTAATTTAACCTACGCCTCAGTGTCAATCGCCATCACGGTTCCAATGGGGATTTCATCAGATATGGTCATGGATGTGGAGGTGGTGTGGGTTGATGGGTCCTTGGAGGTATGCGAGATGTGTGGTGATGAATTCTGAGCAGTTGGGGAGGAGGAGGCCAAAGTGCTCTTGGATGATAAGGGGTTGTGTTGCAACATATCTGAAGGAGTATGAATACCCTTCTCTAGATCTTCTATGATAGGAATCCCTGTACTTATCTGATGCACATGATCCTCCTCTGTTAATTCCACCACTTGGTCAGGTTTCACAATCCTGGCCCTTTTTCCTTTAGGCCTTGGGATGGGTGGCTTAGGTGCATTGGTTTTGTGAAGTGGGATAGTTTTCAGTTGTGATTGTGAATGGAGGGTGGTGGGGGGAAGAGCGGTGACAAACGAGGTTGTAAATGAAGGTGAACCAGGGTTGAAAGCTTGAAATTCATTAAACAATGGAAAGGGAGTAGTCACAACTCTGATACTTACCATGACTTTGTTGAATGCTTGCACTCTTGTGTCCAGCTTTTGCAGTAGCAGCTAGAGTTGTATCTGGGAGATCCTCTGTGCTATGTCTACTGTTGTTTCTCTTCGCAGTAGTTGTGTAACCATGGACTCAAAGGAATATATATGCTTCTTATCCCGAATCTCCCCTACTACCCCTAACCAAGACATAACCTCTGTATGGAAAGCTTGCTATGTTAAATGGAACCTCAACGGTCTCTTTTGGAAGGTGTCCACTACAATGCAGTGGGGTCCAATCCATGTATTACCATGCGAGACTCCAAACCATATCTGCTTGGAGTGCTCATCCAACGAAGTCTTAGGAATTCTTTGTTGGGCTTGTATGACATCTAGCATCAACCTATACCAATCTGTAAATGTAATATTCCAAATTAGGAAAAATAGGAATATAGAACACAAAACTGGAAATTGCAGTAAAATATAAATACATTAAATATGAGAAAATCATAGAGCCATTTTATTAGATATTATAGCAGAAAAATGAGTACAAGATCTTGAGGAAAAGGAAACTCAAGCTAGGAAAAACAAGCCTCTAAGGACTGAGTACATGAAATATGAAGAACAGTTGCTATAAAAAATGCCAGAGGCTATGACAACACAGTTTTTGCTAGGAATAAATACTGCTGCAAATGAGATTACATGGATCTGTTGATCCAGTGCTCAGAAAATTCTGAGATTAGAGAACTAGGCTTTCTAGCATAATCCCAAGACAACCCATAAAGGGTTTCCAGAAATGCACAAAATGCAAAATGTAGCCCTAGGGATGAATAACGCTCTGCAACTGGATAACTACTGGGATGTGTCTGATCTAATGTAAAAATGACTGATACTCCTCCCCACTGGTCTTCCGGATGAAAGGTTGCTCCCCTCACTATAAAATAAGCTCAAGGACTTGGGTACTTGACCCACCGCTACAATTGCCCTACAAAATGTTGGCTCCCTTTGATTTGCAAATAATGGCAAGAAAAAACACTGCAGGGGCCACATCAAAACCACTTTGAAATCCTAGGACCTAGCCTTCCTGGATTTAGAGATGGATCTCTCTATAAAGTATTTTAATTTATATATCTTTGCATTCTTTGTTTTAAGATATTAGGCTAGATATGAATTTCTAAGGACTTGTTTTGTTTTTGGTTGGATTAAATGATGGATTGAAGGATAAATGGTGTGACTGATTGAGGTAATGTCTTAACTGAAACAAATAGACTATAAGAAACATCAATCCATTGGGCAATGGAGTCATAAAAGGATTTAATTGGTCATCAACTCTGCAAGGGCTTTCATAGGGCAAGCTAACTATATCAAATGGATTCTTTGGATTAGGTTGTGATATGAAACATTAATAAGTTGTGAAGGCAGAAAAGCTATAGTCAGTTAAGAATATTCTAGCTCTACTTAGACAACAAAAGCCTTTTAAGGTAACTGTATGGAGAAATCCAAAGGATAGGGCAAACCATAAATGTCATTGGGCAAGCCTTGAATAAGCATCTTTCAGACAACAATCCAGCAATCAACAGACTACTTTCAGACAAAGAAAACATATAAGAAATAATCTAATCTGCTTTTGACAACTCTCAAAGACTCTTCAAAGCAACTTTTCTAGGCAAACCAAAGGGCAGGGCATATCTTAGACCTATCTGGTTTTAGACTCTAGTAAGCATACTTTAAAGAAAGGTCTTAAAAAAAATATCTCAAGTCTTACTCAAAGGAACATGGGCTCACCAAAATTTCCTTGGTTTCACTCTATTGAATCATTTCCAAGATAACAAGCTAGATGTAACTATAAGGCAATTAAGAATATTCTAATCATACCTTGCAGAAGAAAACATAAATATAAAGAAAATCAGACAAAAATAGGGTGCTGAATAGCAAATCCTAATCTATAACTTCTGCTTCTTTATCAGAGAAAGATGAACATAATGAAAACATAAGGAGAAACAATAACAATTAGGAAAACTTCACCATTGATATAGCTCAAGGATCCTATGAACATGCTTGTATTATTGATGATCAAGCCAGTTACATCATTCCATGTACAATAGCTCTCTGCAACTTAGAGCTTTATTTGGTTCAATCTAGCATTCCTCAACTAGCCTAGCAGTAGAAACCAGTCTAATAACATCAAGTAACCAACATTTGAAATGAAGCTCATATGCAATATTTATATGAAAAATGAGGAGGTGCTACTAACCTAGGGTGTTTAAATGTTATTTATTACAGAGTTAATGATTTTTGACCTTTGAGACCATGCAAGGCCTAAGGCAAAAATATCTGAATGAGTTACTCTGAAATAATAACTTCTGAGTTATTTTAGTTGAAATATTTGACTTTTAAGGCTTAGTAATAACTTTTCAATAACTGTTGAGCTGCTTCAAAAATATCTCTGATTGTGCAATAATTGTCTGATGTCTTTATTGAAAATAATGCTTGTAGGTGGAAAATTAGTCTTTGAAGGAGTAATTGTTGTGGATCTAGGTCATTCAAAGGTTTTCCTGGGCTAATCTGCCTTTTTTTATTCATCAAACCTTGGTATTAGGCCTTTAACCTTGATTTTTCTCTAATATTGTGTTTTACTGCCTTTATCTCTATTTTTGCTCCATAACTACTTTATTCCTTTATCTTTAAACGCTGCTTAAAGGGCTATTTCTCTGTTTATCTCCTTGATCTATAATTAGCCCCCTAATCTTCTTGTTCTTCATTTCTTCTTTGACTGTATCTGTTTATATGTGCAGGTAGGGTTTCTTTATGGCAGAAGGGTTTATAACCCATCGATGATCATGATACATCGATGGGTTAGTCCTTTTATGTAAATCCTCGGCTTGTTTGATATGTTTTTGCCTCTTGGATCGTCATCAAGAGGGTATTCATCATTTGAAATGCCTCTCTGGGCATCTTCCACCATTAAACCTGCAAAAACAAACAAATAATTAACTTAAAACCTGTGGGATAGGATTAAACTACTTTTGGTGGGTTTTTGAGGGATTTTGGGTAGATTTGCAGAGGAATGGAGGCGCAAGGGAATTATTTTGGGGGAAAAATCATCAAGAAAATTGAATGGGGGTACAAAACTTTGAATTTTGGTGCGCAAAGGGAAAAGTGGTTTTGGGAAAACCACTGGGGTTTGTCGCATGGATTATCGGTGGTTTATTGTTTTGGGAGGAGGAAACATAATACCTTTTAGCGTTGGATGCGTGTCCAAGGAAAAACCACCCTTTTCGCGTGGATAGGGGTTGTTAACCTTCGACATCGGATTCTGCATGAAACGAAATCTGGACCGTCAGATCTTAGAGGGCGAGATTGATAGTGCGGATGGAGCCTGAGGATGGGGTGCAGTTTGGCGGAGGGGACCCGACGGACAGGTGGCAGATGATGATTGGAGCGTGAGATGTGAGTGGAAGGTGGGGCCAGATGTGGTGATGTGTGCTCTTTTTTCGGGTAGCACGGTTTTGATCGGGAGACGGGATGGAGGGTGGTGCAATGATAACCATTGGATCAAGGTCGATCAACGGTGGAGATGACTTGGGGTGGGATGAAGTGGGATGAAGAAATGAAGGGGCGGAGGTAGTGTTTGCATGGGGGAAGGGGCTTAAGAATGGGCGAAGGGAATGGTCCCGTAGGGGTAGAGGGGACCGGGGCTTCGGAAGGAAAGGGATAGGGCTTAGTGGAGGGTCAGGGTTTAGGGTCATATGAGAGTGAAGGGGCTGGGGCTTAAGGCCAAAAAGGGCTTAAGGCATATTATATGAAAAACAATGATTTTAACATAAAAACAGGGTTTTTGTGGGGTTCTGAAGGGTTCTAATAGGCTAAATAGTTAGGATAAAACAATGTAAAAGGGATTTTTACATAGTTTTAAGGGTTTCTATGAGATAAAGGTGTATGAGGGGGGATAAATGAGGGTTTTTAGAGAAAAATGAAGAAGGATAGATGAGTATGTGAGTAGAGGGGTGAATGAGGGAATTAGGCCCAAAAATGGATTTTCCTTTAGAGCAGCAGCGCGAATTTTAGAGGAGGCATAAAGATAGGAAGGTTTAGTGAAACATAGTAAAATTTAGGATGATGAAGGCAGTGAGACTTCTAAAGATAGTTGATAGGAAAATTATGCTATATTTAGGTTCTTGTAGGACATCCACAGTCATCTAGTGAAATCTGTAGAATACAGGAGGATAACAGTGGCTCCAGCTGGGAAGGGAAGCTCTTGTTAGGAGGTGTCAAGAACCTCAGAAAATAAATCTATGGAAGAAGTAGACCATTGCCTTGTTTTTCACCTTGACAGAGCTCCTTTAACTTGATGATTTAATGCTTTGAAGAAGTGATTTTCAGCAGCTGAATCATAACATGATTAATCTCAACCCAACAATCTACCTACCCATCATACTTGTTCTAACATTTTTTCTTCATTGGATGCATTTGAATTAGCCAACCCTTGACATTATTTTCTTTTGAAAACAGGAAACTAAACAAAATCTACACTTATATCATCCAAGAGTTCAGATTAAACTAAGGAACTCATTTATTTCTCTACCTAGTCTAACTACCTGTCAAGAATAAACTGTTTGACAGATTTTATTCTCTATTCTACAACAGAAAATTGAAAACATAACCAAATCAAGATTGAACAGTCTGATTTGTTATGGGTAGTGATACTTTGTACAAGTCTGCATACAGGATTTATTTTGTAGAAAATTAATCAGATATTTTTGAGGGCTAAATTTTAGAGATTGCTTTTTATCCCTCTTTTTCTTTCTTGGTTCAGATTTTGAACTTTGGAACCAAATTATTTTCCTAATCTAATCTAATATTACTGATAAGCCAAGTTTAGACAGTTTGGAAAATCCCCATTCAGTAACCTATCAGCAGAAAATTTAAAATCTATTTAGTCATGATTAGGTTGTATGAATAAATACGACTTCTCTTCAAGTAGTAGCATTTGGACTTGGACACTTTCAGAACTTACTCTTTTTTGGTATGGGGTTGTACCTTTTCTTTTTTTGCCCTCTTTTTCTTTGTTTTTCTATTTTTGTATTTATTTTTTTGATCTTTTTCAAAACATGTTATATACAAAGGATAAAGCTTTAAACTTAGGCCTCTCAATGGAAATAATGGAGCATCCTGCCAATGATAGGACCTCCAAAAAGTTCTGTTCCATCCATCTCCTGTAAGAAAAATACATTGTTGCCTCTAGCAGAATGGATAATATAGGGACCTTTCCATAGATTTTCAAACTTACTATGCTTTCCCTTGTCTTCTCTTCTTGAGTCCCATTTGAGTACTTTGTCACCAATGCTGAAATCATTTGCTTTTTTCCTTTTGTCAAATAGTTTCTTGATGTTTTCTTGTACTTGTTGTGTTTTGTTATAGACTTCCTCTTTTGTTTGTTGCAACTGTATGGTCTGATTTACCCTTCTGATCATGCCATTTTCTTTAGATTTTACTTCTTGAATTAGCTTCATGACTGGCACTCCTAGGCTTGTTGGAAAAATTGCATTTTCTCCATAAACTAGCTGATAGGGAGACATTCCAATTGATTTTTTGCATGTTAACATGTCTGCCCATAATGCATGTACTAGCTTGCTGTGCCATGACTTTTGATTCCCTTCCAACAATTTCTTAATGATGTTATCAAAATTTTGTTTGAGGATTCTACCAACCCATTACCTTGAGGGTAATAAGCTATGGAATGACCCAATGTGATCTTATATTTGTGGAAAAATTCTACCATCCTATTAGATATAAAGGCAGTTGCATTGTCAGTGATAATATTTATAGGACAATCAAATCTAGACAAAATATGGTTTTCAAGGAATTTGATTATGACTAGATCAATGGAAGTTCTAAAGGGGATGGCTTCTATCCATTTTGTAAAGTAATCAGTTGCTGTGAGGATCCATTTATGTTGTGCAGATGAAGAAGGATGGATTTCCCCAATGAAGTCTAGGCTCCACTGTTAAAAAGGAGCTTCAACAGAGATAGCATGCAGATGTAAGGGTAAGAATTTCCTTTTTCCTTCAAAGATTTGGCATTTGTGACAGGCAACTACTAATTTATGGATATATTGAAAGAGGGTGGGCCAATAGTAACCAACTCTAAGGATTTTGTTGACAATTATTTTCCAATAGAGGTGGCCTCCACATTCTCCTTCATGAAATTCATGCTTGATCTTATCTGCATCATTCTCAGGCAAACATTTAAGAAATATACCACTATCATTCTTCCAATATAACCATTTATCTATAATGCAGTAGTTTACATCTTTTAACTTTAAGAACCTTGCCTTTGTCTTAGATAAACTAGGAGGGACATTAAGATAGAAGAGCACATACAAAATATCGGCATACCAAAGTGGATTCAACAATACTTCTTCAATAGGAGGGGTTGTGCATTCTTCCTATTCTTCTAAAACATCAACCATATTCATATCTAAGTCTTTGAGGTTTGATTAAACCATTAGTTTTGCAAGTCCTTGTCCTTTGACCAATTTAGTGGGTCTGATTTCTAAATCATATTCTAATATAACAACAATCCACTTTCCTCTCTTGCCATCAAGATCTTGTGTTAAAATGTCTTTGAAAATAGTGTGTGGAACAAAATCAATGATGTGTGAGTGTATAATGTAAACTCTGAAATCTTTTAAGGCCTTGATTAAGTAAAAATCATGTTTTTCCATTATTTTGTATTTTAGAGGTGCATTTCTTAAAGCCTTGCTGAAAAATGCAATGCGCTGCTCTTGTCCCTTTGTGTTTTTCTGAAGTAGGACAACAACAACTGTGTGTTTTGATGCAAAGGAGAAAATGAAGAAATATTTGTTGAAATCAGGGCTAATGAGAACTAGTGTTTGAGTGAGTGCTTGTTTAACCAGCTCAAAGGATTGCTTTGCTTCAATGGTCCATTTAACTCCTGTTTCTCTTTTAAGCATGTTTTTATGTTTCTAAGGAGTTTAGCAAGGTTTGGTATGAACCTTCTTAAGAAATTAATCTTTCCAATGAAATATTGAAGTTCTTTGATGTTTATAGGATGATTGATTTGCAATATTCCTTCAATCCTTTTTGGGTCTATTATTATCCCCTCTTCGGATATAATATGGCCTAGAAGTTTGCCTTCTTGGAGGCCAAATAAAGTTGTCTTGGGGTTCAAGAATAGACCATACTTTCTACATCTTTTAAATATTTTTCTTAAGTGAGCAAGGTCTTCTTCATCTGTTTTGGAATAGACAGTGATGTCATATAAATATATCACAATGAAGAAGCCTATCTCTTCTGAGAAAGAAATATCCATGGCTCTTTGGAATGTGGCACCAACATTCATTAAACCAAAGGGCATTTTCACATACATGAAAGTGCCCCAAGGTGTAGTAAAATCTATCTTAATTTGATCATCAGGATGTACTAGAACTTGGTTATATCCTAAAAAGTCATCTAGAAAAGAAATTCTTTTGGAACCCACCACCCTTTGTAACATATGATCCATTTTGGGCAAGGGGTAGTTGTCTTTTAAAGAGGCTTTGTTTAAGTTTATAAAGTCTATACAAAGCCTTATTTCTCCTGTTTTATTCCTCACAGATACAAGATTGGATACCCAGTCTGAGTATCTTACTGGGACTATGATTCCAGCATCATACATTTTCTTGATTTCTTTCTCAACTAGAGGTAATTGTACAGGGTTTATTCTGTGAAATTTTTGTCTAAAAGGTTCTGGTTTTCTTTGAGGGGTATCTTATGCTGGATAATCTCTGTATCATACAATTTTAAGTCCTCATAACTCCAAGAAAATATATCAGAAAATTCTCTAAAAAGCTTAAGATATTTCAGTTTTATATGAGCTGGTAGTGTTTTGGATAATTTGATCATCTTGGGATTGAATTCACTGCCTATATTGCACTCTTCTACTTCAGTTTAAGTGGGTTCCATTTTAGGCTTTTTTGAAACATCATTGAAGTTAAACAATTCTTCTAAAGGCACCAGTCCCTTTGGCAATTTATCAGTGTGATTTTGTAGCACTTCAAAGTCTTCTTGTTCTAAATTAGTGCTCAACTCTATTTTTTGTGAATGTTCTTTAGTTAACAGATTTATATCAGCAATTTTTATATCAGAAAGGTTGGGAATTTCTTCTTTATAATATTTTTCCTCAGCAGGATAGTGTTCTTCATACTCTGAGTCTGAATTTGGAATTTCAAACCCATTTGTGGACTGTAGGAAATCCTCTATCTGTTTATCTCCTTCAAACACTTGCCAATACTTGATATTATCAGGGACTGCTGGTCTATATTTAACTTGGACTGTGTATTGTTTTCTTTCATAAGGTCTTAGACATGTACTAGCAGCAAATGCTCAACCATTGGAAAGAATGTTTTGGTTTCTAGGGACAAAATTAAGCTCATATTTTGTGAATGTTCTTAAAAGGTCTACAACATAATCTCTATATGCTTGTAATATTGGATGCTTGGCAGTGTATTCTCCCTTCACTTGTTTAATAATCAGTTCGGAGTCTCCATGGATAATTATTCTCTTGGCTCCTAATTTTATCAATAATTGTTGTCCTAAGAGGAGATCCTCATATTCAGCTATGTTATTTGTGCATTGAAAGTTTAGTTTATATGAATGGCCCTCAGCATGATTATTCTTTGTGTTATGTACCCATATGCCTACTCCTGAACCAATTTTACTACAAGACCCATAAAAAATAATACTCCAAAGAGGTTCAATTTCATATTTTTTGTTAAATTCATTTCTTTCCTGTTTGTCCTGTTTATTTTTCTTGTCATTGTGTTTCTTTTTAGGATGTGCACTATGTTCATTTTTGTCTTGTTCCTCATGGTTTCCATTGTGTTGAGGATTTTCTATTTGTTTCTTATGGACAACACTATGTTGGTGACTGGTTTGCAGCTTGCGATATTTATCATGTTTGCTATGATTTTCCAAATTGGAAAACTATTTTAGCTCTTTCTCCTCTCTTCCCTCTTTTCCTATTGTTGGTTTGTTATCTACTTGCCCTTGCTCATTAATGTTTTCATCATTGTAAAGAATGAATGAGTCAAGGTCTATGTGAATAGAATAAAGAGGGGAATTGTCTGGTATTTCTTGACTACTAACCATGTATTTCATGTGTGTTTCCCTATATAGTCTTCTTGGTTGACTAAAAACAGGGATGGTTGCATAAGTCATATCCATATGTAGGGTACCTTGCAGTTTAGCACCCCATGACCTTGAAAGGAGCATGCCATACTTAGGAGGTATATCAGCCACTACAATTTCCATTACTAAGCTCTTGGCTGGTATTTGCACTAATTTGACACATAAGTCTTTGATTAGGCCTAGACATTTAACTCTACTGGAATCAAAAGAGTATAAATCTTTGTAATGTCTAGTTATCTCAAGGCCTAGTCTTTCCATCACTACTTTAGGCATAAGGTTGTGGGAGGCTCTCGAGTCAAGCATGGCATTATGTAAAATCTTATCATGGATTTTTAGACTCACATAAAAGGGAGGAACACATCCTTCTTGGAATTTCCTTCTACTTCTAGTCCAAACAGAAGCTCAGGCATGTCATCAGTCACATTAACATAACCATTTTTCTCTCCTATGTTTAGAGCTCTTAAAAGTTGGGTTTTATATACATCTTGGGTGACTAATTCAGTAAGAGGGACAGGGATCTTGATTTTGGAAATTCACCCTCTATGCTGAAAGGTATGTGAGTTCTTAAACTGTTTAGATCATCCTTCTTAGCCATTGTTTTCTCAGCAAAGTCATCTTGCTAGTTTTTATTATGAACAGTAGTTAAAACAGTTTTATTAGGAGCATTAGCTGAGGTGCTAGTGATACTTTTTTCACCATTATGTTTGTCATAAATTTGGGTGTTTTTTCCTTTATTTTTGTCAAAACTTTCAGCCATTGTTTTGTTTTTTTCTGTTGTCTTTTTAGAAATGTTTTCAGAATTGTTTCTAGCAAAAATTTCAGAGGTTTTCTTCTTGGGAATGTCTTGATTCTTTTTACTCGTAAGGTCATATTGCCTGTGCACTTCCATTATAGCATTTTCAAAGCCTTGTTTGTAATCTTCAAACTTTGAAATTTCTTCATCATAGGGTATAAATATGCCTTGTTCTTCTTCATTGAGGAAAACAATATCCTTATTGTTTATTCCCAATAAGTTTATGTGATTTCCGTCTATTTATTTAATCACTCCCTCATCTTCATCAGCATAATTCTATTGGAAAGGAGGTCTGACTTGCTAGTCAAGGCCTCTTTGTCTAATTTGAGGGGGATTCCTTCTAAATTTTTGGTTCTAATTTTGATTTTTATTTCGAGGAGCTGTTCGGTTTTCTTTAGGATAAGCTCTCTCATTCATGTTTATTCTTTCCATCATCATCTCCATGTTTCTAACCAGAATATCAATTTTGGAGTCTGATGGGGAGGGTCCAAATTCATCTTTGTAGGTAACCTTTTTCTTTGCTTTCAATCTAGCCCTTTTGGCATTTAGGTTAGCCTCTACACTTACTGCCCCTTTCTGCATATCTTCTATTGTGAGGGGTTCTCTCTCCCTTAATTGATAACACATGTCTGGGTCAAATCCTTCAGGAAACTTTATTAAGGCTAAGCCTTATGGGGGTTTCATTTGTGGAGGGAGAGCATTGTAAACACTATTGAATCTAGTGCAATAATCTTGGACACTCTCTCCATTATTTGTTTTGAGGTCATTGTATTTTGACAGGATTTGAAGGGGATTTCTCTTGACTTCCCAGTTGTTTAGGAATAGTTGATGAAAAGTAGGAAGATCATTAATATTGTTAGGGGTTAAGCCTTTGAACCAGTTTCTTGCTTCTCCCCCTAAGCTTTGAGAAAACATTCAAAATTTCATAGTTTCATCATCTATCTCTTGTCTGTCAAAGTAATCCTTCATTCTATCCACATGTTGTTGAGCTATAGTAGAACTACTAGCATCATATAATGGAATCTTGGACTGGTAGTCCCGTGGTAGAGAAACTAGAGGTAAAGGAAGGACTAAGGGAGCATACCATGTTGCCATGATATGAACTTGTGGAAACAATGGGGGATTAACAAGTGGAGGAAGGTGATGAAGGGGAGTGGCTTGAATAGTGGATGTATGGGTGGGTATAGCTGAAGTAATTAGACCAGCTAAGGGATGTTGAGCAGATCTAGGATGACAGAAGCCAAACTTATGGAGGAAATGGAGATTAAGAGGAGTGGAAGGGGAGGCTTCCCTACTACTACTTTTTTTTGAGTCTACAAGCTTAAGGTTTATCTGGTCTATACCACTCTGTGACTTGGTTCTTGATAAGCTTATTATGTGGCGTAAGTCAACTTAGGTATCTTGCAAGTTTGTAAGGTTCTCAAGGAAAGAATTTTCTCTCTGGATGGGTCTGACAATAGTTGGATTCTTAGATATAGGAGACTTCCTAAGGATGCTTTCAGGATTGTTAACTATTGCAGGAGGGTTTGGGTTAGGATGGTATCTAGTATAGATTCTTCTAGAAGCTAGGATTTGGACCCAAACAAGTCAGAAAGGTTTTTAGAGGTATAACAGTCTTAAGACACAAACCAAACTGTGAAAGAGATACTTAACTCACAAAGTATTCTTGACTGGGTATTGTTTAATGTTTTGATGATAGGGTGGGTTTCCCAGTGGAGTCACCAGGTGGAGGATTTTTACTTGTTTAGTAGGGCTGGTTGTTGTCCACCATCAACAATTAGGAGCCATTCTTGGCTGACACTTGGTTCATCTTAACTAATGATGTTTTCTAAGTTTTGAGTGAATCTGAAAAGTTTATTACTCAATATTCCCCAGTATGGTCACCAATATGTTGGCTCCCTGTGATTTTCAAAGAATGGCAAGAACAAACACTGCAGGGGCCACATCAGAACCACTTTGGAATCCTAGGACCTAGCCTTCCTGGATTTAGAGAGGGATCTCTCTATAAAGTATTTTAATTGATATATATTTGTGTTATTTGCTTAAGATATTAGGCTAGATATGAAGTTCTAAGGACTTGTTTTGTTTTTGGTTGGATTAAATGATGGATTGAAGGATCAATGGTGTGACTGATTGAGGGAATGTTTTAACTAAAACAAATAGACTATAAGAAACATCAATCCATTGGGCAATGGAGTCATAAAAGGATTTAATTGGTCATCAACTCTGCAAGGGCTTTCGTAAGGCAAGCCAACTATATCAAATGGAATCTTTAGATTAGGTTGTGATATGAAACATTAACAAGTTGTGAAGGCAGAAAAGCTATAGTCAATTAAGAATCTTCTAGTTCTACTTAGACAAGAAAAGCATTTTAAGGTAATTGTTTGGAGCAAGCCAAAGAACAGGGCAAACCATAAATCTCATTGGACAAACCTTTAATAAGCACCTTTTAGACAACAATATAGCAATCAACAGACTACTTTCAGACAAAGAAAACATATAAGAAAACAAAAAGAGTGGTCTAAGATCAAACATAAATAATCTAATCTGCTTTTGACAACTCTCAAAGACTCTTCAAAGCAACATTTCAAGGCGGACCAAAGGGCAGGGCATAACATAGACCTCTCTAGTTTTAGACTCTAGTAAGCATACTTTAAAGAAAGGTCTTAAAAAAAATATCTCAAGTCTTACTCAAAGGAACACGGGCTCGCCAAAATTTCCTTGGTTTCACTCTATTGAATCATTTCCAAGATAACAAGATAGATGTAAATAGAAGGCAATTAAGAATCTTCTAATCAGACATTGCAGAAGAAAACATAAATATAAATAAAATTAGACATAAATACGGTGTTGAACAACAAATCCTAATCTAAAACTTCTGCTTCTTTATCAGAGAAAGATGAACATAATGAAAACATAAGGAGAAACAATAGCAATTAGGAAAACTTCACCATTGATATAGCTCAAGGATCCTGTCAACATGCTTGTATTATTGATGATCAAGCCATTTACATCACTCCATATACAATATCTCTCTGCAATTCAGAACTTTCTTTGGTTCAGTCTAGCATTCCTCAACTAGCCTAGCAGCAGAAATCAGTCCAATAACATCAAGTAACCAACATTTGAAATGAAGCTCATATGCAATATTTATATGCAAAATGAGAAGGTGCTGCTAACCTAGGGTTTTTAAATGTTAGTTATTACAGAGTTAATGATTTTTGACCTTTGAGACCATGCAAGGCCCAAGGCAAAAATATCTGAAAGAGTTACTCTGAAATAATAACTTCTGAGTTATTTTAGTTGAAATATTTGACTTTTAAGGCTTAGTAATAACTTTGTAATAACTACTGAGCTGCTTCAAAAATATCTCTGGCTGTGCAATAACTGTCTGATGTCTTTATTGAAAATAATGCTTGTATGTGGCAAATTAGTCTTTGAAGGAGTAATTGTTGTGGATCTGGGTCATTCGAAGGTTTTATTGGGCTAATCTGTCTTTGTTTTATTCATCAAACCTTGGTATTAGGCCTTTAACCTTAATTTTTCTCTAATATTGTGTCTTACTACCTTTATCTCTATTTTTTCTCCATAACTGCTTTATTCCTTTATCTTTAAACACTGCTTAAAGTGCTAATTCTCTGTTTATCTCCTTGATTTGTAATTAGCCCCCTAACCTTCTTGTTCTTCATTTCTTCTTTGACTATATCTGTTTTTATGTGTAGGCAAGGTTTCTTTATGGAAAAATGGTTTATAACCCATCGATGATCATGATACATCGATGGGCTAATCATTTTGTGTAAATCTTCGGCCCATTTGATATGTTTTCACCTCTTATATCGTCATCCAGAGGGTATTCATCATTTGAAATGCCTCTCTGGGCATCTGCTGCCATTAAACCTACAAAAACAAAAAAATTTAACTTAAAACCTGCGGGATAGGATTAAACTGCTTTTGGTGGGTTTTTGAGGGTTTTTGGGGCAATTTGCAGAGGAATGGAGGCGCAAGGGAATGATTTTGGGGGCGAAATAATGAAGAAAATTGAATGGGGGTGCAAAAATTTGAATTTTGGCATGCAAAGGGAAAAGCGGTTTTGGGAAAACCACTGGGGTTTGTTGCACGGATTATCGGCGGTTTATGGTTTTGGGAGGAGGCAACATGATACCTTTTAGCATTGGACGCATGTCCAATGCAAAACCACCCTTTTCGCATGGATAGGGGTCGTTAACCTTCGGCATCGGATTTCGCATGAAACGAAATCTGGACTGTCAGATCTCAGAGGGTGAGATTGACGGTGTGGGTGGAGCTCAAGGATGGGGTGCATTTTTGCAGAGGGGACCCAACGGACAGGTGGCGGATGATGATTGGAGTGCGGGATGTGAGTGGAAGGTGGGGCTAGGTGTGGTGATGTGTGCTCTTTTGTCGAGTAGCACAGTTTTGGTCGAGAGACAGGATGGAGGGTGGTGCGATGATAACCGTTGGATCAGGGTCGATCAACGGTGGAGATTACTTAGGGCCGGATGAAGCAGGATGAAGAAATTAAGGGGCGGAGGTAGTGTTTGCATGGGGGAAGGGGCTTAAGAACGAGCGAAGGGAATGGTCCCATAGGGGTAGAGGGGACCGTGGGTTGGGAAGGAAAGGGCTAGGGCTTAGCAGAGGGTCGGGGTTTAGGGTCATATGAGAGTGAAGGGGCTGGGGCTTAAAACCTATTATATGAAAAACAATGCTTTTAACATAAAAACAGGGTTTTTGTGGGGTTTTGAAGGGTTCTGATAGGCTAAATAGGTAGGATAAAACAATGTAAAAGGGGTTTTTACATATTTTTAAGGGTTTCTATGAGATAAAGGTGTATGAGGGGGGATAAATGAAGGTTTTTAGAGAAAAAGGAAGAAGGATAGATGAGGATGTGAGTAGAGGGGTGAATGAGGGAATTAGGCCCAAAAATGGATTTTCCTTTAGAGAAACATGGTGAATTTTAGAGGAGGCATAAAGATAGGAAGGTTTAGTGAAACATAGTCAAATTTAGGATGATGAAGGCAGTGAGACTTCTAAAGATAGATGATAGGAAAATTATGCTATCTTTAGGTGCTTGTAGGACATCCACAGTCATCTAGTGAAATCTGTAGAATACAGGAGGATAACAGTGGCTCTAGCTAGGGAGGGTAGCTCTTGTTAGGAGGTGTCAAGAACCTTAGAAAATAAATCTCTGGAAGAAGTAGACCAGTGCCTTTTTTTTCACCTTGACAGAGCTCCTTTAACTTGATGATTTACTGCTTTGAAGAAGTGATTTTCAGTAGTTGAATCATAACATGATTAATCTCAACCCAAAAATCTACCTACCCATCATACTTGTTCAGAAACACCCTTGTGCTAAACAACACATCAGACTCCACTAAACAGCTGAAGCATGGAGAAATTCATAAAAGACCAGGACATGAAACAATATTCATAATTCCTTCTCTGGTTTCCATCCCCTTCCTTATATGCTTGGTGAGCTTCCTCACCTTGGGTTCCACTCATTAAATATTCTTCTCTCATGCATACACTCCTCCATAATAACTACGTTGTCCTCCAATAACTCTTCACTACCTCCATGACAACGCTATTGATTTGGTCAACCTTGACCCTATCCACACACTTTAGCCTTTATTCACACCCAAGGGTACTTTATTAAGCTGATACAATAATCCACATTCACATTAGAAGTGGTTTTAGTCATACCAAATATATTTATTATAGTCCTCCCTTCCCAAATGTTTCTTGTCCTAAAGCAACTGCAAGGATGGATGCTGCAAAATATCCTCTCCTTCCCCTGTAGCCTCCTCATCCGATAGATTCCTCCACTGAATCAGAGGTTCCCCAATCAATCTATCCCTTAGCTCCCCCTACCAAGTGTCCAAGTTAACCTTTGGTGATAAAACCAAATGGCTCACATCATATAGAAGTGGGAGATCCATGGTGGCAAGTTCATGTTGTGGAATGGCCTTCTTAGGTATGAGATATGAAAAATATTGAGGATCTCAATCCCAATGAGAAGCTCCAACCTATATGCCACTCTCCCAAAAATATGGATCACTCTGTGTGGCCCATAGAAAATCTCCTCATTCCCTTGCTTTTGCAATGTAGATGGGTTTCATGGCTGAAAATGATAGACCAAATTGTCCACCCCATGTTGTCTCTCTCCCCATCTATGATTTGTGTAGAACTTATGTTGATCTTGGGTTTTATAAATGTTGTCCTCAAGAGGCCGGAATGCATCTTGACTCTCTAGGATCCAATCTTTGGTTCTAGAAGCCTTTCTTGCCCAAACCATTCCACCAACAATGAATAGAACATCATCACCTAATGGAACTAAAAAGAGAGATACACCGAGTGCCATATGAAATGTCGGGTGGTGAAAATAGTCCCTCAAGTGAGACCAGTGCAGTTTTTCTCCTTGTTGCCTCAGAACATAATGTATTAAGTGGCTTCCCAACAACTTGTTTGTTGCATCAATCTACTCATCTACCTGGGGATAGTGACTGATAATTGGTGCCAAATGGGTACACCCCAAAAAGAATAATATCTACCCAAATCCATCCAGGAAATGGCTATCTCTATCACTGACTTCGGTCTTAAGAAGACCATGAATTCCAAGGAGAGGTTTACCCTCTTGTGGAGCAATGCATTCTAAATAAATGGCAAAGGAATCCAATTGCTTTGTTAGTTGACCAATGATTATAAAGACACAATCCTTACCATGTATGGTTGGCAAGCTAGTGATGTGGTCCATGAGTGAGCTCCTCCATCTCTCTTTTGGAAAAGTATGTGGCTATAACAACATTGGAGGATCATTTTTTTCCTCCTCATTCTTTAGGAAAACTACACACTCACTGATATGCTGGCGCACATCCTCCTTGAGACCCTCCCATGAGAATCTCTCCCTAATGGCCTGATATGTCCCAATGAAACCTTGGTGACCAGAAAGGATTGAATTATGTCCTGCATGTACAATCTTCTCCTAGATCTTGGAGTCTCTAGTCAAGAAGATCCAATCCTAGTGTGTGTGTGTGTGTTTGGCACATGAATGTACCAAATCACACCTGCTTAAGAGGAGTGGTTTTTCCCTCTTAAGTTCTTGGTCACAGGAAGAAAATAATGGGAGCCAAGCAAGTTAGGGAACATGCTAAGACATAAACATACTAAATAGTGAAATAGCATGCATATTAAAACATAGAAACTAAACTAAAACAAATAATACAAAAGCTCTAAATGGAGTCAAACAACTTCAATAATCCAAACGGTGGCACTTACGTCCCCTCTTATTGAGTGCTCGTAGGAATGAAGGATGAAAATTTTACCCACTTGCCAAGGGGCCCTTAGAACTAAGGAGTTCTAAGTCCCAATGCAAGGATGTCTTTACTTTTGAGCTACCTTGGTGCAAAGTCTCCCTCTCTCTACTCTGGTGGACTGGAGTTGTTGAATGGCCAACAACTGAGTCCCCTCTATCTCTTCTCTGTATCACACACTGCTAGATTTCTTGGGGCAATTCTGGCCAGCATAACAATGTGTTCTCATATTGTTCATCTCTTAGTGGCCTTTTATAGGAAAATTCAAACTCTCCTTCCCTCTCTTGGTGCATTGATTGATGGTGACCCAAGAGAGGAGGGTGATTCCATTGTGTGCCACATTTATTCCATTGTATGCTCCCTTGAGGTCCTAAGGAAGCTTGGGCGGCTATCCTTATGTGGCCTCAAGTGTGGGATAAATGTCCTGGAGTGTGCCTTGTGGTCCTGGAAAGTGACTTTTGCCACTCTCAGGATTGCGTAGCTTTTTGAGGGAAAGCCATGCAAAGGAACACTTATCGAAGAAAAGTGCGCGCAAAGGCACATTTTTCTAGTTCCTTGAGTGCGCAATTTGATTTTCCTCTTATACCTTATAGATTTTTTAAATACTTAAGATTCTCCAATGTGCCTCAGTCCTATAAATCCTTCTGCCTGACATTTAATAATGTCATCTTTGCTTGTCCGATTTTCCAATGATAACAGTTTCCCCCTAATGTGTGAGGCCTAGGAAGAACTGTATAGACGAAGTAAATTATAGTTTCTTTTTAGTGTACTCTGTGGAGAGAGAGAGATACATGCATGTAGCACAGAGTTGGATACACCCTGCACTGGGTTGAAGAGTGACCATATCCTATGGGATCCCTGAAAGCAATGGTATAATACATTATATACAAATTTTCTACGAGGCGGGCATGTCCCATGCTCATGATGCTTTGGCTAGTTAAACAAATCTATTTGACAGATATAGATTCTGTCTGTGACACTAGTATGGTAGTGATCTGTTGGTTGATGACGACGACTGCTGATGCCCTTAGGGGAATTTTTTTCTTTGACAATAGGTCGACTGTGGTACCCATATGTGTAAAACTTGGTATGGAATATAAATGTGCATTGTACACATAGGTGTATGGCTGGGACCTTCTCGTGTAAGCATTGTTGAAAGAGATGCTTATAAAGGCACGGGTCTTCGATGAATTTGATCAAAGTGCAATGGTTGTAAGGTACGATACCATCTTGACATGAAAGCTTGTGCTGTAGTCGAATGCTAGGAGGGTCAATAACATCTGCCGGAAATGATGTCTCCCACAGTGCTATCCGAGGATGTCCCTTTTGTGGAGAGGGGTGATCCAAGGTACCGCTTCCTTTTTGGAAAAAAGGTGTTGATGTCGAAAAAAAGGAAGCCTCAACCGAATGAGAGAGTCACTGATACAAGGGATTAGGACCCTGGATGTGATGGGTTTAACATAGGCATGATGGCGAGGGGTGACTGAAAACTGATGATGGGGACTCAGTGGCCCAAGGGTGGAGTATAAAAAGAAGCTTGGTGGCAGTCATAGCTATTTATGATGGGGATATACCTGGAGTTGGTAGGACATCCAGGGTGGGTATAAATTGGTTATGAATGTCATCGTGGCTTATGCGTGAGGTTGTGATACTCCGATCAAGGGTGACCGGGGACTGCTACCATGGGAGTAAAAATGGATGGGTGGGTGGGGAACAAGTGCACCGTTTGCGGTCTTTGTACACTTACCAAAAGAATAAAATAATTGGTTTTGGTTTGTACAAAACATAGAGACGGGTGCCCTAAAACATGAAAGTGTTCTCTCACTGATGGTGTGAGGAAGGTGTTTTTGTTGAGGGTGGGGGCCTCATTGGTTGGTCTCATGTGTGGGGTTGATGAAGTGGATAGAAAATGTCACAGATGGGCTATGTTGATGGAGGTATGGTAGGCCAAATGCAAGGCGCGATAGTGCGCTTTTGATCTGCTTGCAAAACCTCATCGTCTGGGAAAGGGATTTTATTTTGATATGGTAAAACTCAACCTAATGCATGGTGGGTGAATGGGCATGACGTGTTTCCCAGACTAAAGTGGTATGGCCATGGTGTCACTATTTTTGTGATATATGGTCTACTTTGGGTGATGGGCGCCATGGAGAGGAGGATCTACCGACCAACGAGGATGTTTATCATGTGCAAAAGTGGGGTGATAATAAACATGGTTGGGTGCTTGGAACCTATGGTTAATTTCTGATGGAGAAATGATGTCAGGATATGCAGAGTTTTTTCGGGACTCTATCATGCTAAGGGTAGAATGATACCTTCTCTATAACTTTCAGTGGATGGAGTGGTGGATGGTTTGCACACTACTTGCAAAAACAAATACCCCAATTGAAAGCATATTTTTTATTCAAATATTATTGAAAACCCATTAGGGGAATTTTAAGGTCTAAAATAGGCCTCCTAAGGAAATTATAAAATAATAGTGGAAATAATAAAATAAGATTTGATTACATCATCAAATTTTAGAGGGAAAAAAGAAAAAACTACTTTTTCAACTCGTATTTTTAACTTATCTCCCAAAGTTTTTACTCAAATTTCGAGCGGGAGTACTCGTTGGATCCAAATTTAATTCCTCGTCCAAAGAGTACCCATGTCGCATAATTTTTATCGATCCTGCTACACAAAAAATGAGAAATACATGAAAAATGTGATTGTAATCACGTTTTTCATGTATTTCTCATGTTTCGTGTAGAAGGATCCATCGAAAGCATGCAACATGGGTACTCCTTGGATGAGAAATTAAATTTTGCATCCAACGAGTACGCCCGCTCGAAATTTGTTTAAAAACTTTGGGAGATAAGTTGATAATACGAGTTGAAAAATTAGTTTTATTATTTTATTATTTTTTAATATTTTTATCCTTTTACTTAAAAAATGGTGAATCATCCCCCATGGTTAACATCATCATCTTGAATCCTATTGGTTCTTATAAATTTTATTTTGGTTGTAATTTTTTCTTAGAAGGCCTATTTTAGACCTAAAAATTCCCCTAATAATTTTCTTTAAAAAAGAAGATGAGAGAGGGCATACCTGTCGACACTGAAAAATTTATTTTTCGGGGGTGCAAATGTGTGGCACTGCCCTTGGGCGTTATGGATCGCTGATCACTGTGCTGCTTTTGGTCCTATAATTGGGCCTTCTATTTCTTGTTGTGTTCCTCCAAATTTTCTGAAAAGGGCGACATATAGGCGAATATGGCTCAATTTAGTTCATTTGTGTCTGTTGAGCATTAGAGGTTTTGAGAGGTCAGAGGCTTCTGCGGAGTAGTTCTTGCCATTGCGGTCAGCCTGAGTACCTAGGATTAGTGATATTTTAGCTAGGTAGGCTCCATGATGTCTTGTATTTTAATTTCTTCAGTGTTTCGATGCCAGGGTCTGTACAAGATGGGCTTGTACGGATCTTAGGCCAGTTTTTTCCTTGACCGCGTGGGTGATCAAGGTAAAGGTGTGCAACTTGCGTGCAAAAATAAAGTTTTGTGTGCATTTATGGTGTTTGTCATAGCTTTGGGCACACCTTTGGCACGTCTGTGAGAAGGAAAGACATGCTCTCCTCTCACTTATCTGAGGAACACGTGCATGGAGGGCCAAAGCTATTTAAAAAAAAAAAATTGGGAAATTTTCTCTATTTTTTAGTGTTTTCAGTGTGGCTGATGTGTTCCTATTTTGATGACAGGATGCTATGGAGGGAGAGGGATTTTCCTGATCTTCGGTCCGCTTTGGATGCTGATGCTAATGCGCACAAACATCTGGCGTGCTAGGGTCTTCTCAGATTCATGGAGAATGACCTACTGTGATCACAGGATTGTCTTTTGCGGTACCTGATATGATGTTGGACTAGGCGGTGCAAGGTGATGGTGATGCGGGGGTAAGACCTTGTTATCTGTCTCAAGATGGATATCTATTTTGTGACTGGGTTGCTGCCACAGGGTGAGGCACTTCGTTATCCACTTCCCTCTGGGAGAGTGGATCTTGAACGGTTTGTAGCAGGTCATTGTGGCGGGGTGACCCTTATGGAGGGGTGCATAGCGATTGCTATTGTGACTGATTTGGCTGAGCGGTGTGCTCTGGCAGCCATTGTGTGACTAGCAGGGTCATCTTCTCCTCATCGGGCATCAGGACCACAGATCAGTGTCTTGCACCAGTTGAGGTCCAGACACTTTTTTTACTTTTACCGTTTTTGTTATGACGGGATGCTAGCGTATCTTTTGAAGGTCCGTGATGGATCAAAGCTATTTACTTATGTGCTGTTGAGACCTACAGTGGTGGTGCCAACTGGGGGGCCACAGGAGCCTCGCATGAGGAGGTGGGCCCCTGTGATGCCTCGAGGAGGTGGAGGTAGGGTGGGGCGTTATTGGAACACTACCATGGAGGCTTGGTTTGGGGCTAATCCTCAGATGTTCCTACAATTCCATTATGCGGGGATGGACTTCGAGGGAGACCCAGACATGGGTCTTCCTGTTGGATATGCTTGGGGGCTAGAAGATATGTTTTTGTGTTTTATTCTGCATTTACTTGAGTATTTATGTTTTATATGTGTATTATGATGACACTGACATAGTCTTGGTTACTCTTGTAGATGTTGGCGAGGTCAGACGTCTTGTGGCTCGATTGGTGGGACACCATCCGATTCAGTGACCTCGAGGAGCTCACGAGGGATAGGGAGGAGCTCTCGCGTAGCCTATGGGTGTAGCACTAGGCAGAGGGGCTAGCCCCTCGGGGGAGGGTAGCAGCTCGGCTGGTGCCGAGACTGTTGCTGAGCGAGCTTATGCCGATGCGGCAGAGGCTCGTGTAGCTGCGTTGACAGAGCAAGTGGCTGCTCTAGAGGTCAGAGCTTGGGTGCTAGATGATGCATGGGGTCAAGTGGACCGCTTGACCCAGGGGATGCGATGAACTCGAGGATGTGTGGATGGAGACCTTGATGGCCTAGGAGAGGGGCTATCGGTAGGTTTTACGTTGAGTGGAGATCTCTGTTTTGACAGGGGCTCCAGTATTGGTACCGGGAGCGGCTGTGGGTCTAAGTGCCCCACCTGGGGGAGCACCGCCCTATATTCTTGTTATACACGGGGAAAGCACCCATTATGAGGATGCTTCCCCTGTTTTTTTTTTACTTGTACTTGTGTATCTTTTGGGCTGACTTACGGGTTAGAGACACTATTTTTTGTACTCATACACATACATTTTGGTATATATGCAAGAGATATTTTTTGCCGCTCTACATGGTGTGCCCCCTGTTTTTGTTTATGGATTATGCTATACTGATGGATATCTATGTTTTATATGTTTTTTTTTTATGTATGATAGTTTATCTAAGATGCATTCGAGTTTAGAATATTGTTAGCTATGTGATCAGCTGTTTAGTTATGACTCCTTGGTACATGTGTGAATGTAATGTAGTCAAATTGTCGGCTTAATATTTTTGCACGCAAGTATTTTCTAAACATATGTAAATCCCTTATCTTAAATTATTGGTTTAATTGTGACACTAATTACTAGGAATTGAGGTAGATACGCATAGGGTATATGCCCTGATTGAGGGCGTCACACATAACTCCAATGAAGACATCATATTCTGCCTGATTTTTTTTTGTTGAGTGAATAAAAATGCCATTGGTGTAGTGTGGTGATCAATCTAGGTGATAGATAACCCAGGCGGCTGCTACTAAAATTTGAGACCATCACGATGCTCCATTGGAAAATCTGAAGTAAAGTTTGGGTTGGTAATCCATTGTGGCACTAGAGCACATTTTGTGACAGTTCTTTTGGTAAAAAATTTAAGTGTTTTGATCTGTGTACGTTGACTCTAGGGGTGGGCCTTCTCGACCCTTATGGGTAGAATTTCTTGAGATAAAGGCCATTGACGGGGTTTCTGAGGCATGTTCTGTCTGGCTCAGTCAACATGTATGCCCCCTTGAGGAGGCAATGTTTTATGATGTAGCGTACTTTCCACAAAGTTTCAAACTTTCTTGGCCCTAGGGATTCTTTTGTGACATTGTAGTGGAGGACTAGCTCTCCCTCAGTGAATGAGCGAGGGTTGATGTGCAGGTCGAATGATGCTTTTACCTGTTTCTTGTGGGTCATGTTGTGTTGCAACGAGTTTAGTCGACTTTCATCAACGAACTCTAGTTGTAATAGATGTTATTCTAGAGGTTGGTTTTGGAAATATTGTCATTGATGGAAAAGGAGAACAAAGGAGAAGCACCAAGAAAAGGGAGCAGATTAGATTCAGATGAAATTGTTGTAGAGAAAGAAAGTAAAGTGGCAGAGGCTACAAGAGGAGGGTTTAGACAGGAAGAAGTTTTTGTTGAGCTTTGGGATTATTGAAGGTATGTGACTGTGTATTCTTAAAAGGTCAATTATTCATTTATTGATTCTGTGTGACTTGTAAATGTTGAGAAATTAGCATCGATCACAGAATGGATCGATGCCATTAAAGAAATTGCTTAGACTTCTAAACTGAGGTATAAAATCTACTTGGATGTATTTCGCAATTGGTTGACTTCGTATAAAGCATTTGAAGGAGATATTACACATTCTGGTGTGTATACACAGTGAAGGAGATCCAGAGTTTGAAGTCACATTTGGGGGCTTTACTGTATTTATAAATGATTCTAAAACCACAGACAATGAATGATAGAGGTTAAAGCCATGTGTGGAATGAATGCCGGAGAGGGTTTGAAGACTGGTTGATATCATTAAAACAGAATATGAATGGCGTAGCCGTGGTGAAATTATTTCAAGTTGGAACCATATTTTTGTTTAAAAATGCAAGTTAAATGAAAATATAATGATGGAGTAAAGGAGAACAGTGGATGGTTTTGAAAACCAACCGGTGGTTTTCGCATAGCTCAAAGATGGTAAGTGGTAATTGCTGGAGTGAACACGATATTAGTCGTGGGCCGACGCATGGCAATTAAAAACCACTAATTTTGCATAAGTTCTAAAGTTTTACCCATCGTGCTATTTGGAGCGTGATATCGAGCGATGTTCGTTGGATCTGGAGCAGTTAAATGGACGACGGAGATTGGACTGCACAAATGAATATGTAAGTTGTATATGCTGTGGGACCCGAATATAATATTATTTTGGTGCCTTGGGTTTTAACCAAAGTAAACTCATAAATACGATCAAACCAAGGTGTGAGTGGTTTCACGAACCGGTGGTGGTATTCGCGTGCATCCAAAGTGGTAAGTGGTAAAAACTGAAATGAACGCGATAGACTTCTGGAAGCGACATGTCGCAAAGAAATACCACCTATTTCACATTAGTTTGGAAGGATAAGTTTCCGGGCTTAATTTTACACGATATCCGTCCAATCAAAGGAGGCAAAGATCTAATGGTGTTCGCATCATAAGTTGTGCAGAGGTTAACAAAAGGTGTGGACCCGAAAGTGAAAAAGGCACGTTTAAAATAGCATAGGTTTAAAACCTTAAACATCGTGTCTGATGGAATGTGACTACCATTGGATGGGAAGCGGATAGATCATGGGCAAATATGCATTGAAAATTGTTGTGGGACCCAACATATATACGTTGGCCTATTGAACGAGCATCGGTGTATGTGAAAAGTAATAAATTAGCGGAATGGAAAATTATAAAGTTTTTATAACTTATGGTAAGGTTTGATTATTAATGCTGAGGATGGACAGATTGATGGAGGCATAGTCAATATATGATTGGAAATTTAGTATTTAATTAAAAGTTGCAAGTGCGTCCAGATAAATAAGATGTCGACATTCTTTTAACTAAGGTAAACAGATGTGGGACCCGAGTGTATTTATATGATGGCACTGTGTTACATTTAACCAAAGTATGGAAGGGTAATAAACTTTGAGATTTGCAATATGATGAAGACCTTCGGATTTCGAACAGGATCGACGACATTCGTTTAATTGGGGATGCGGCATCGGTATACGTGCAAGACTGGCGGAAATATAAACCTTTACAAATGTTTTATATATTAAAGGTTATATCATTATAGAGCGGAATGCATGGTGTTAATATATTTGGTTATGATGGGTCTTAACCAAAGTCATAGATTATGGTATTATTAACATTCCATGATGAATAATGTCAATCAAAGGATAAAAGCCAAGGTAAAGTGTGAAAGAATTCCGTCTTTAGAATATGCGACAAATCGGTGTTAAGGTTATGGTTGATGTGCATATGGATACGTATAATTAAATTTATATGAAAAGTGTGGGTGAATGCAACACAAAAGACACAGATAACGGATGAAATAGGGTAATTATGTAGCAGAAACTGAAAAGACAGTGACAGTAGCAAAAATACAAATACACAGCGAGCCAAGAGCTGAAAGGGTTAAGAGAAACATATTTGTTGTAACTGTCAATGTAGATGAATTAATTAATTTTAGTGTATGTGATGCAAAGTCAAGTCTCTAAAAAATGTAACATAGTATTATTGAGTACATAGTATTGTAACATCATGTAGTGCTGAGCGAGAAAATGAGAAGGTGGAATGCAAAGAGTCATACCTGTTCATTTCATATTCCCATATGGAATGCAAAAAACTATGAGGGAATCTCTATAAATGATGTTATAGTAATATGCTTAAGGAGGTAAGAGAGAGTGAGTAGCATAAGGTTAGAGAGTGTAAGAAGAAGAAGGAGCAGACAGAGAAGCTGTGAAGATCCAGAGACAATATAGGGTAGATATGAAGGATGGAGGATAGCAGTGAAGAAGGAATATAACGGGGCTGATATCCAGGTAAATCAACATGTTGTTTCAGCATTATGTGAGGAAGTTGGTGCTTCCATATCAAGTTGTAGCATGATAGATGTCCAGTTGTAGCTGGCTGAGGTAGGAGCCTCCTGTAGGTTGCAACCTACATAAAATAGATGGGAGTTGGAGTTTCCTTGCAAGTTGTAGCTTGCAAAATTGAGGTAGTAGCCTCCTGTAGGTTGGAGCCTACAGAAAACCAGTAGTGAGAGGGAGTTGGATATTGCCTTTGCATCACAATAATAATAAGATGTCGTTTTCTCCCTTATGGGTTTCCACTTATATCTGTTTTCTATGTGCATGATGATTATGTGTTGATTTTCTGTATTTAATCTGCTTAATACCTGCTGCTCACCTATTAAGATTGTTGTTCCATTTTACATTAATTTTATCACAAGATGAAGATGTAAATAAGTGTAAAATAAAGTTTACAAGACCCTAAATGCACTAAATGGATTCACCCCCCACTCTCAGTTTAACTAAGGGTTCAACAGTTGGGTATCATCGAGGAGTTTGATGGCGACATGTCAATTTGGGATCTCACGTTCTATGGAAGGGAGTGAAACCAGTGGATGTTTTCATGGCTATGCGGTATGTCCACAAGGTGGAGAAAAGCATATGGTGCCATTTGGTTTTATGGTTATTCACCATGCGTTGTAGCATAGTTTTGAGGACTTTATTCATAGCTTCTACCTGCCCATTAGATTGGGGGTAGTATGGTGATGCGAATTCATGGGTGAATCCAAGATGGTGAGATAACTCCTAGAAAAATTCATTCTCGAAGTGTTTCCCATGCTCGAAGACTAACTCCTTTGGAACACCAAACCGGGCAATGACATGGTTAAACAGAAATCATGCGGCGGTTTCTGCAGTGTTGTTGTATGTGGGAATGGCTTCGGCGCATTTGCTAAAATAATTGACAGCCAATATGGTGTATTTATGATTGCCTGATGATGTCGGATTGCAAGTCATGAATTCGATCCCCCATTTGCAAACAGGGCCAGTGATGATGACAGGGTGTAGATGAGTGGGAAGGGCTCTTGCCTTATGAGCGAAGCACTGACATCACTTGCATCTCTTAACTGCTACGATGCAATTGCAAAACAGGGAGGGCTAGAACTATCCTGCCCGTAGGCCTTTTTGGGCTGTGGCCATCCCAGAGAGGTGACCACCGCAAGCCCCACCGTGGCAGTCATCAAGGGCTTGTTCTACTTGGTCGTGTGTAAGGCATCGACGTAAAATGGTGTCGATGCCCCGTCGGTATAAGACATCTCCCATAAAGAGATATCGGGGGGACTTATGGCGAATGTGCCGACAATCGTCTTGAGTGAGATGAGGTCTAAAATTTTGGGTTTGTAGGAAGAGGAGGATATCTTCGTACCAAGGGTCGTTGGTTGCTACGAAGAACAGATGTTCAATTGGTAGCAAATTGTTTACTCGTGATCCTTTGGTATGTCTTGGGAGGTCCGTAATGAACTCTGCTAAGATTAGCACATTTTTTCTCTTGGGGGAGAGAAACTGTAAGTTGTATTCTTAGAGGATGACTCTCCAGTGGGCGTATTTGTGGTTCATTAGGTGGCGGGTTAGTAGATATTTTCTAGGGTTGATATCTGCAATGACCGTAGTGGTCTTTAAGATGAGGTAGTGGTGAAGATTTTGGACTACATGTATTAATGTTAGGGCAGTATTTTCTTCAGGTTCATATCTTAATTTTGGGCCTGATAAGGTTTTAATAATGTAGTAGATTACGTGTTCCTTCCCATCTGGGCCTTCCTGGATCAATACTTCGTCCAAGGCAGTCTTAGAAGCTAATAGATACATGATGTAATCTTTGTCATAGTCTGGGGGACTGGTGAGCGGTGTTGAAGACAATGTTTCTTTCAGCGCATCAAACGCTTGTTGGGTGTGATCATCCCATTTGAATGGGATTTCTTGGCAAAGGAAGCACAGAAACCCTTGAGCGCAAGTGGAATAATCTGGGATGAAGCATCTCAGAAAATTGGCTTTCACTTGCAGGCTTTGTAGTTGCCTAAGGGTTCGAAGTGGAGGTACCTCTTTTATGGCTTGGACCTTGAGGGGGTCCACTCGAATTCCTTGTTGGGACACGATAAAACCTAAAAGTCTTCCTTCTGTGATGTAGAAGACACACTTGAGGGGGTTCATGTAATATTCCCAATTAGCCATGAGCTAGTTGGAATATTAATTTTTATTTTTTCTTCTTTGTTTGATTAATAAGATGGTATGGAGACCCATAAATCTCCTTAGTAGGAATAAAATCACTCCAAATATGAAATGAGGACATATTATCATCTTAACTAAGCACCCTTGTGTGTGAAAAGGGGTTGAGCATGAAGACCGGGTCAACTTTGACCAAATCAACTACGATGTTATGGAGGAGTGGACATTTATTGAGGGATAGTGCAGTTTTGGAGGGAGATATCATGCATGGAGATAGTGGCTTTAATGAGTGGGGACAAGGGTGAGGAAGGTCACTAGTTATATAAGGAAGAGGATGGTAGCCATAGGTGATTATGTTATGTTTTGATATTTTGGATTTTATGGTATTTTTAGAGTTGTTGCTCTCTTCAGTTGTTTAGATAATATTGCAATGTTGTTTAGCACAGGGTGTTCCCGAGCGGGAATCCCACCTATATCCTTGGGGAACTTCTAGTGTCCACTCAAGAATAGTATTGCACTATATTTCCAAATTTAGGAATTAGACCAAGCTTCAGTCTTATGGTACAATGTAGTTCCTGTTGAGTTTGTGTTGTGTTGCAGGGCAGAAGTTGTGGAGGGTTGATTTGGGTGATTTCTAAGCTAGATATCATTGTAGGAAGGTTTATTTCTATTGGGAGGCTATTAAGGAAGGCCCTTGAGAATAATTGACATATTTGGCACTAGGCCACAATGTTTTTATCCCCTACAGCGCAGTATCAGTCTGGATCTGCGTTATTCTAGGGAGGAGTTGCAGGGGTAGTTGCAGTGGGTGATTTGGGAAGTGATTTCTTCAGTGAAGGGGGCATCCTTTCATCCGGAGGATCCATTGGAGGAGAGCACACTTATTTTCATATCAACTTCAGCCATAACTCTTTATTTACTTTGCTACAACATACTTTCATCCCTAGGGCTACAACTCATATTGTATTATTAGGTGTATTTCCTAGAAACCCTCTTGGGTTGTCTTGGAAGGTTATTATAGAGCCTATATCTTCATTGTCTGTATCTCTTGAGGGATATATCAGCCCTTTATCTTTTTTGCATTCATTTTCTATATTATTTCTCTTATGACTACGCTGTAGTAGTGTCTCTGACATTTTGATATAGTAGCAACACCTCAATATTGATGGATTTATCTATTGGAGGCTTGTTGTATCTTGTTGTATGGTTTGTGGCACATTATTTTATACATGTTTGTTACTGTTATGATTAATGGAAAGGCTCCATATTGGTCTCATATTTTGATGTGATTTTTACACTTCTATTTCCATCATTTTGTTCTATATTCCTGCTTTTCCCATTCGGGAATATTACAGTGGTATCAGAGCATAATCTTGGCTCAGCCTGTGCATCTTAAGCCAATATGTCATCATAAGAAGGAGATCCTCTCACATATAGAGAGAGGAGGTATCTCAGAAGAAACCATAAGTATGATTATAAATATGATAGATAAGACAAGGGTAAGACCCATTTATTAGGAGGAGATGACGAGAAGGAGTTTCCTAAGCTTCTTCTTCGAACTTATCACGAAATTGCTAGAGAAATAAAGGAGATGAGGATGGATATAAGACACAAGGAATCCCCTAAAGGGTTTCTACATGGTGAAGGCTCCAGCATTTCTCATCACTGGAGTGATCAACCAGTGAAGCAGCAAGCTTCCCAATGCTCTACAATTCCTACATTTTTAGTAGTGGGAAATGGAGGGTTTCAAAAACAAGAAGCTCTTGAAGACTATTTCATGGAGTATGAGTCTAAATCTTAGAGATTCAAGGATCATTTTAGTTTTCAAGAAATTTTTCAAATCAAGGACAATAGGAGACCCTGGCATCACAATAGAGGTGGAGGATTCATACAGAATCATGATCTACACTGGTCTATGGGCATATTTTTCTTACCCAAATTTGATGGGTCATAAAAATGCACTACAAAATCATGGCTAGAGAAGCTAGACATCTACTTCTAGCTGAACCAAGTACCAGAGATGGAGACCATAAAAAATGCAGTGTTGCATCTTGAGGGTGAATCACATGATTGGTGGTTTCATAGCATGTCTACATTGGGTCATGCCAATGTGACTTCATATTCACAGTTCACAAGGAGGTTGGTGGAGATGTTTGATTGAAGAGATCTGAAGGCACCTTTCATGGGGCTAGCAAAGCTCAAACAATCAGGTAATCCAAAAACTTATATTTCTAAATTTCTAAAAAAAAAATTTATGCTTCCTGATTTATCTGCAACAAGAAGGGTCTATATGTTTAATGATGGGCTAGCAGAACCTCTTCATGGGTTGGTTACATGTACCAAGCCCACTACCCTTCAAGATTCCATTGAAAGGGCTAGATATCTACAAGATCCCTTGCCAAAAGTAAAGGAAACATTTCAGCAAAATCCCACTTTTCCATCAAAGGGAAAATATGAGAAGGCTTCTTTACCAAAGGAGAGCCAAAAAAAAGTGCCTCTTAGTGATGATGTCCGAAGAGACTTGACGATAAGGAAGCTTTGCTTCACATGCCAAGAATCATGGGCATCTAGACATAGATGTGTAGCAGGAAAGGCACACTATAGAGAGGTCTTCTCAGATGATGAGGAGGAAGAGGAAGAAGAACTAGAAGGGGGTCACACCGTTGGAATAGCAGGAGATGATCCACCACCGCCAGGAGGTGGGAACGGAGCAATTGTTCCAATTGGAGGGACTCTGGCATCATTGAGAGTAGTACCCAAATGCCAAAAAAATTCCACACAAAAAACAGAGCTGGATTTGCGCAGTGGAAGCAGGGACATGGTAGTCCCATCTGTTACATGACTTTGTCCCATGAGACATTATTATTTTGTGGCAAACCACCTGGGAGGCCACCTGATCAGGAGTTGGTGAGAAATTTCTTACAACATGTTGCACCACTCATAGATCTAGGAGGAGTGGGAACATTGGGAGGTCACGATACATCGAAGAGAGCCTTGGGTAGACTCAAGGAGGAGGGAAAATTTCTCCCAACATCATCATTACCCACTCTCATCTCAGATCTTGCGCCGAGAAAAGAGTAGCAGAGGAAGGATAACAACCTTCCAATATGTGATTTTGGCATAGGAGATGTCAAAGAGGAGGTCAGACACATGACATATTTTTTACATGATAGATCATCAGCGCTGTCACTTTGGAGGATAGATCCATATTGGAAATCCCAGCTATTGGTGGATTATTCCAAGGACCTTTTTACTTGCATGATACTTGATGACCAGCTACAAGAGGAGGGGTATTCAGTCAAATATGAGGTCATTTACTATCATGGTAGGGTCTTCTTATCTAGATATTCCAAGCTCAAGGAGAAGTTACTACATGCAGCACATGAAGACTTCCTCTTCAGCCATACTCATTCCATTAGAGCATACCACACTATCATGGAGGGATATATTTGGGAAGGATTTGAAGAGGAGATATATCAGCATTTCAGGAGATGCATGGATCATGTGGAGATGGAGGAGATACATAACTCTTTGATGGAGTTATCACAACCACCTCTTTCCTATATGGGAATGAGAGGGGATCTATCTATGAGCCACTCCATTAGTATGATGGAATTTTGTGGTAAGGATCATATTTAGATGCATAATGATTTATTTTATGATTATTTGCATTCCTTCACCATACATGTGCAGTCCATTTCTACAAGAGGGAGCATTATTCCTTATAAAATTCATGGTCAACTTTGGGCCATAAGAATTGTTGAGCATGGCCACTCCCTAGGAGGATATATGGAGATGATTTACCATTCAAGGTGCACTCTAAAGGCACCAAAAATTTCTCACATTCTCAAAACATGTGAGAATAATATGGCAGCAATTAAGTGGTGGGGAAACTAGTTGCCATATCATTATATGAGGCATTCAAGAGATATACTATGATGGTTCCACATGTGGGACTATGATCCACCTCCATTATTGCATATGTTTGTTTATGTATCATTGGTTTTGATCCCATACAATGATGATGTTCTTATTCTTATTATGGGAATGAATGGAGGAAGGATGGAAGGATTGAGCATGCCCTTTGGGAGAGAGTTTATCCATGTTTCTTATTCTTCATGTTTTAGGGAGGACATTGGGCAAACCATGATTGCTTAATTGGGTCTTTTGATTCCTTGTGGGATGAGTCATTTGCATCTCATGAGAACTTGGGAGGAGCATGTCATGGAGGGATTGATTGGGAGACGCTTGATATATGAGGAGAAATTATCACATGGAGGTGTCACCAATGGAGGAGGAGAAGAGTTGTAGCGCTCACCATTTTAGTTGCTTGAGGACAAGCAACATTTGGTACGGGAGGACTATAATATTCCCAATTAGCCATGAGCTAGTTGGAATATTAATTTTTTTTTTTTCTTCTCTGTTTGATGAATAAGAGGGTATGGACACCCATAAATATCCTTAGTAGGAAAAAAATCACTTCTAATATGAAAGGAGGAAATCTTAGCAGCTTAATTAAGCACCCTTGTGTGTGAAAAAGTGTTGGAGCATGAAGGTAGGGTCAACTTTGACCAAATCAACAACGTTGTTATGGATGAGTGGAAATTTATTGAGGGACATCACAGTTTTGGAGGGAGATCTCATGCATGGAGATAATGGCTTTAATGAGTGGGTCCAAGGGAAAGAAAACTCACCACTTATATAAGGAAGAGGATGGAAGAAATAGATGATTATGTTATGTTTTGATATTTTGGATTTTGTGGTTTGTTTAGACTTGTTGCTTTCTTCAACTGTTTAGCTAAGATTTCAGTGTTGTTTAGCACAGTGTGTTCCCGAGTGGGAATCCCACCTTTATCCTTGGGGAACTTCTAGTGTCCACTCAGGAAGAGTATTGCACTATATTTCCACATTCAGGCATCAGGCCAAGCTTCTATCTTATGGTACAACGCAGTTCCTGTTGAGGTTGTGTTGTGCTACAGGGCAGAATTTTTGGAGGGTTGATTTGGGTGATTTCTGAGCTAGATCTCATTGGAAGAAGGTTTCTTTCTATTGGGAGGCTAGTAAGGAAGGCCCTTGAGCATCATTGATATATTTGGCACCAGGCCACAGTGTTTTTATCCCCTACAGCGCAATATCGATATGGATCTGCGTTATTCTAGGGAGGAGTTGCAAGCGTAGTTGCAGTGGGTGATTTGGGGAGTAATTTCTTCAGTGAAGGGGCCATCATTTCATCCAAAGGATCCATTGGAGGAGAGCATACTTATTTGCATATCATCTTTAGCCATAACTCTTTAGTTACTTTGTTGCAGCATACTTTCATCCCTAGGGCTATAACTAATATTGTATTATTGGGTGTATTTCCCATAAACACTCTTGGGTTGTCTTGAAAGGTTTTTATAGAGCCTGGATCTTCATTTTCTATATCTTGAGGCATATATCAACCCTTTATCTTTTTTGTATTCATTTATTGTAGCAGTGCTCTTATGACTGCACTATAGCGGTGTCTCCGGCATTTTGATATAGTAGCAGCACCTCAATATTAAGGGATTTATCTATTGGAGGTTTGTTGTATCTTGTTGTATGGTTTGTGGCCCATTATTTTATACATGTTTGCTGCTATTATGATTAATGTATAGGCTCCATATCGGTCTCATATTTTTATGTGATGTTTACACTGCTATTTCGAACATTTTTTTCTATGTTCTTGTTTTTCCCATTTGGAAATATTACAGTTCAAGAGTAGGTTGTATTGTTGACGTCGTTGGAACACTAATAGCATATCCTCGAGATGGTCTGAGCACTTCTTGGATCGGACGGTTAGGTCATCCAAGTAGGTGAGGATAAGGTGTGCCAAATCATGAAATATGTAGTTCATTTCCCTCTGGAAGGTGGCTCCAGTGTTTTTTAGGCCAAATGGAATTACCCTATATGTGAATGTTCCCTAAGGGGTGGTAAATGTATTTTTGTACCGGTCTCTGTGGTGGATTTGAATTTTATTGTACCCCGATAATCCATCTGTTACACCATTTTTTGGTCATCTAACCTGTTACTATTATATAGACCTACGTACAACATGTAAGACCAATTTTACCCTAAGTAAATTTGCTTTCACTATGAAAAATAACTTAGTAAACCACCTTTATTAAGTTGTTTATGGTCTAAACAAGAAACCCCATGAGGAAATGTTAAATAAATCATCATTTATTTGATTATTACTCAACCACATCCTTAAAATAATAAATAAATCATTTATTTATTTATTATTTACAAATAAAGGGATTTGACCCAAGTCAAATTCTTTTCCCTCCAACAAATATAATAAAATATTCCATAAAAGTTGGATCTTGATTTGGTTAATAATATTTTAATTATGCACCAATATCTAGAATAAATCAATATTTTGTTATAAATAGAAGGGTTTTTCCATTCATTCACTACCTTTTGTTGCCTAAAGATCACTTTAGATCTATACTTTTGGTCTGACTTTGATCCACCATCATTGTCATATTTTTCTATCTCTTTGCTTGTGAACTCCCTTTGAGTTCCATTTTTGTCCGAGTTTTCTACACCATCAAGAGAGAGGAATTTTAGATCTGAAGAGCTAAGGACTTACAAGAACCCATCCCATTGAGGAGAACTGGTAACATCTTTCTATGTAATATTCCCACTTTAGCACACAGCTAAATGGAATATTAAATATTGTTGTTTACACATAGGAGGTAAATATATGGGTAAGGAGGCCCATACATTGCAGAATAATGAATAAAATCCCTCTTAGTATGAAAAAGGATATTCATAAGAGCTAGATTTCACACCCTCAAGTGTGAAAGAGGACATTTGCATGAGGACAAGGTCAATTTTGACCATTCAACAGCGCTGGGATAGGAGGTGGAGAACACTTGGAGAGACATCGAAGTATGAATGGGAGGAAGATTCCTTGGTGGAGAAAAACCTAATGAGTGGGACCCATGGTGAAAGGGATTTAACTTTTTTAAAAGGAGGACAAGGCGGCCATTGTGATGCATGTCATAGATTACTGATTTTACGGTCTGTTTAGACTTTGTGCATTCTCCTGATGTATAGCAGAGTTGTAGTGCTGCTTAGTACAATGATTTCTTGTTTAGGAATTCCTTCTCCTTTCAAGAGAGGCCTCTTGAAGGAGATTTTTCTTCATTTCTCCACATTCAGGCTTCAGGCCAAGCATCCTCCTTCAGCTACATCGCAATTCCTATTTAGAGCTAAGTTGTGTTGTAGGGTGTTGCAGTGGAGGTTCCTCAACACCACTTCCTGGGCTTATATTTCATAGGAGGAAGCTTTATCTCCTTTGGGTGATCAGTTGGGAAGCCCTTGGAGCACATTGTAGATCTTGGCACTTGGCCAACACTTTTTCTTGCACCTATAACGCAGTATCCCTCAGTGACTGCGTTATTTTCAGTGGGTAATTGCAGTGAGGGATTGCAGTGATTGTCGGAGGGTGAGATATTCAGTGTTAGGATCAACCTTTCACTTGGAAGATCCATTGGAGGAGGTATTTTTATCTGATGCATCATCTTCAACCATCTCCATCCAGTTCTAGTTCTTGAGTTGCAGCTGCTACTGCAACTCCGACATTTTTGCAGTTTTGCATATCCTTCCAGGATTGTCTTGGAATAGTGTTTGGGATCATAGATCTTCACTCCCAATGTTGTATGAGCCATAAATTTGTATATCTATGTATTGAGTTATGTTAGCAGTAGTTGCTCTTTATAAAATTGTGCAGTCATAGCCTTGGGCACTCTTGTGTAGCAGTGTTTTGCCATATCTTATGTACATGTTTCTTGAGGCCGATTTTGCCTATCTTGAGTAGCTCTTTCCTCAAGATCTTGTATACATTTTGCTATGGTAACTTAATAAGATGGTTATGAGTTGCTCTTACATTCTATGAGTTGATTTATCACTGCTACTCTAGTTTATGTTTATTTATTTTTGGATCTCCAATTTGGGAATATTATAAGATATTCCTAACATTGTAGATTTTCCCTATTTTTGGATATTACAGTGGTATCAAAGCATATTTCTTGGCACAGCCTATGGATTTCAGCCATTATGCCATTAAAATAAGGGGAGATGTATTGAAAAGAGAAGACTCCATTATGTGGAGGAAGAAAGGAAGATAGGCTTACAAAGCTTCTTCCAAGATCTATACAGAGCTTTCAAGAAGATCTAAAGACAATAAGAATGCAGATGGAATCTCCATAAGAGTTTGGTTCTAGAGCTAGATCTAGATTTTCACATGGTAAGTGTGAGCATGCAGCCACACACAATGATGCACAGTGCAGTCACATGCCCATAATTTCCATGAGAGAGATGGAAGAAGAAGGAATGGCCAAGAGGGAAACTCTTAGTGACTTTTTGCAAGAGTATGCATCTCAAACTCAGAAGTTTAGAGATCATATTTATTTTCCAGAGTTTTTCAAGATCAAGGTGAAGAGAAGCAAGCAGCATGATGGGGTAGATTCCTTCTATCTACTTTTGATGGTTCACCTACATGTTTAGCCGGAGCTTGGGTGGAAGAACTAGACACCTTTTTGCAACAGCACCAAATTTCTGAAGATGAAGCCATCAGAGTCGCAGCGCTGTATCTTGGAGGTAAGGGCCATGTATGGTGGATATTTGAGTCTTTTTATTTGAAAAATGAAAATACTACTTCCTATGCAAGGTTTATTAAGACTTTTGTGGAAAGGTTTGATGGAAAACTTTCGGCAACACATGTGGTGAAGTTAAACAAACATAAACTAACAAAAACCTTGCATGTGATGGCGAAAAATATAAATCCACTTCAAAAACCCATGGAGGAGACTGACATCTTGCAGCATAACTTGTTAGAGGCAAAGCCTCTATCTCATATTCCTGAACAAGAGGGCATGGGGATCTCTTTTTGAAAATAGGATCCAATTCTTGGGAGGTTGCCCATACATGTTGATGAGGAGGAGGGCAACAACACTGTCATGTCTAGAGTTTATCTAGCACCTCATGCAGAGGAAGAGGGAGCTCTTGCTCCAACTAGATGGATTCTTGTATCATTGCAAGAAATTCCCCAGGATCTCACATGTGGAGATCAAGGCACAACTCATGATTCACATGTGCCATTGATGATAGGGTGTGAACCTATGGAGATACAAGGAGGAGATAGGGAGGATGACAAGCATCATGTGATGAGGAGCACACACCCCTATCTATTTCATGAGGTTGATGCACCTAAGAGGAAGACTGGATTACACAGTGAGAGTAGGGAAAAGTCTGTCCATTCATATATGCAGTCTACTCTTGATGATGATGTCTCATTGCATGGAGGCATTTCACCAAGGAGACCACCAGATCAGCAAATGATGAGAGATGCTTCACATTTTGAGGCACTATTCATTGATTTCAGAGGAGTGGAGACCTTGGGAGGTAATTTTACAATGCTAGGATTCTTGGGTAGACTCAAGGAGGAGAGAGGCATTCTCTCAACATCATCTTTACCCGCTCTCATTTCAGATTTTGCGCTGTGGCAGAAGCAGCATGGGAAGGGTAGCAACCTTCTAACTTGCATATTTGGCATGGGAAATGTCAAAGAGGAGGATGACCATATGACAGATGCTCTTCATGAGAGATCATCAGTGTTGTCACTATGGAGGATAGATCCATATTGGAACTCCCAGCTATTGGTGGAGTATTCCAAGGATATTTTTGTTTGCATGATATTGAATGATCAGCATATGAGGAGATGCTTGGATCATGTGAAGATGGAGGAGATACATAACTCTTTGGAAGAGGCAACACAACCACCTCTTTTCTCTTTGAGGATGAGAAGAGGCTCATCTATGAGCCACTCCATTTTCATGAGAAAGACATATGGTAAGGGTACTGTTTTTTTGCATAATGACTTGTATGATGTATATATGCATCCCTTAACCATACATGTGCAGGATGTTTCTCCAAGGAGGAGCATTATTTTTTCTAGACTTCATGGTCTACTTGAGGCCATGAGCAGTATTGATGACCACTCCTTAGGAGGACTTGGGGAGGAGATGTATTTTGGAGAACATTCTCACTTTGTACCATACATCATTCAATTTATACAAACATATGAGGAGAGTGGGACAGCAAGCAAGTGGTTGAGAAACCACACTTTTTATCACTCTCTTTTGCAGTTGAGGATCAAACTGCGTTGGCTAAATTTGAGGGACCATTTTCCTTCTCACTTGCTACATATGGAAGCAAGCATGGTTCTCATTATGGTTCCTTATGTTGCTGTTGTTCTTATTTTTATTAGGAACATGATTGGGGGAGTGGCACATTGGTTGGATGTGTCCCTTGGGGAAGAGTTTTCCCACATTGTTTGCATTACATGCTCTAATGGGAGCATGAGAGGTAATATGGCCACCACAGCAAAAAAATTGTTCTTTTATGAGGTGAGCCATGGGATTAATTGGATGCCATATGATGGTGACTTCCAACTCATCACATATGAGATGATTTGGGCCAGCATGTTTCATAACGTTGGAGAAGAGATCCTTGGGAGTCTAGTCTTTTTCTTGCCACTTGAGGGAAACATTATTGCACCCCAGGATTAGCAGACACTCTACACTTATCTTAAATTTACAGGAGGACAACGTGGGGTAGATTATTTTGTCTACCAAGATCAGATTTTCAGCCCACCTACATTGCAGGAGCCAAAGGTGGAGGAGAATTTTCTGGAGTTGCCATGTTGGGAGGTGACTCATTTTTATGGATGATTGCTTGGGGATGGGAGCTTCTATGGGGATGGTAGATCCCAATTCATATCAAAACTCATGCCTCAAGAAGGCCCCTCAGTTTTATCTTTGCAGTTTCTTGAGGACAAGCAACATTTGGGAGGGGAGGACTGTAATATTCCCACTTTAGCACACAACTAAATGGAATATTAAATCTTGTTGTTTACACATAGGAGGTAAATAAATGGGTAAGGAGGCCCATACATTGTATAAGAATGAATAAAATCCCTCATAGTATGAAAAGGGATATTCATAAGAGCTAGATTTCACACCCTCAAGTGTGAAAGAGGATATTTTCATGAGGACAAGGCCAAGTTTGACCAAGTCAACAGCGCTGGGATAGGAGGTGGAGAACAATTGGAGAGACAGTGCAGTATGAATGGAAGGAAGATTCCTTGGTGGAGAAAACCCTAATGAGTGGGACCCATGGTGAAAGGGCTTTCACTTGTTTAAAAGGAGGGCAAGGCAACCATTGTGATGCATGTCATAGATTATTGATTTTATGGTCTGTTCAGACTTTGTACATTCTCCTGCTATTTAGCAGAGTTGTAGTGTTTCTTAGCACAAGTATTTCTTGTTTAGGAATTCCTTATCCTTTCAAGAGAGGCCTCTTGAAGGACATTTTTCTTCATTTCTCCACATTCAGGCTTTAGGCCAAGCATCCTCCTTCAGCTACAACGCAGTTTCTGTTTAGAGCTGAGTTGTGTTGTAGGGTGTTACAGTGGAGGTTCCTCAACACCACTTCCTGGGCTTATCTTTCAGAGGAGGAAGTTTTCTCTCCTTTGGGTAATCAGTTGGGAAGCCCTTGGAGCATATTGTAGATCTTGGCACTTGGCCAACACTTTTTCTTGCACCTACAATGCAATATCCCTTAGTGACTGCGTTATTTTCAATGGGTAATTGCAGTGAGGGATTGGAGTGATTGTCGGAGGGTGAGATATTCAGTGTTAGGATCAGCCTTTCACTTGGAAGATACATTGGAGGAGGTATTTTTATCTTATGCAACATCTTCAACCATCTCCATCTAGTTCCAGTTCTTGAGTTGCAACTACTACTGCAACTCCGACATTTTTGCAGTTTTGCATATCCTTCTAGGATTGTCTTGGAATAGTGTTTGGGAGCATAGATCTTCACTCCCAATGTTGTATGAGCCATACATTTGTATATCTATGTATTGATATATGTTAGTAGTCGTTGCTCTTTATAAAACTACGCAGTCATAGCCTTAGGCACTCTTGTGTAGCAGCGTTTTGCCATATCTTATGTACATGTTTCTTGAGGCTGATTTTGCCTATCTTTAGTAGCTCTTTCCTCAAGATCTTGTATACATTTTGCTGCTATAACTTAATAATATGGCTATGAGTTATTCTTACATTCTATGAGTTGATTTATCACTGCTACTCCAGTTTATGTTTATGTATTGCTGGATCTCCAATTTGGGAATACTATAATATATTCCTAAAATTGTAGATTTTCCCTATTTTGGGATATTACATTCTATGTTTTCCTCCTAGGTGCCATTAATACAAAATTCATTCAACATATTCTTGTCTTGTCTATTGGATGCATGGAGCAACTCTTGTTTTTATTTACTGCTTAATTTATTTTAATGCATAGATCTATATTTTTGCAACATTTACCTTGGTCACCTAATTTTAGATCTAAAGATATTGGTAGCCATCTTTGTTGTTAGGGTTGTTTGTTACACACAACTAAAGTGGTCTTTTTTCGTACACTTGTTATTAAGGTTCATACTAACAACTAGCAACTCCACACGAGTTTACGCTTACGACCTCTATCGTTTTTCAAATACCTGCATATCCAGCTGCTTCAAACCCTAGGATTTCTCTTCAACTTCTTATTTTTCTTTTCTTGATGTTGTTTTTAACCTATAAAACCCTAAAACATTAGAAATTATAGCTTCTGTGTGTTTTCGGACCTATTGCGCAGGTGATCGGCATTAACCACAGCTGAGACGAAACATTCTTCTGAAACCTACTCCCGAGAGTGCCGGAAGTGTAGGTCACATGTTTTGCGCCAAAACCTGTGACCTAAACCTCCAAGATGTAGAAAATAGGCCAGAACCTGTGACCTCAGCAAAAATCAGGTTAGAAACTGTGACTTGGATGTTTTGTGGGATTTTTTCTGAAAGTTTTTTGGGTTTTTCTGGGCCTTTGTTCCGGGTTGTCTGACCTCCGTCTCCGCCCATTTCAGACCTGTGCTTGTTCTTTCTTACTCATCTAAGTGGGAACCTAGCCCTCTAGGGCTTCAGTACCCTCCACCTTTCGTGGAAGAGTTTTAGCTGCTGCAAGTTGTCTGAAATTTGAGAGTGTTCAGCCATTTTTCAGATTTGATACTTTACCTTCAAATCCACTTCATATTGGCTATTTATCCATCCAAAACACCTCTTTTAAGTTTTTTTGGGTCTTCCTCTAGGGTCCCCTTTGCTTCCCTCCAAGAGATAGCCTTTCACCACCTCATTTACAACAATTTTTCCTCTGATTTTTTGCTATTTTTCTGCACCTATTTCTAGCAGAGCTGAACTTTAGATCCGTGTCTCTCTCGACCTTAGATCTATTGGCTATTTTGATGTGTTTTGACTAGATTTTTTCGCACCTACAGACTACTTGTTGAGAGGCCCGCCTCCTTGGGTTTAAATTATTGCATTATTAGTTGTTTATTTTTTGTTACTTCAGTTTCATATACTATTATCTGTAGGTTTATTTATAGTTATACAGCACACTTTTTCTTTTTCTCTACAAACATCTGGGTTTAAAAATTAAAATTTACACACTTTTACACACACACCCTAAGTGAAGAAAAGATTGGTTAACACTGCCAAGAAAAGGCTTTAAAACATTGAAATAAATTGATCCTACACCTCTCTGCCCTTGTTTCGACATTATAATCAGTTGATCCTACACCTCTTTGCCCTTGTTGGTCTCTCTTCCCTTTGTGTCATGTTTGCTCCGTAATCATTGTGCCACCAAGGTGTTTATCTCGGAGACTTCTTAGCCTTCATCCTCAGTTTCCAGTAGGAATAATTACTCCTCCACGTGGGGTTTGAGTTATTCCTCCACCGAGTCTGCACTCCAACTCCTCTTCTGGTTCATTGGGTTCCCCTTCTAGTTCTGCCCTCGGTTCTCCCCCTGTCACCTTCACCATGTCTAGTTCAGAACCTATCACTGGTGGTAGCCCCTGCCCTAATGCTGGGATTACTACTAGTGGGACCGCAACAGGAACTACCCTAGCTACGCCCTTTCTCCCCTATATGGCAGGCCTCAGTCTTCCTAATTTTAACCAGTTGATCAATGACCCTATACCCCATGACGTTAGTTGGCCTGCTATGCCGACCAAGCTCCCTTCTGACATTCCCAAGTTTGAAGGTGTTGCTGGAGAAGATCCTACAAATCATGTTCTATATTTCCACATGTGGTGTTCGTCTAACTCCATTACTGCTGACTCTATCTGTCTTTGGTTGTTCCAACATACACTTACTGGCAAAGCTTCTAAGTGGTATGTTGATCAGGCCTCATCCTCTCATACCACCTTTGCGACTCTTGCTCGGGCTTTTTTGTCTTATTTCCAGCTTCCCCTTCGTTATGACACTGGTACTGAAATTTTGACTTGTTTTCCTCATCATCTGCGACTCGCCTATCCAATCATGTCTAGGAATGGCGGAGAAGAAAGAGCTTGTGTCGAGCCCCTACCTTTGAAGACCATGTATACATGGACTGGTTCCTTAGATCTCTCTTGCCTGCTATTAGCAAGGATGTCGCATTGCATTTCCCTCAAACCGAAGAAGCTGCTCTCCAAATTGTGTTAAAATATGACCTGATCTACGCTCAACCGGGTTATGTTTATACCATTCTACCTGATATTCCTGGACCCGGTGGTGCCAACACACGGGGGGCATCTCATGCCACCAACAGTATTGTTGGAGCTCTCTCTCATCCATACACTCAACCTCCCATGGGCTATGGTTTTCCTCAGGGGGGACCAACACCTCTTGTTCTTTTCCCCCTCCCAGTAGCATGTATCCAGTATATGGCGTGCCTCCTCCTTTTTCCCAACCTCTTGTTTACCACAATGTTATCCAACCTCCTTATTATCCGTATCCACAGCCTGGTGCTCCAGCCCCTCCAGCATTAGCACCTCCCCCTCCCTTGCCTTCTCAACCCCCACAACAGTAGCCACCGCCCCCTCAGGGGCAGGTGTATCCACAACATCCATTGCCCCCTCAGGGGTAGGTGTATGCACAACAGGGCACGACTAATCCTCCTCCTTCCGAAAAGAAGAGGAAAGGCACTCAAAATAAATCTGCCTCCGGTAATCCTAGACCTATTCTACAAAATAATGCTCCTAACACTACTAACCAACAACAGGGCACTCAGGCCAACCAGGACAGGCCTGTTCGCAAGAAAAAGCCTTGTTCTTGTTGTGGTGTTTACAATCATTACACACATGATTGTCCTCTTTTACCATAGATGAAGTAGATGTGGGAGTCTCAAGAAAAATTATGACGATAACAAGCCTCCCCTTCCGTCCCACCTAGTGTTGCACCTAGTCAGCCGGCTGTGTTTACTAATCCTTTCCCTCCGTAAGGATTCATGGCTACGCAACCACCTAAAGGTCAGGTAGCCACTCAACCTCCTCCATCTGGTACTTCTGATTACCAAATTATCATGATGAATTTTGACCAACCTATAACCGTAGACATCAACCTTCAGACTCGGTCCCGTTAGTACAACAAGCCTCCCACTATGTCTGTCCCCGAGCCACCTCCTTCGGGTTCTACAAAGCCTCTTTCAACAACTAATGGTCCTTTGTAGATCCCTCATCCTAAGGCAGAGGTTCATACCAAGATCCCTAAGGGACCACTACGTCGAAATGTTGCTTCTGGAAAAGCTTCCCATTCATATAGTATAGTAGATGATTTGGCGCAATCTCCTACTGCCATTTCAACGCTGGAACTCCTCCATTTGTGACCTTTACAATGAAAATCTCTACTATCTGCCATGGGCACTGTAGATCCTTCTGATTATTTCTTGATCATCTTCGATGTTGAGCGGTCAGAACATCCTCCTCTTCCTGCTTCCGTCACCTTCCAAATCCCAGTCAAGATCTGGAACGCCAACGTTTCCCAGTGTATCATTGATGAGGGGGCATCCACCTGTGTGATGTCTGATTTGGTTTGGAAGAAACTCGGATCACCTGAGCTGGCTCCTTCCACAATCACTCTCTAAGCATGGGATGGCCATGCCTCCCAACCCATTGGCATATTCCGCAATTGTCCTATTACCCTTGCGAGCAAGACTGTTTGCATTGACGTAGAAGTCATTGATGCCCCCTTAGATTACAACATTCTATTGGGTCATAGCTACACCTATTCGATTTCCATTGTACCACTTTTGGTTCACCGCAAGATGTCCTTTCCCCATAATGGAAAGATAGTCACCATTGACCAATTGACATATTACGAACCAAATTCTTAGGCCTCCCCTGATTCCATCATCTCTTCGATGGCCAGTAAGCAAACCGTCAATCCATTGAAAAGTGTCTCACTCAGAGTTTACAAAGACTCCTCTTTGCTTGGTACATTCCCTTGTCTTCCTCTTCCTTTCTCTGATCCCAGCTCATTTAATGTTTGCATGATGCAATCGTCTCGGGCTTCCCTCAAGCTACGTGCTTCGGCTATTCAGCGGCCTTGCCCTCCGCAACCTACTCCTAGCCCTTCGATTCAGCCTTCTGGACCTCCTCCTCCTAGCCCTTCACCTACAGCTAGTATCCATGAGCCTATCTACCGTCCTAGAATGGTTCCTCCAGGCCTTAGCCATCTTAGAGTCGTCCTGTCTAGAAATTACCCCTCCGGTCAGATACCGTTCCTAGCTCCCCCTCCTGGAGTGTACACAGTACCTGTCATGGTTACCGTCTCTCTTCCTAGCCTGACCCTGGAGATTCCCATCTAGTACCCGATCCCCCAGTCGCTACCCTGCCTGGTCGACCCAAACCTTATCTTGCTTTGACCCCGGTTCAACCGGTCCCTATGACTTCTCCCACTGCTAAAGTGCCTCAGCCACCTCAGTAGGAACCACCTCCTATTGCGACCACTTCGGGTAAGAAGGGAAAAGCTCACAAGAAGAAATCAAAAGACAAGGCTGCCCTGACTGCCCTACTCCTCCTCTACCTCCAAAGCCTTGTTCTTTGTGTGATGTCGTCGGTCATACCACCCATACCTATCTTGAGTTGCCCCGTATCAAGCCCACTGTTAATGTCGTGTTCCCTCAGTCTATGGTCCCTGAAGCCTCTATTCCTTCCTCGACTGTAGCCAAGAACCCTAATACTATTCACACCAATCAACCCTGTGCTTTGTGTGATCTCCATGGCCATTATTCCCACCATTGTCCCCGTCTTATGCATTACTGTGCCTCTTTAGAGGTAGTTCGGGAGTACGAGGTTGAGCAGAACCAATCCGCCTCTCCCGTACTTGCGCAGTATGTTGCGGGCCAGCTTGAGGATTTACCCGCTCCCATTGACATTCCCCATCCTGATGTTGAGATGATGGAGCCTGTGGCGACCATCCTCTACCTATCGTCATCCATGAGACCATCATTGGAACCTCCCTTTGAGACTTCCCCTTTTGTTTCACTCGACCTCCCTTTAGCGATCAACCTAGGCTCAACATTTTTGGATCCCTTATCTGCTTGTACTTCCGTTGCTGTAGGGTAAAATTCTTGGGTTGTTGGTTATTGTATATCCCTCTCAGAGCTTTCCGGTGCCCGATGCAGACAGTAAGATTAGCTGTATGGTTCACAAAGACAGCATATTCATGTTCATAATAAATTAAAACAACTTGATAGAATGCGATAGAATATTACCTCTTTAATGATCTTGGAGTCCCTTGGAGAGCACTAGGCAGTGAGGCAGGAGTTCTTCTTCACCGGCTCCAAATCTTGGTCCTGCAATCAATCAAAGCACCCGTGTAATTTCTAACATAACATATATCTTCTATCAACTAAGTCAATATATAATAACATTTAAACTATGCACATCTAAGCCATTCATCTCATGCTATATAAGTGATTAAATAATCATGACGATATCAATGCATAGAATGGAAAAAACAGATACAGTTCTATTGATTTATAAAAAGGAGGATTACAACCGTCGGTTGCAGCAAGCCCTCCTCAGCCTTCCAATCTCTCTATCTCTCAAAGTGGTGATGCCTTGATCAAAAAGTTCTCAATGAACCTCTTTGACCTTTGACCTTCACACTACAACAATGATCTCTACTTCACAAGTATGCAAAAACTTTAGCAATCCTTCGACCTTGAACTAAGAGCCTTCAACTCCATTTTACAGGAGATGGAGAGAGAAATCATTGCCCTTCTCTTTCCACCAGTTATGAATAGAAAAAACCAAGATGTTTCTCCAACCTCCATGCTTTTGCCTTCTTTGAGAGTTCATTTTTTTATGGCAATGCCCAATAAGAGATCAGTGCTTTGCAGTTTCCTTTTTGTACTGACTCTCTTGTAAGAAAAAGTTGGAGATTCAAATAATTTTCCGCAGGTTTTTCCTGCTTCAAACTTAAAACATGGGTAACACTACCCTCTAGTGTAAACAGAGTGTTTCCCTAGCCACTAACGCGGCCAATTCGCTGATCAACTGCGTTATAATGCTCTTGTGTTGTTATAAAGAGGCGTTACCTTGACAGAAATAGGTTTAATTTAGGTATTTTTATTCCTTCCATATTTGTCTTCTCCTCTGAGTTGATGAGGAGGTATTTTGACCTGTAACAGATGCCCCCTAAAGTGTGAGGTCAGAGACAAAGACGATGGCCGAAATACTTTACAATGTGTGTACTAGAGATAAATAGATTGAAAGACTGAGGAAAACTTGAAACAACAACATATGTCAGAAAATATAGTATCTGCCTTGAGTCGGGCATTCCCATGCTCAATAGCTTAAATGACATGATTTCTCTAGAATAGAGATATGAAGAATCTATCCACTGATAAGCACAATGTGGAAGTGTCTGTCATAATAGGATCAGGCTGAAGAAGCTGTCTCCATAAACAATATCGCAACTTGGGGAAGGAAACACAACTTTAATGATGCAACCTTTGCCCCAAGGTCTTGACCGTCGATTCACTTAAAATGCATATTCCTCAACATGTGAATGAAGGATCTTTCATCGAACATGTGATAAATCATCTGATTGCTAGTCAATAATGAAAACTGTTAACAGACGCGAAGGTGGCCACCGATAATGATGATGGTCCCTAAGATGCACATTAAAATCTAGCGAGTGTGAATAAAATGAGTTGAAGTCGAACACTCATAGAATCATTCGACCAGGAGCCAATGATGGAGACCCCTGATCAAACACAAGACTACCTTCCACTGATGTCTGCAAGTATCTGGGTACTAATGGGTTTCTGGATCAACTTCCTAGATAAGATGTTGAAGTCGATAGGAAGAGATCTATTGAAAGGTAGGCACTGAGGCGTCCTACATCAGTCAACACGAAACAGAAACCAACTGATTTTTTTTATGATTGAGATAATGAAGAGTAAATGGGGATGTCGGACGACAAATAATTTCTGGCATAATGAGCGATTTGGTTGATAACAGGAGCAGTAGATAGCGAGATCTACTTGAACAATAGAAGGCACTGTAGCAGGGTACTAGGCAGCTGAAGCTTGATGAACACCAAAGAGTTTTTTAGGATTTTACCGGTGCAGGGACAACTGGAGATGAAGGCTAATACTCATAGATGGTAGGGTTCGGCTAACAGCGAAAGAGTTTTCTGGGAAGTGCCATGTTCAAGAATTTTGCTGCCAAATCGACATTTCTGAAATGTAACAGAGGTAGTATCCATTTTTTCCAAATTTTTCCCCATCTGATTAATTTTAACGAGTCCAGACGAGTAAACTTGATGAATTTTTCATATTTAGAGTGTCTGAAAAATTTCATAAAAGACAACTCCGTGCCCCGTCTGATTAGGTTTAACGAGTACAGACGAGTAAACTCGGTGAATTTTTCATGTTTGGAGAGTCTGAAAAATATCGTAAAAGACGACTCCATTGAGGTACCTTTTTCATGTCTTGATAACCGGGCACAGCAAAGGGAGAATAGTAAGCCCAAAACAATTCATTTTCCGTAAGTTAGTCCATCGAAGCTGGAAAAATGAGAAATATATGTTCGATGGATGTCTAGCTCATTTTGTTATGAGTACGAGGAGACGGAGTAAACTCAATACTCTTTGTGAAATTTTAACAATTCCAACAAAGAAAAACTCGGTGCCCTCCATGGAATTTTAACGAGTCACGTGGAGAAAACTCAATTACTTCCGTGAAATTTTAACGAGTCATGCGGAGAAAACTCGGTTACATTTTCGGTTGAAAGAGATTTGAAAAAGAGGAAAAGAATGGCTCCTTACTCTCTGTTGTGGTAGTTTAATGAGCCTGACAAAGTCAACTTGGGGTTTTTTCAATTTTATGAGCGAGAAACAGATTCCTAAAAAGAAAGCTCAGTGCTTCTTCATAGTTTTAACGAGTCTGAAAAACAAAGCTCTAGGTTTTTCGGATTAACGAGCAAGAAAAAGACCATACGAAAAGAACGCTCGATATCAAATTCGTATAAGTTTAATGAGTCTGAAGAAGGGACTCGAGGTTTTTTAGATTAACGAGCAAGAAAAATACCGTAAAAAGAATGCTCGAAGCTTCTTCATGTAAATTTAACGAGCTCGAAGAAGAGGACTCGAGGTTTTTCGAATTAACGAGCAAGAAAAATACCATAAAAAGAATGATCAAAATTTATTGATCTCTTTCTCGTCAATAGAAGGATCTATGTCGAGAATTTTCTTGTAAGACCAAGCAAACACATCGCGGAATTCCTTCAAAAGGGATGTGAAGCATGCAATTTCCTCAAGATTGCAATCGGCTCCAATCTGAATATTTTCCACAATACCTGTTTTGACCGAGATATAAATGAGTATTGTCTTAGAAAGGTTACCCATGTTCCCTTCTGAATCGATAGTTTTAATAGTTGTGTAAGCAGAGGGAACCATCTCAGGTGGGTCAAAGGATGGGATTTTAGTTTTTATCATGTCCGAGTCGATCATCGAAGCGCGATGGTGAAACACTCCCCAAGGTCGTTCTTCAAGAGACATGATCTCTCGAATAGCTTCATCTGTAGGCAAGACTTCATTGAGGAGATCCTTAGAGAGAACTGTGATGGGAGGGAGGTTTGTACCTTTGGTCGAAACCATAGTAGTGGAGGGTTCAAATGTGATTTGGATGGTTTGGTAAGCTAACTCGGTTGGTAAGAGCGGCATCTGATCTCCGTAGGAATCAATGTCTGAAGGTGTCGAGATGATCCATGGGTCGATAGAGCCATCCAAAGTGGTGGATATCATTGCAACCGTGTTTGGGATCTCTGGCGGTGGGAGAGGAAAACAACCTAGTAGGGAAGAAGCCTTCAGAAGACCGGTACCAATACTGACGTAAGAGTCAGGAAAGCCTCCTATTAGGGGTACAGTGCTACTTGGTAACGTGGAATAATCAGGGGTGCAGAAGGATAACTGATCCACTGTGACTATTTTCCCATCCAATGGAAATAGATGAGTCAGAAGACCGAAGAAAAAATGGCAGTCATGGCATAAGACCAACTATGACCGAGCAATAGATTATAGTCGAGATGGCGATCTACGACTTCAACATCCACGGTTACCTTTTTCCCACTTAGAGTGATGGGAAAGCTAGCAAGGTATCCTTTTGGGAGGAACTTGTGGCCATCGGAATCTTTGAGGGAATTCAATGACAGTGTTAAGGTAGGAGAACCTAAAGCAAGCCAGCAAGCTTGTGACATAACGGAGGTCGAAGCACCTTCGTCTATGACAGTGTGATGGATTGGTCTCCCTTTAAACACAACCTGCACCTGGAATGCGAGTTGGTGTGAGAGGTGAGGTTTAGACTTTTCCATATCAAAGATAGCTAGCATGGAATCCTGGGGGTCTATTCCACCAATGGCCGAAAGCAAGGCTTTCCTTCGTGCTGGATAGGTTTGTAATACTTCGAGAGCAGACATAGCTGATGGTGCCTGCGCCAAATCTTCTACAATGTTGTAGTTTTGGGCTGCATGTGTAGAGGTGTTATGAATCATGCGTTGAAGTGTCCCTTTGGAGGGACGAATCATGGGGTCAGCAGTAGGCCGTTCAATATGCAAATCATTGGGTGGTGGTGGATTTGAACTAGTACCAGGTTCTTGAGCATCTATGGTAGGATTTCCATAAATCTTGGCTCGAGTTTGAAGTTCAACACTCTCAATGCCATAAATGGCAGATGGTCCTTCGCCGGAAGGATATGAACCACCATTGCCCCGTTGATGGGGTTGTGGCGGATTGTCAACCATGTGTTGATGTTGCTACTGTTGACTAGGGAAAGGATTATGAAGAACGACAGGTGTTCGCACAGAATCCTTGTTGGCAATAAAATCGGTGCATTCCTGCAGCCGAGGACATTTGTATGTCAAGTGGCCCTCCGCACAGATCTTGCAAGGAAATTTCATGGGTTTATCCTTCCCTTTTTCATTTTTTGCAGTGTTTTTCTGATTAGGGTTATTCTGATTATCCGACTGCTCTTCCGAAGAAGATGTCTTTTTCTTATTCTTCTTATTTTTCCTGCTAGTTTTTTGTGAGGTTTGCACAGAATTTACCTCAGCGGTATGAAGAGTATTCGTTTGGTGAGGGGCGGTGGCAGCCAAAAATGGCTGGGAGGCTTGCCCCCAAGACTTTTTTATGGCTACACCAGAGATCGTGCCAACGAGACCGTCGGCATGAGCTCCAGATTTCTGAGTAGCCAGAGGATTTGGGTTACCAGGGGCATTGGGGAGCAAATCATATAGCGTGCCAGATTGTGAATAGATTAAATCCAAATGCTGGGCATGACGAATGCATTAATCTTTTGTAACCGCACCGGAAAGTCCAATGTATTTAGAGATATGGGGTAATAGAGAATTACAAAACCAATTGGCTAAGAGATGATTCGGAATTGTCACTTTGACTAGCCTCCTCCTACATCTCCATTCATGAATGTGATCGGAGATGTGGGTGGCAGTGTCTTGGCGCAACGAGGTTAACAGTTCCGTTCGAGTTTCAAATCTAATGGGTAATTGGAAGTTCTTTAGAAACTCCGTTGCTAAAGCACCAAGCGTATTGATGGCGATGCATGGCAATTAAATGTACCACTTGGCAGCATTGCCTGTAAGCGTGCGGGGAAACAGTCGAAGTCGGACACTATCATCCACCATGGAATTGGATATAGACCACAGGTGACAAGTAGTGATGTGTGTGGCTGGGTCGTCCCCTTGTTTCCCATCGAACTTTGGGATGTCAGAAGAAATCTTATGCGGTACTGGAGGCCAGAGTGGGTTGTGATTGATGGGATCGTTAGTCAGTTTATGGATATCGGGGATTTCCAAAGCTGTCAAAAATGGAAATTGTGGATTTTCCCCTGAATCTAACCAAGGCAGTATGGGATGACTACTTAGACCATAGGGTCCACCCATCATTGTGTTACCAAGAGGATAAGTAGGACTTTGGTAAAAATTTCCTATAGGTGGAGGAGTAGGGACATATGGTTGATGTCCATAGGGCATATTGTATTGCGGGACGAACGGTTGGTTGCCCCCAGTATAAAAGTGCCCTCCCATTCCAAATGGAGCTTGGGGTTGGTTAGTCCAAATGGATGCAATAGAGTTTCCCGAAGGCATGCTACTACTTGCATAGTTTGGCAACTAGATAGACCCTACACCTATATTTGAACCACTTAAGGGAATAGTATTGACAATAGGTAGTCCCATTTTTCCTAAGGATTGCAGAGGAAGTGAAATGTTCCCTGATACCTACGTGCTAGTGACACTTCCCCCTGGTATAGTGGCCAAGGGGTTTGAACTCAGCAGAGGGTTCCAGTCGAAAGGGTTGCTAAAAGGTACCGAATTAGTCACACTCGTGGGAGGAGAAACCATGGGTCCCAATGTGGTGACGGTAGGAGTAGATCCCGAAGGATTCAACGAGCTACTAACAGTTGTGATGACCATCGGGTTGGGATTAGGTATATTTTTATTACTAGGGTTACCAAGTAATGGCATAGAACTGACCACCGGCGGGGAGGATGGTGGCAAACCTGTGATGGTTGCCATTGGCATCGACCCTGTGGATGCTGGTGGTGAAATGGATGTTTGTGCAGCCGAAGACATATCTTGGCGTGGTGGAATCTGAACTATCACATGCCCTAACGGATCAGTGAGCGGAGGATTATAATGAGGTACAACCCCTTCCATGAAAGGGTCCTCCGGAAATTTCATATGATATGAGGCTATGTGAAAATCAAGATTTGTTAGTGGAGACTACTCTTCCGCAGAAGGCACGAGTTCACCAAGGTTCAGTTCTTCCTCAATAGTTAGAGGAGGTAGACCTTGTTGTCATCAAGACAGATGGCGTGGGTCGGAGGACGCCACGGTGACCTGTTTATTTTTGACAAATTTTAACAAATTTTGATGTATTATAAAGTCTCAATGACAGTAACCACACACCTAAAAAAAAAAGGACTCTCTAAAATCAATCAGCAAGCAGCCAGAATAGGATGCCTTGTCTGAGTACTACCATTTTCTGGTGATGAAATCCAGTATCACAATAGTATACAGAGAGGGCTGGTCGAAAGTACAGTTATGGTCATTCTAGAGCTTCGCCCAAACCTCAGACGATAGGTGTAAGCACTCTCGTGAAGACGAGTACCCTCCTAAAGACCGAAGATAGAGTGGGTCTATCTATTTCAGGTACTAGGACAGCCCGTCCCAGTCACCTTGTGTAAGTCCCTAAAAATTATGGCCACTAAAGATACCTCAAATCATAGACATCATCAGGGGGGTCCACGGTCAAGGACAACGTGCTATATGGGCAGAATACCTAGATCCCAGATCTAGTTTTTACATCCCCGAAGGGAACCCCAATATATAACACAACCACCAGATGCAGTCGAAGGAGGGCTACCTTCTTGTGCACCCAAGTGTTGTCTCGCGCTGAGCTCCGGTAAAGGAATGGTCCCGATAAAATGAGTGCAGTAGGATTTCGCTCATCAATGACTCTAGTTTCAAGTTTTGAGATCTTGCGTGATTTTCTCACTTTCCTTACCCAAGATCCTAGCTTGAACTACTGTTTGTGTGAGCTCAAAAAAGAGTAATGTGATTGATTTTATTATCGCCTGGTTCTTAGTGTACTTGATTATTAGTCTTGCGGAGGGGCAGTGGACGTATGAAATGTAATGAGACTCTGACTCGAGAAACCATGCAAAATATGCTCTAAATATTCAATTTGATGAGGATTATTTCTACAAGGAGAGGTTTCTTTTAAACATCCATGCACAAACATTCAAATAGCACAGTTCAACTTTAAATATTCAGACTTCTATCTACCTCTTCTTAACAATCTATGAACTGAAATTTTCAGAATAAACTTAGCTAGATGCAGAAAAATAAAAAAAAATTCTTCTCAAAAAGTAAATGCTTTTGAAACTAACTTTTCAAACAAGATTAAACAAATAGAAATGTCAGCTTAGTAAACAAGCACAGGGATTCAGTCAAGGAGAGATACTGATGGCCAAAAAACTCTACAACTAAAACACAATCACAGCAGTGAACAACAAGTTTTGGCTGAGTAACGCACCATCTCTGAGTAAAGACGACATTAATACAGAGACTAACACACTGTATTTAAGAAGAGGCAGCATTATAACGCACTAGAAAACCTACAGAGGTAGCGTTATCCAGGGTAAAGTTCTTCAGATGGTAAAACAGAAACAGGATTGAACTCTGCGAGCTTTTGAAATGTCTACTGGGCATAAAAACTGGTTAGAAGGGTCTGTGAACAGAGGAAAGAAGAAAGGAGGGAAGAAATAGTCTGGAAACTATGGGGAAAGTCCCCAGCGGAGTCGCCAATTCTACTGTAGGGTAAAATGCTTGGGCTGTTGGTTATTGTATATCCCTCTCAGGGCTTTCCGGTGCCCGAGGCAGACAGTAAGATTAGTTGTATGGTTCACAAAGACAACATATTCATGTTCATATTAACTTAAAACAACTTGATAGTATGAGATAGAATATTACCTCTTTAATGATCTTGGAGTCCTTTGGAGAGCACTATGCAGCAAAGCAGGAGTTCTTCTTCACCGGCTCCAAATCTTGGTCCTGCAATCAATCAAAGCACCCGTGTAATTTCTAACATAACATATATCTTCTATCAACTAAGTCAATATATAATAAAAATTTAAACTATGCACATCTAAGCCATTCATCTCATGCTATATAAGTGATTAAATAATCATGACGATATCAATGCATAGAATGGACAAAACAGATACAGTTCTATTGATTTATAGAAAGAAGGATTACAACCGTCGGTTTCACCAAGCCCTCCTCAGCCTTCCAATCTCTCTATCTCTCAAAGTGGTGATGCCTTGATCAAAAAGTTCTCAATGAACCTCTTTGACCTTTGACCTTCACACTACAACAATGATCTCTACTTCACAAGTATGCAAAAACTTTAGCAATCCTTCGACCTTGAACAAAGAGCCTTCAACTCCATTTTATAGGAGATGGAGAGAGCAATCATTTCCCTTCTCTTTCCACCAGTTCTGAATAGAAAAAACCAATTTGTTTCTCCAACCTCTGTGCTTTTTCCTTCTTTGAGAGTTCAGTTGTTTATGGAAATGCTCAATAAGAGATCAGTGCTTTGCAGTTTCCTTTTTGTACTGACTCTCTTGTGAGAAAAAGCTGGAGATTCAAATCACTGTCCGCGGGTTTTTCCCGTTTCAAACTTAAAACAAGGGTAATGCTGCCCTCTAGTGTAAACAGAGCGTTGCCCTAGCCACTAATGCATCCAATTCGCTGATCAAATACGCTATAACTCTCTTGTGTTGTTATAGAGAGGCGTTACCTTGGAAGAAATAGGTTTAATTTAGGTCTTTGTATTCCTTCCATATTTGTCTTATCCTCTGAGCTGATGAGGAGGTATTTTGACCTGTAACATCCGTCATCCCCCGTGATGATGCGCATGTGAAACTTTCTTCTCATGATGATGAGTCAGGTAGCTTCATCGCGTCATGTGGTCTCCCTTCCTCCATTCACTCCATCTTCTATTGTGATGATGACATCATGGAAGCCTTGTCCACCCCTGACTTCATCTTTCTCTCCCATAAGCGGGATGGCACCATATGTCTCTATGGTGACTTTCGCGGCCTGAGCACAAGCTACACCTCTGGTAGTTCCAACACCCCACCTAACTGTCGGCGTGTGGGTAGTAGACATCCTACCCAGATCACTCCCTCTCGTAGTGTTTGTTCGATTTCTACTTTGCGCTCAGGTTGCCAGCATTGTTCATCATCCTCCCATTTATTGTCTTGTGGCCCGTTTCAGATGGACCTCCTATCCACACCTTATATCGATTATACCGATGGTGCAATTCGCTACTCTTGGAATCTAGCCTCGGTAGGTTGAGCCATTTTTACCCCCTTACATTCGCTTGTTCTCTTGAACAGTGTATGCATTGGTACTGCCACCAATAATCAGGCCGAATATGATGCAGTGTGAGTTTTATTAGTCGATGTGCTTTCCCATCGCATCCTCCACCTCCATGTTCATTTAGATTCCCTTCTTCTTATCATGCAATTGAATGGTTTTTATCGTGTGCATAATCCTATCCTTTTTATAAGATATCTACGAGTAAATATTTCGATGCATGAATTTGAAACCATTACATTCAGTCATGTACTAGAGCACAAAATCACTATGTAGATAGCATTGCAAACAATATTCTAGATTGGCATTTAGCACACGCATTTAACACAAGAAAATAACATAAAACCATCAAAACGATGCATATCCATAATATGTGTCATATAGAATGTTTTAGATTCCATCAACTCTGATACATATGACATGCCCATAACATGTTACAAAAACTCAAAACTGGGGGCACCACCTGCCCCTACACACTAATCACTATCTGGAGGATCTCGATCCAATGGCTCTGCTCCTGCAACTCGTAGATCATGCATCCCGTTTCCGTCCATCTCCATGCGCCACATGACCCCTTGCCACTCCGATGGTATACCAATACATGGCTCTATGTACTGGTCCTCTAAGTCTTGCCAACCGCGCTCTGAAACACTGGTCAGAAGAATCTCACATATGCAACGAATGTCCTCTAGAAGGGTTTTCACATCCTCATTTTGTGGCGCCCTTGATCCGATAGGTCCTGCAACTCCTGATACTACAGACCATCCCATATAGCTGGCCAGTTTTACTAGTGCTGTATCTGCATACCAAAAGTGAAAGAATCAGTACCATATACAATATTCTGAAACTTTACAATGCACATAAAATATTAGCAATTTTTCACTTACCATCAGGGCCCCATACTCGACCATGCGGCAGTGGAAAATCCGAGTCCCCACTATAACTCATCCCACTATAGGGATAGTCGTCTATGTACAATGGCATATGATCCCAATGAGAAAAAAAATATGGTAGGAACACCCATCCGAGTGCCCCACTTCCCCCTCTGCATAGTAGTCTCCCCCACCAATGCATCCTAGGCTCCCTCGGGCCCCCATCTTGGAGCTGTATACGAGGTCAAAGTGTCAAGATATTCTCAAAGAAGAGCGAGAACAACATCGTACCATATGCACAGTCATGGTTCACTTGCCATCATCATTTGGGCCCACCCATAGTAGGTCCCACTCAAAACACTCTCCACAAGCATCATCTGCCCTCCAGTGATGTGGTGGAGTGCCTAGTTCCCTAGGATGCACAGCACCATTGTGGCCACAGCACGGGTCTCTAACCTCTCTAGATCCCCGATGGGTATCCGTGTCCCTTTAACATGGAGATCTAGTTGAGAATGGTGCTCTAAAACTCCATGATGTTCCACCCTCGCGGTAACACTGGTTGAGTATTCCCTACCATCCCAAGTGGTAGGAGACTAGTCAGAAAACATATATCCTGGATTGTCAACTCGATCTGGTGCCCCTGCACTACAAATACCTCATGGTTGAGGTCCTAATAGTTGAAAATCCGAGCCAATAAGGGCTCTCTAGCCCTCATCAAAGGGTTCTCCACAAGCTTAAGAACCCTGAACCTGGTCAATGCACTACAGACACCCTGATCCTCCTAGATCTTCGACTATAATGTGCCCAGGTCTCTCTCTCTCAATTTGATCCATAATTCTACCATATTTGCACAAAACCATCATATTTGTCAGTATACAAATAGGAAATACTATATCCAAACATAAAAACCTAGTTCTCAGCCAAAAAATAGCATAGAAAAACCCCTCTCTGTCACGTCGCACTTTTCAAGCCCAATCCTGGGACAGGTCGCTATTTTCTACCCAAAACGTGCTACCCAGGTCACATTTTTTTCCCCAAAAAGCGCGACCTAGCCGTGAAAAGGAGTAGGGGTCTGTTCCTGAGCTCTGGGGAACTAAACTGAACTTTCAATCCACTGAAATGAAAGAGTATGGTTAGGCCTCTTACCTGCAACTGACGGATCTCGATTCCAACGGTCGGTTTGTCCGCTACGATCGTCACAAGATTTAGGGCCTTCTCTCCTCTCTACATTCACCACGGCTCCACATGTAAATGAGTGAATTTGGAGTGAAAATGCCTTATTAAAAGATAAACCCCTATTTTTTCTTTCGCCTGCTGCGACCAAAATGTAGCTCAGTTTGAAAAACCGTCTATACCATTGGAAAGCTCTCACCGAGCCCTCAAATGGGTATCTGTTAGTTTTTTGTGATTTGATACTTAACCATGAAACATTTTGTCCAAGAAGGGTCACTTCACCAGTCCTCAAAATCAAATTTCTTCACTTGCAACACTTGTACTTGGGGCACCAATTTTACTTCATACTTGTCCATGTTCATGTTAATTTTCGTCGTGAGTAACCATTATGTACTCATTTTTTTATGGTCCCCATTAGACCTTTTATATGTGGAAGCATCATCGATTCACCCTTATTTAAAGCTTCTGATTTTGGTCATCATCGCATTCATGGAGTCTATCCCGAGTCCTATTGTATCCTTCCATAGTCCTCCATCCTTCATTTCTTGGTTCCTCTCTCGTGTCACACATTATGGCCTTTAGTCCTACTGTCTCCTAACCCTTATGATATTGTGTCAGTTGCTGCCAAGTCATCCATGCCATTTATGCTCTAAAAAGGGAAGTCATTCGTCCGCTACTCAGTACCCCCCATTTCATCATCATCCCTGCTGTTAGTCTGTCATTCGCTCTACTATTTTCTCTCTTGCCTTAGTTGAGGATCCCTTATTACCTCACGTACGGCAGACCTCCTTCTGTCGACATGAGATCATTCATTCCAGAAGATAGGTCTAGAGGGTAGTGCACCTTGGTTCCAGCTTCCACTCTTGTTCGGTGCCTTGGATCAGACAAAGGGACTCCTCATTTCCCTTTGACTTGATTGTTTCTCAGCTCTAGCTCCTTTCAGCATGATCAAGATTCGTATACTTGATGGTTCAGTGATGCAGCAGATGATACCTATGATTCTAGGGTGTGTGTGAGATGTTTCAGCCCCCATGAGGGGGTGGCCCTATAGGTAGCCCCACACATGCCCGGATGACCTCTTCATTACAACCTTTGATGCAGCTCCATAGATTTGATGATGTCGGGCCCAACTACTTGCAGCGCCTTTTTGTTTGCATGTATCAGTCAGATTTTCAGAGCCCTTTCCTATTTACAGGGGCATTTGGGTTGTATTTTGTATCTCATGTACTCATATATTATTTTAAAAGTCCTGGCTCTTATCCCAGGCATATTATGTATGTGGGCGAGCCGTGCGAGGGCGTCCGTTCGGGTCGGGTCGGGTCGTTTGCCCCGAGGGCGCCCATGTCAGATTTGCTAAGTAGTGACCGCCCGGGTGCCTTGTGCACGTCTGAGCGGCCCGTTTGCCGTTTGCTCCCATGTGAGACCGTTCGGGTGGGTGTGTCGTGTCATGTCGTGCCGGGTGAGGGCGTCCGTTCGGGTCGGGTGGTTTGGCCCGAGGGCGCCCGTGTCACTTTTGCTAAGTTGTGACCACCCGTGTGCCTTGTGCACGTCCGGGTGGCCCGTTTACCGTTTGCTCCCATGTGCGTCCATTTGGTCGTGCGCGCCGTGTCGTGCCGGGTGAGGGCGTCCGTTCGGGTCGGGTCGTTTGGCCCGAGGGCGCCCGTGTCAGATTTGCTAAGTTGTGACCGCCCGGGTGCCTTGTGCATGTCTGGGCGACCCGTTTGCTCCCATGTGCGTCCATTCGGGTGGGCGCGTCGTGTTGCCCCGGGTGAGGGCGTTCGTTCGGGTCGGGTCGTTTGGTTGTGCCGGGTGAGGGCGTCCGTCCGGGTCGGGCCGTTTGGTCGGAGGGCGTCCGTCCGGGTCGGGCCGTTTGGTCGGAGGGCGCCCGTGTTAGATTTGCTAAGTTGTGACCGCCCGGGTGCCTTGTGCACATCCGGGCGGCCCGTTTGCCGTTTGCTCCCATGTGCGTCCGTTCGGCGGGGCCCTTCGTGTCGCCCCGGGTGAGGGCGCACGGACGGGGGCGTTCGGGTCGCCCTGTTTTGTCCGAGGGTGCGCTTATCAGATTTTCTTTTCGTGTGAAAGGTGGGTTGGTAATTGAGTTGTTTTGCTCGGTTGTGCCTGAAGAATGGCCTTGGGTCATTTGTAGGGTCGTCGTCTTTCTTCTCTCCATCACCACTCGGTAGCATATGAGCGGTAATGTTGGCCATGCTTGTCCTTGGAGGCATGTTTGAACAATCTCTCCCGTCCACTCTGTTTTCTAGCATTTGGATGGGGTTGTTGTGTGTGGCTCTTTGAGATGACTGGCCGCCTGTTGGCGTTGTTGAAATCGGCTCTCCGGTAACTCTCTCTCGTGCCCCTTGGTTGCACGTTTGCTTTGTTGAAATCAGCGTTTTGCTATGTCGCTCGTTGGCTCCGTCGATGTCGGCTCTTCTCTATATTGTTCTTCTCCTCCCTTTTTGCTTGCTTGTGGGGGGAGGGGTTGGATTTTCGTGTGAAAGGTGGGTTGGTAACTGAGTTGCTTGTTCGAGTGTGCCTGAAGAGTGGCCTTGGGTCATTTGTAGGGTCATCGACATTCATCTTCTCTCCATCCCCACTCGGTAGCGCATGAGCGGTAATGTTGGCCATGCTTGTCCTGGGAGGCATATGTGAAAAGAGTTGCCCTTCCGCTCTGTGTTCTCGGAGTTGGAGGAGGTCGCTCTGTGTGGCTCCTTGAGACAATTGGCCGGTCGCCTATGTCGCTCTCGTGCCCCTTGCTCGCTCGTTGGCTCCGTCGATGTTGGCTCTTCGCTATATTGTTCACCTCCTCCATTTTTGGTGGGTTGGAGAGGTGGGCTTTTGTCTCGTTGGCTTCGTGAAATCGGCTCCTCGCTATATTGTTCACCTCCTCCCCTTTTGGTGGGTGGAGGGGTTGGATTTTCGTGTGAAAGGTGGGTTGGTAACTGAGTTGCTTGTTCGGGTGTGCCTGGAGAGTGGCCTTGGGTCATTTGTAGGGTCGTCGACATTCATCTTCTCTCCATCCCCACTCGGTAGCGCATGAGCGGTAATGTTGGCCATGCTTGTCCTGGGAGGCATATGTGAAAAGAGTTGCCCATCCGCTCTGTGTTCTCGGAGTTGGATGAGGTCGCTCTGTGTGGCTCCTTGAGACAACTGGCCGGTCGCCTATGTCGCTCTCGTGCCCCTTGCTCGCTCGTTGGCTCCGTCGATGTTGGATCTTCGCTATATTGTTCACCTCCTCCCTTTTTGGTGGGTTGGAGAGGTGGGCTTTTGTCTCGTTGGCTTCGTGAAATCGGCTCCTCACTATATTGTTCACCTCCTCCCCTTTTGGTGGGTGGAGGGGTTGGATTTTCGTGTGAAAGGTGGGTTGGTAACTGAGTTGCTTGTTCGGGTGTGCCTGAAGAGTGGCCTTGGGTCATTTGTAGGGTCGTCGACATCCATCCCCACTCGGTAGCGCATGAAAGGTAATGTTGGCCATGCTTGTTCTGGGAGGCATATGTGAAAAGAGTTGCCCTTCCGCTCTGTGTCCTCAGAGTTGGATGAGGTTGCTTTGTGTGGCTCCTTGAGACAACTGGCTGGTCGCCTATGTCGCTCTCGTGCCCCTTGCTCGCTCGTTGGCTCCGTCGATGTTGGCTCTTCGCTATATTGTTCACCTCCTCCCTTTTTGGTGGGTTGGAGAGGTGGGCTTTTGTCTCGTTGGCTTCGTGAAATCGCCTCCTCGCTATATTTTTCACCTCCTCCCCTTTTGGTGGGGGGAGGGGTTGGATTTTCGTGTGAAAGGTGGGTTGGTAACTGAGTTGCTTGTTCGGGTGTGCCTGAAGAGTGGCCTTGGGTCATTTGTAGGGTCGTCGACTCTCGTCTTCTCTCCATCCCCACTCGGTAGCGCATGAGCGGTAATGTTGGCCATGCTTGTCCTGGGAGGCATATGTGAAAAGGTTGCCCTTCCGCTCTGTGTTCTCAGAGTTGGACGAGGTCGCTCTGTGTGGCTCCTTGAGACAACTGGCCGGTCGCCTATGTCGCTCTCGTGCCCCTTGCTCGCTCGTTGGCCCCGTCGATGTTGGCTCTTCGCCATATTGTTCACCTCCTCCCTTTTTGGTGGGTTGGAGAGGTGGGCTTTTGTCTCGTTGGCTTCGTGAAATCGGCTCCTCGGTATATTGTTCACCTCCTCCCCTTTCGGTGGGGGGAGGGGTTGGATTTTCGTGTGAAAGGTGGGTTGGTAGCTGAGTTGCTTGTTCGGGTGTGCCTGAAGAGTGGCCTTGGGTCATTTGTAGGGTCGTCGACATCCATCCCCACTCGGTAGCGCATGAGCGGTAATGTTGGCCATGCTTGTCCTGGGAGGCATATGTGAAAAGAGTTGCCCTTCCGCTCTGTGTCCTCAGAGTTGGATGAGGTCGCTCTGTGTGGCTCCTTGAGACAACTGGCCGGTCGCCTATGTCTCTCTCGTGCCCCTTGCTCGCTCGTTGGCTCCGTCGATGTTGGCTCTTCGCTATATTGTTCACCTCCTCCCTTTTTGGTGGGTTGGAGAGGTGGGCTTTTGTCTCGTTGGCTTTCGTGAAATCGGCTCCTCGCTATATTGTTCACCTCCTCCCCTTTTGGTGGGGGGAGGGGTTGGATTTTCGTGTGAAAGGTGGGTTGGTAACTGAGTTGCTTGTTCGGGTGTGCCTGAAGAGTGGCCTTGGGTCATTTGTAGGGGCGTCGACATCCATCCCCACTCGGTAGCGCATGAGCGGTAATGTTGGCCATGCTTGTCCTGGGAGGCATATGTGAAAAGAGTTTCCCTTCCGCTCTGTGTTCTCGGAGTTGGATGAGGTCGCTCTGTGTGGCTCCTTGAGACAACTGGCCGGTCGCCTACGTCGCTCTCGTGCCCCTTGCTCGCTCGTTGGCTCCGTCGATGTTGGGTCTTCGCTATATTGTTCACCTCCTCCCTTTTTGGTGGGTTGGAGAGGTGGGATTTTGTCTCGTTGGCTTCGTTAAAACGGCTCCTCGCTATATTGTTCACCTCCTCCCCTTTTGGTCGGGGGAGGGGTTGGATTTTCGTGTGAAAGGTGGGTTGGTAACTGAGTTGCTTGTTCGGGTGTGCCTGAAGAATGGCCTTGGGTCATTTGTAGGGTGGTCGACATTCATATTCTCTCCATCCCCACTCGGTAGCACATGAGCGGTAATGTTGGCCATGCTGGTCCTTGGAGGCATATGTGAACAATTCCCCCTTCGCTCCGTGTTCTCGGAATTGGATGGGTTTTTGTGTGTGGCTCCTTGAGACGATTGTCCTCTTCATTGTTTGGCTCTTCACGGTGCCGGTTTCTTGTGCTTGTACTCTTTCTATGTCAGCACTGTGGGTTGAGATGCATACGTTTAAGAGGAATGTGGAGGGGTTTTCGCTATAAGCTTCCCCTCTTGCTTGCTTTTTCCATTGGGCGATGTGAGGAGCGGGGTTCTCCTTGTTGTAAAATTAAGGTCTGGAATTCCTTTCAGAGTGCACGTTGTTTTTCCCTGCGTTGGCTTTGAGGTCTTGATAGATGTGGTGGCCCATTTGTTTGCTCGAGTGGTCGGCTTTTTCCTTGCATCTTGCGTGCATCGTAGGATTATGTGGCTTGGAATGTTGAGACACAAGGTGATGGGAATTTCTTGTTTTGTTGATCGCTCATGCGATTGTGGTCCAATGGGGATGAGGCTTGCTACGTTGATGGCGGGGGCTATATCTAGAAGGAGGACTTCAAGGTGGAACACTCTGACCTCCCTCCTCTGTGTGGAGGTGGCTGCAGGTGAGAAGTTTTCATTGTCCAGTTGGTAAGTCGGTGGGGCAATCTCCCAGGTTTCTTGTATGCAGGGTGTGTGGGGTGCGGGGCTGCCTGATCCCTCCTCTTGTTCGGATATGTTCATGCCTTTTGTAGCGGGCCTCTTGATATGCATTCATTTTTTTCCTCTGCCTTCGCATCGAGGTTTCCCCAGGCGATCAAGCGAT